>CAUDMG010002415.1:590000-1071529 GCA_958450375.1 Homarus gammarus | reverse complement strand
AATAGCCTTATCACACAATGTTACTTGTTACCATACCTCATAAAACACTTCACATAAAAAGCTGTGACTATTCACGTACTTGCAGTGTCACTGTCATTCCTCAGTAGTACAGTACACCTCACTGCAGATTACAACGGTAAAAACTCACTCTTGGATGTGTCTCAATTTCAACAACTCCTGGACACATGCCCCCATATGTCACTGCACTACTGAATAAGCTTTCCTCTTTCAGCAGTGCTCCAACTCCTTGGCTCATTAATCAGACTCAAGTTCTGAAATAATGTGCTGGCGTTTAACAGACCAGGATATGTAGTAACACTCCTTGCTACCCCTAACTGGATAGTTGAAGGTGACATTTATACTACCCCAGTGAGAAAACATCCAAGGAAAACTATTCTTTATACTGTGCAATTGTGTTAGGACTGATGAATACAATTTTGTAGCAATTAACAACTTCTATATTCACAATAAACAAAGAGTGCAGATATTGACACTGCTTGATCATGTGGCCCAACTGATTTAGTAAATTATGTCTTAATCTCACAATAAGGCTCTTCCTCCATTCACAGATGTATCACTTAGTATTCGTCCTAATCCTGGGGAATAAATGAATAACAAAATGCAGGATATACAATGCTTGAAACAAGAATACAATTGCTGTCCTGATCTACATCTATAACAGGAATTCAACCCTGGGGGAGAGAGCGTCTCCCATGTAATCAACAATACATCTTCTCCAATTAAAATGGTTACTCAAAACCTTTGTATAAGTAATCGTATAGTACATACATATTAATATGATTACAAAATATTACAAATAATATTGAACCATTATAATTCGCATTATATCCATACAATAAACTAATTTACAGAACATACATCTTTTATATCTTTCATAAAACCAAACCGCTCCTACAATGGTGACTGAATAAAAGAACATACGGCACATATCTTAGTAATATTAATGGTATGTAAATACATAGCCATATATACCATAAATACATAGCAATATGTAATATGAGTAATATGGAAATTCCAAATTTTATCTAGTATGCATTTTCCCTTGGGTCATTTACATGTTAAAAACATGTTACAGTTACACACGTCCAAATTATTTTTTTGTAAATTTATTCACAAGACCAACTACATCCAATTTACAAGGTAATTAATCATACTCACCATATATTCTTCCCAGGTTTTCTGAAGCAATTGGAATATCATCTAGGTTACTCAAACGTCTAAACATTTTTCATTAAACGTTGAAAGGTAGAGGAGGATTTACTCTTCATATCAAATGAAAATGGAGTGACAAATGTAGAAATAATTTTAGTATTTTCTCAATGTACACCCACTAAAAAATTATTCGGCACCCGTGTCATATTCTATCACGCCGTAAGGGTGCCGAATATTTTTTTAGTGGGTGTACATACTTAGCTTGTCCAACTGTATCGATGAGGTCCGTGCTGAAGCGGTCGGTGTGGTCCGGCTTGGGTACTAGTGTCATATACTAGGTTCGACAATTATGCCATTCTCCACTAGGCGTATTAGTCGACTGTTTCTCTCATTTCTACTTTTTCTACGGAGATATTCTACAGGGGTGAACGAATTGACTTTGTTTCAGGCAACAGCTTGATATCATGTGTTTTAATCTTGCAATGACATGTTTTGTCAGTAAATACCGAAGGATGTTTATCTATTATGCTCAACAATTCCTTCTGCTGGTCTAATTTTACGCGTTTCTTTTTTTAAGCTTGAAGGTAATTTGGCATTGGGACATTGCCAACTGTGGTAGGGACTGTGAAGGCAGACTGACTTCGTCTTATCGAGGATGGTATGGTTTAAGGCGATTAATATGTATGAGCCTAATTGACTTTCTTCTCTCTGGAGTGTGGATTATATTAGTACTCACATTATAGTTTTGTTGTTTTTAAACTACATGGGGACCATGAATAATTTGCTTGAAGAACATTCCTGACTTTAGTCAAATAGGCCAGTACCATCTCTTCTTTTAAAATCTCCATCTACACATTTAACATCAAAGTTCTCTTTCATTTTAATTTTATATTCTTATAAATGTTTCTGGGGAAACTGACTAATTAAATTTGTGTTTTCTTTGAAATTTTTAACTAATTGATGTTGTGAAGAATAAGTAACATCACTTGAGAACCACATACCTCTCTTCCAAACATTAACTGATATGGACTGAATCCGGTAGTAGACTTTTACTTTCCCGGAGAAAAAATCAACAGATCTCACTTTTCGCAGCCAATCATTGTCCATTCACCAAACATAAATCTAAGTAATGACTTTATTGTCTGGTGAAACTGTTTCTCACGTACCTTGTAATTCGGGATGGTATATGACCCAAATATTGCGTAACTCCCCAACTTTGTCAATATTTGCTTAAAAACATCAGATTTAAAATTAGAGTCTTGGGTCACCCTTAATTAATTTAAGGTATTCCCTGTCTCTTACAATCGGGATTGATTTTATGATGATTTTTAAGGGAATTGCTTCTGGCTAGTGAGTTGTTGTGTCCATTTATAGTGAGTAGGAATTATATTTCCTCGTTTTGTTTTTTGGTGTAAAGTCCTACCACAATCAATTAACGAATTTTTAGTAAATGTATCGGTATACTACTAGAATGGGTCTAAGATTTGTGCGGGAGGAATTATGACAGGTGGTTGTAAAGGTAGATACATCTTTCCTGAAATGTGCCAGTAAAAGTGAGCCAAAATTCTATTTCAAGTCTTTTTTATGCCTAAGTTTCGTACTCACTTATTATGGGCTAACTCTATGATCATTTTCCTTTATGTCTAAGGTAAAACAATTTGGCTTGCAATAGTGCAAGTGTCATTAGGCCCTGCATTATAACAAATTCACAGTTAGAACCTAATTTTGAGGCATTAAGGCAATAGTTGAATCAGAAGCTGGCGAAAATAGATGATGCAAAGATTAATCCTCTTTCTGAGCTTTTTTCCAAGCATTTTGCATGAAATTGGTACGTTAGAAAGGACTCTGGTTCTTCTGGAAACAAACTCTCAGATTAAGATCTTCAAGATCACTCGGCCGAACACTAGGACAGGGCGGCTACTGTGTTGGTGGCTTGTGAAAGTAACACAGCAGACGACTGGAATTAATTACACAAGTATTTCTCTGAGACTATAAGATTGGGGGTTACCAATGAACCTGCCAACTCACTATTGTCAGATACAGGCACAACAATATCTCCAGAAATTAAAAAAAAATTATCTCAGTTTGAAGAAGTATAGATGGATAAGCAGCATTAGTCCAACATAGATATATTTATCAATCAAGTTATCTTGGCTTTATCCACCATTATGGTAATGTAAGCAACTGGAGTGGTGATTACCATTTTTAAGGAGAGACTCAAAGTCAAAAAACAAAACAAAACAAAAAAACAAACATAATGAAATAAGGTTATAAATTTGGTAGAAATTTGTAAATTTCAGTTTACAGTCTGGGGCGGGAGGGGTTAGCTTTGTTTCGAAATAAAGATTGCAGGAATTTGGAATAGGACTTCATATCTGTTTTATTTTTCAAATGAGCAAAATTGATTAGGATTGAATTGAATTCATT
This sequence comes from Homarus gammarus, assembly GCA_958450375.1. NCBI lineage: Eukaryota > Metazoa > Arthropoda > Malacostraca > Decapoda > Nephropidae > Homarus > Homarus gammarus. The sequence continues at coordinate 1,067,929 of CAUDMG010002415.1, read as the reverse complement.
AAATTGAAACCGTTTTATTTAGCCAGAAAAACACAGATACAGGTGGAAAATAATAACAATATTAACATGGCCTGAGCCTGAAATGGCCCCTGTCTCATCAACAGAAGTATTATATAAATGGGTTTATTTACATCTGAATTTATATTCAGATTCTTCCCTGTAACTTTCCACTGCTATGAGGAGACATATTCAATGCACGTGATAAGGTGTGCCCACGGGAAGCTGCGTCATACTATGCTGAGTAAAGGCATAAGTAGCTGGCACTCTGGCCACCTAAAGCGAGCAGTAGTTTGATATCCTTGACTAGAGGAAGACATTATTTGAGAGCCTCAGTGGATGGCTCCCTCTTCCCACAAGGGGGAACGATGTACCTATTGCGTTCTCCCTCGATGGGTACACTACTCAGAGAGACTCACGTATTTAAAGAACAAAATACTTTATACACAGTGAGACTCCATAGCTTCTCAAGTGATTGTTACAACTAACAGTCATAACACCATATACACAGTTGGTAAAGGTAGAGGAATTATGTTCTCCCCCATTACTGTGGCATACTGGTTTAGAAGAAGATATGTATATATAAAACGTAAGTGTTAATATGCAATAGCAATCAAAGATATTGTTATATGTGTTACATTTACTGATACAGGAAGATGAACTGCTACATATGCTACAGTACACGTTGAGTTATGTCCATAACCAATACTGAGTTATTAAAAGTTGCTGAATTATGGCAACAATCCTGTGAGCTGAAGTGAACATTAGTTTCTGCAAATGATTCGTTCACTGCCCAGGGTGTGACAGGACGTGGCTGCAAGTGTTGTGACTACTCATCAATCAACATCATGTCAACAAAATTCTTTCGTATGGCGTGAATAACCCCCAGTTACCAGCACCCCAGCACCCCCTAGTGATGACAAATCTCCAGTCATGAGAGATGGTCTCAGCATTCTGAGGTATGGTGTGGTGGATGACCTAGTGTAACCAGGAGTGGTAGTTTGCTGTACTCAGAAGTTTCCTGAAAACTGACCCAGTCACCAGACCTTGGAATCAGCTGTGTCTACTGTGAGTGACACACACAAGTCTACGGGATTGCGGCAACAATTTCACATTGCCAAGAAATTCTAGAAAGGATTCTTCAATCAAGCCTACAAGGAATAGGTAGTATCTAGGTATACATTAAATATATATACACACATTTACATGTTCGGGGCATAACTCCACATTGATAGGACATCGATAGGTTATTGTCATTGTTGTAAGTGCTTCCTTATTTTAATATATACTGACGTGAAATAATTCCCGGTATTTATTAGACATAGCAAATGTGGACATTTTTTTTTATCCCAGTAGGATAAGAATGTTCCTAATTTTCAAACTACATATTTTAAAGATGTCAAAGACACATCTTCTTAAAATAAAAATATGATAGTTCTACAAAAGTATCACAGACTGTAAATTTTCAGCCATGCCGTGTGGAACCCTTCACAACTTAGTACCATTGCTCTCCGCAAAAATGAATGTTTCGTTGAAAGAGTCTTAAGTACCACACACTCATTCATCTAGCGTGATTACAGTAGCAAAAGTTGTACATTGCTAAGAAGGTGAGTTCTTAAACACGAAGTAGGCGAAGATTATTTCTGCCATGTTGCTTTTGATATTGGCAGTAATGTTTGTGTTTGAAGTCATGTTTTATTCTGTTATTATTAGTCAGTGTCATCCAAGATGAAAATTGTTCATAACATTTTAACCCAAAAGGCACTAAAGTATAGGACCCCTGTAGTAGATAAAACCCCTACAGTAATAGAATCCCCAGCTTAGTGTCTACACCTATGTTTATAACATGGTTAGGGCTGTATAGGATGTACTGTACTCTGTGAGCTTATTTAGGCCTCACGGAGCTTGGCCGGTGGTGACCGAGCGATGTAATGACCTCTGTTTCATCAACGGAAGTATTATATAAATGGGTTATTTACATCTAATTTATATTCAGATTCTTCCCTGTAGCTTTCCACTGGCTATGAGGTGACATGTTCAATGCACGTGATAAGGTGTGCCCACGGGAAGCTGCGTCATACTATGCTGAGTAAAGGCATAAATAGCGGGCTCTCTGGCCACTTAAAGTGAGCAGTAGTTTGGTATCCTTGACTAGAGGAAGACGTTATTTGAGAGCCGCAGTGGATGGCTCCGTCTTCCCTCGAGGGGGAACGACGTACCCATTACGTTCTCCCTCGATGGGTCACTACTCAAAGTCACTCACACCAACTAATATCGAACGGACGTTGATCCACGTTTATATTACATAAACGCCGTCCTTTCTCATCACACTCATAAATAGTGGAACTTACGGTTGACCTACACTCAGGAATTATATAAACAATACTTTTCTAATAAAACAAGAAACTTCAATTGGGTTTCGTTACTAAAGCCTAATATAATATATGTGAACCAACCTGGTTAATTGGGAATTAACCAACCGTTTCAAACCAGTTGAGAACCAGAGCTCCCTTTTAGGCACATCTGGAATAGTACTATAGCATGGTGGTAATAAGAACATCACATTATGTTACCACGGTTATCACTTCAATATTTATTTATTTTATTTATTTATTATTTTATATTTGTTTAGTTTATTTTGTTTTATTTATATTTTAAGTAAATGCATAAATTACTGTGGAATTGAAAAACATCAGTATAATGGGGGAGCAGTACAACATGAGTTGTACAGTATTAAGGTTGAACAAGAGGACAGAGCTGTCAGGATTATGTCTAGTTGGCACTTATGTTTATTGCAATGGTAATTACTTATCTATTTACATGATAATTTCCGATAAAACGGTTTTGATGGTACAATAAAAGCAGGTACTGCAAATATAGTAGGTATTACAAGAAATAATAATACTTAGACAATAGATATTTTTTAAGAGATGATTTAAAGGAAGGGAGCGTAGTCTTTGCTCGGATGGGTGGGGGTAAGTTGTTCCACACCTTCACACCCTGATATTTTATGGAGGTCTGGGACTGAGAGGAGAGCATGGGGGGTGGTCTTAGTAGCTATGAGTGCCTTAAATTGTATCTCTGATTATTCCGGAACAGGAAATAATTATTGTCAAGCAAGTGATTGATAAATTTGTAAACAAAGAGGGCACACAGTAGGTGTTAATATCTTCGAATTTTAACTTTTTCAATTTAGCAAATTTTTCGTTTGCTAAAGCATATATGTATATACTTACTTTGTTTAACCTTTCTAAACTGTAAAAGAATCTCCAGGAAACCGCTTTGTTTGGTGCTACTTTAATTATTTTGGTACATTTTTCCATGGTATTGACTCTTTTATGTAACTTTTCCATTTGCCCTGAACTTGTATTTTATGAGCTACGAGAACATCACGAGTGGTTAATGGCGTCTCCTAGAACATCATGAGCGGTTAATTGCGTCTCGATCATGACGGGCATTGGGTCCTGAAACATGAGCGGTTAATGGCGTCTCCTAGAACATCACGGGCGTTTAATGGCGTCTCCTAGAACATCATGAATGGCGGTTAATGGCGTCTCCCAGCACCTTTTGAGCAGTTAATGGCGTCTCATAGAACATCACGAGCGGTTAATGGCGTTTCCTAAAATATAATGGGCGGTTAATGGCAGCTCCAATAAAATCACGAGTAGTTAATGGCGTCTCCTGAAACATCACGAGTGGTTAATGCGTCTCCAGGAACATCACGAGCGGTTAATGGCGTCTCCTAGAACACCATGAATAGCGGTTAATGGAATCTCCGAGAACATCATGAGCGGTTAATGGCATCTCCTAGAACATCATGAGCGGTTAATGGCGTCTTCTAGAACATCATGAGCGTGGGCAATTGGGGTCTCCTAGAACATCATGAGCGGTTAATTGCGTCTCGTAGAACATTACGAGCGGTTAATGGCGTCTCCTAGAACATCACGGGCGGTTAATGGCGTCTCCTAGAACATCATGAATGGCGGTTAATGGCGTCTTCTAGAACACCATGAGCGTGGGCAATTGGGGTCTCCTAGAACATCATGAGCGGTTAATTGCGTCTCGTAGAACATTACGAGCGGTTAATGGAATCTCCGAGAACATCATGAGCGTTTAATGGCATCTCCCAGAACCAGAACGTGTACATACTGACACGTAAAGATATTTACAGAGAAGTGGTGGTGGTGGTGTGGTGGTAGTGGTTGTGGTGGAAGGGAGGTCACAGGTGTGTATGTGCATACCCACCCACGTACCAACACCGGCCTAAACAGTGGGGGGAGGGGGGGGTGGTAGCGCGGTGGTCATAACCGCACAAAGCATCCACCCATGATCTGTTGGATTGTGATTACCGACTGGGTCTCTAATATTGGCTTTCTTCCAAAGTAAGGTGACTAGGTTGGCCCTTTTGACCTTTTGCTTAAATGCTCTTTGCTCCTCTAATCGCCTGGAGAAGAGATTCGCTAGGTTTTGGCTTGTATTTGGAGCAAAATATATTATATCTTGATTCGTTTATATTTTGGTCTTTGCAGCAATACAGTGTTACTACACATTCCTCAATGACTGAAAAAGTATCTTTAGAAATAATCGATGATTCAACAAGTTCAGCAAATGTATTCAGAAATCGTTGGCTTTTGTTCATCAGTTGGAAGGGTCGGACTTTTCCTTTTCTAGAAAAAGCAAAAGTGTATTCGCAGACTGTTAATGCGTGAAATCCAGGGAAGCTCCTGATCTTGTCCTTTTTTTTTCTATTTTTTTGACGAGGATTAGCCAACCCAGGCACAGGTCACTGACCCACATCGGGGCCTAGGGGACGAAAATGTAATAATAATAATAATAATAATAATAATAATAATAATAATAATAATAATAATAATAATAATAAAGAACCATAAGGAAATGCAAAATGCAAAAAAATCAAAAGTGAGAAACAATATCTGTATGTTGTGTTGTCAATAGTAAGAGAAACAATTGAGAACCTGCAATTGTGTGTAAATGAGGCAGAATGTCAGATCAGCAACCTGGGACTTGGTCACAATTTTCGTGAATCCATGTGGCAGCAGGGTCTACCATAGACAACACATAGTACCTCCCTGTTTGGTAGCTGCCTAATACCTACTACGTAGTAGTAGGTCAGCACACTTTTCAAAAAGCAATACCTCCACGTAGCGCCTACTGTTATTAGCTGCCCTACCTCCATTCATCCATCCATCCATATGTTCCACTCAGATACTATGGTAACAGCATAGTACTGCAAGGTAACTGAAATATAAGTATCAGAAGCACGAACCACGACATTACTTCCTGGAAGATTCTGATTTATGTGGCCTAAGTGAAGTGCAACCTTCGTGTCTGCTTCGTCGTGGTTTGGCGCATGTAGCTCTTGAACTTCTTCTCGAGTCACTGTGTTTGTCCTCAAAATTAACATACAAAGTATGAGATTGCAGTATTTGAGCATTTTCATCACCAGTCCACCCGCTTTCAAGGAATTTTATTAACCCTCTCTTGAAATTAGTAAACTTTAGGGTTTTGGAGAAATCAGAAGGTCTCTTCTGTAGTGGACCAAAAGTCAAAGTTGTTCCGGTAGAATTGCCTCTTTCTTTTCTTTCAAATGTTTTCAAATATGGGATATTTTGTTAGTAAAAAAGCAGATCAATCCGGTTCTGATGAGATGCACAAGCCTTCACAAGAATACTTCTTGCTGTACCACGATATGTAGAGGGAAGAGTAGTGGTAGTGAGTGAAGAAGCAAGCCACCATCAATTACACTGATATGGTGGTTTGATGGAGGTGAAAGTAGACTCAAACGTTCTAAATAACTTGGATTTGTTAGTTTTTAGTAGAGAACTATCCAAATGACAGATTGATAGAGGGCAAGGTGTAAGTGGAAAAGAGAATACTCTCTCCAGATCCATCTTATTTTCGACACTAAGATAGAGCAACCGTCCAAATAAATCCCGACTTACATTTAGTGCAGCTACTTGCAATGCAGTCTTTGATGAGCATGTCTCAATGGCATTTGATGCAAAATTGTGGATCTTTTATGTTTTTTAATGGTGCTTCAAAGCGGTTTTGATCACCTTCACTTTCTGAGACATAGCAGCTTCTTGCTTCTGATCCATTAACTCGAATGTTGAAAATGTAGTTCTCTACTTCTTCAAATGCTTCTAAGGCAGCTCTTACATTTCGTTGTTTGCCTCCACCATCAGTGAAAGGATTCATTGAATCCTTAAAGCAAGCTTTCAACCTAGCAATGTCCTCACTGTCTTTCTTGATACGATGTGGCATTGCCAGTTCCCTTAAACCTGTTGTCTCAAAGACATGTGACAGAATCTTGAGTCAGTCTCCTCCAGTCCGTACCCATTTTTTGCGGCACTGTCATTTGTGGAGAAGCAAGAGAGACCTATAAGTTTGTTTTTGGTATCGGCATTAATGGTTTGCTCTAAAGTAAGGTCAACAGGAATTCTGGAAAAAAGCTGATTAGATCGTCCTACCTTTCTCAACTGGCTTTAAACCAGTTTGTAGTTCCAGAGAATAGTGGGACATCCATCTTGCATAGTTGTAGTGATTTGTGATGAAAAAATGCTGATCATTTCATAGAATGTGTACACGAAGAGATCAATGTCATTTTCTTGTAGTGCTATGTGAAACAGGAAATAAAGTTCCAGAAGATCAGAAAACTGAATCCATGCTTTTGCATTTACGCCACGTTTACCAGATCGAGTTTCCTCGCAGTACAACTTATATCGGTGTATGAGTTCTTCGAGTTCTACTGGCACTTCAAAGGAAGCATTTCCATTCATGTCCTGTAACATAGCCATTTATTCTGGCGTCACTGACGTAGAGAATTCTTCCATGTGAAGAGAATGTAAACAAGCAAATAGCACTGTATATATTCTGCAGCATCAGTTATAAGACTTTTCCCTTAAATATCCATTCAGGGATCCTTCAGCGAAAACACCAGACTCTGTCATCAAATAAGGAACTCCTGATCCTTTAATGATTCTCCCTAGGGAAGAAAAGTACGAGAGCACAATATGAAAACTTCCAAACACGATTAAGTCATTGTCGTAAGCAGGTGTTAATGGTGACTGGATCTGTTTAGAAACCTTAGATACTTTCAGATCATAGGTCACGAGCGTATACTTTTCACTGAATTTGTGGCCTATCAGCTGTGCTTTTTCCATTGTCTCTACTACCACATCTCGTCGAGGTGGAGGCAGTCTAATATTACTGAGGTATGTCACCTTTTCCTGAGGTAGTTTATCCTTGTAACGGACTAGAGTTATCTTGGTCAGTAATAATTTCATCACCTCAACAGTGATGTCCATATTGAACGGACTTAAAATTGAAATACTAGTACAGTGACGAGGACGTCTTGAAATGGTCATTATTATTCAAGCTCAGTGCCTCGCATTGCATGAAGCTGGTTTTTCGGTTGGTCATCAATTGTTACCTGACTTCAACAATGTAGCGGCCCTACCCAAACCCAGCGTCGATGACTCATAAGACTCCAATTTCTTCCTGGCCAGCTCCTTCAGTACCAGAGCTCAAACCTTTTGGTCATTGATTGTTGAAATACCTCCCTAGGGAGGACGGACTATATGGATTATGTTAAAGGGAAGAGGCATTGCTGTGTGTTATATTTTAATTTTTATGGTCGCATTAGAGAAAATTAATCTTCTTTGTATAAATCACGTTATTTCAAATATTTTCCTGTTCAGTTGCCATTTCCATTCCCAAAAAATTATTTGTTATAGAAAAGTGTCCAAATCTATTAACTCTTTGTCATAAGTGCCGTATTCACGTCCAGTACTTCTAGATCACAGTGGCGTGTCCAGTTCCGGTAATTCCATGTCACAAAGTCATGTTAAAATCATCCAGCATGGCCCCTTAGGGCAAGACATCGCACCACTCTTTGCTAATCACTGGGCATAAGAGTACACTCTCATTCCGTGTTTTTGTTACCAGTGGTAATTTGTCAAGTGAAAAGATGGTGAGCTGGTCCTTCCTGAGGGAATCATTGCCAAATGTAAACAAAGCCATCCTTTACTATAAGTCGTGACACAGCGGACAGAAACAGACATAAAGGCTTTCAAGATAAAAATTGGTGTTCCGTCCACTCTAATAAAAATAATGTGCGGTGCGTCCATTAAGAGGAAATTAGTGTTTTAATGGATGCCTTTTATTTTCTGCATTTACGTAGCAGTAATATGTTTTGCTGCACGGGTCATCAGAACAGCTAATTGCTTAGTTTCGGGGTAATTGCCTCTGTTGTACGGGTCAGTAAGTTTCATGCAGACCAAACAAACAAAAACTGACCATTAACCATTCAAATAGACGAGGAAAACTATTTCATATATATATACTATAATATATATATATATATATATATATATATATATATATATATATATATAATTGTGCCTGGTCTGTGATTGGGATACCTTAGTTACATCAGTGTACGCTCAACCTGGGAGTTTTGGTCATTGGAGAGGGGGATATCAAGGGGAATATATAGCAATGGGGGAAGGGAGAGAAAGATCGGACAATATAAAGTGAGAGACAAGGTCATTAGCAAGAGGAATATCACGAGGAATAATGGCAATAGGTGGAGAGAGAGAGAGAGAGAGAGAGAGAGAGAGAGAGAGAGAGAGAGAGAGAGAGAGAGAGAGAGAGAGAGAGAATATTTACAAGTATGAAAAAAAATTAATAACACAATTAATGCCACGAAGGTGGAAATAAAGGAGGAAGAGACAAGAAACATATGTACAGCACATAAGGCGAAAAGAGGGATGGTCAAGGTTAATAATAATATGACAAAAATCAGGGAAGACATGAATAACACAAAAAAATACTGAGAAGATGGAAGCTGTCAGAGGATAGTGCATTGTGAAGAAAGGAGGAACACAGGACGCGAAGGACAAGAATTAGTAGGGAAAAGAGATAAAAATAGAACTAGTTTTATAAACAAAGAAGCCTGACTGACCTTACTTTATGGCCTTTGGTCCTCGCAATCAGTGAGAAGCATCCCCTGGGCCTGAGTAATGTGAGGGGGAAGTTTCGCGTGGGAGTTGGAGTCGTTGTGTGGAAACCGAAATTCTACTTTTAATAAAAGTGTCCTTTATATCTGACCCCATTTTCCTCTAAAATAACATAGGCTATTTACTGGCTTATGATGCTTGGTGAATGTAAAGAAGTTATCGTAAGAAAATGATTTTCCCACGAAATGTACAGTATGACAGATAGATAGATGAGCAGCTTTAATCCAATATACTGTATAACTCCCACACCCCTTAATCATGGTAACCGGGGTAAAATAGTAGGCCTATAATAGGGTACAAAAGTGAAGGAAAGTGATATAAATGGAAATGGAAAACGAGACAACAAAGTAGTGTGGCTGACGTTGTCTTCCCCTCCTATGGTTCAGAACAAAAAGTTATAAATGGCCAAGCTACTACAAGATAATAGAAAGGAATATATAAAGCAAAGTATTTTATTGTCAGGAACGAAACAATGGCTTTAGGCAAAGAAGAGTGAGACATGAGGATGAGAATCAATGGTGAAAGCAAGAAATTACAGGGGAAGACAAAAGATCTTGAGGAGAAAGTGAAGACAATTATTACTTAAAGGAAATAAGAAAACTTAACAAAACGAACAACTATATCAAGAAACTACAAGGAAAAGAAAGGTTAGATATAAAAAAAAGTGTAAAGAAACTTCAATACACGTAATTGTAAGCAACTGTAAACACAAGAAGGGTTTGCTGAAAATAGAGTTGAAAAACATAACAGAATTAAAACCACATATACTGTACGTGAATGATTGAGTCTAACCTCATACAGAACATGTACAGTAATTAGACAATGAATATCACAAGTGGAAAGGGATGCACCTCTCCTTGTCTTGTGACAGCAGATCTGTCACAGTAGGTTGGGGCAGAGACTTACATGTAGTTAGAAAGTGCATCGCTTTTTACTGTAACACACGGTGACTATGGTAAAAGGACGACCGCGGGAGGAGAAGAAAACAAGGAAAGCCGCGCTGAGTGATGCTAGGCATAACATAACACAAGACCTAGTGTGGACATTATAATGCCCAAATATAGTAATTATCTGTCATTCCTACAGAGAGCACCACCGCATAACAGCAATCCTCATTTTGGTAAATCGCTTTCTACATCGATTTAGGGCATAGCAAATCACCTATAACTTTGAGCAGGCGCATAACACTATCTACCACTGTTAGTTTGAATAGGACAGCAACTTTTACTCAAAGTAAAGAGCATTATAATGCAATAATGATCCTTTAGCGCGGGCGATGCAACCTGGCGCTCTTGGTTACGACCATTACAGGTTATCTACTCTCATCCGTGTAGTAATACACTTCCTTCCCTCTTAATTGTATGGTAAACCTTGTATATACCAATGGAACACTATGTGATAAATGAGGTACACCACCTGCCACTCTCTGGTGCTAGAAGTTAACACCTGCCACTCTCTGGTGCTAGAAGTTATCACCTGCCACTCTCTGGTGCTAGAAGTTAACACCTGCCACTCTCTGGTGCTAGAAGTTAACACCTGCCACTCTCTGGTGCTAGAAGTTAACACCTGCCACTCTCTGGTGCTAGAAGTTAACACCTGCCACTCTCTGGTGCTAGAAGTTAACACCTGCCACTCTCTGGTGCTAGAAGTTAGCACCTGCCACTCTCTGGTGCTAGAAGTTAACACCTGCCACTCTATGATGATGCAAGTCACCATCTGCCACTCTGGGATAGTATCAGTACAACCCAAGAAGATCTTCGGCACTGAAAGCACCATCTGACACAGTGTAGTGGCAGCAAAACAGATTAAAAATGATCGCAATCTGGAGACTGGATGGAAACATGCCTGCATCTCCAATTCTATGGAAGCATTATACAATATTAACTTCTCCTACAGAGACAATTTGTTCATGCCTGCTTGGCCCTTGTTATTGTGATGTACTAGTGAGCATTATTTTAGGTAAACTTCAGGCAAGGTTTGATTATGTTAATTCTCGAATTATATTATAAAATAGGGTGGGTCACCAAGTATAATTATTACCGATTTGTATTATACTGTCGAATAAGGGATTTCTGTAATTTCGTTGAATTGAATTGTATTGAAGTTTTGAATTGTAACTGTTTATTTAGCCAGAAAAAGTACAGATACAGAGTGGATAATAATAACAATATTAACATGCCTGAGCCAGTTGAGAACCTGAGCTCTCTCTTTGAGGCACCTGATATATACTATAAATTTATCTCAAGGAAGTATTTTGTAACATTTAGTATCATCTGGAATAGTACAATAGCATGGTAGTAATAAGTACATCTCATAATGTTACCACGGTTATCACTTCAATATTTATTAATTTTATTATTTATTATTTTTATTTTTTATTTATTTTATTTTTTATTTATTTTTTTTTTTTTCAATTCAATTTCAATTTCAATTGTTTATTCCTTGATAGAGGAAGCGGGATCCTAGTGCTGTCACTAGATACCCCTGTACAATGACACCAGAAGCATCTGGCAAGTGTGACAAGTATATACAGTATAAATATTATAAAGGGGCTTACTAAAGCCTAAGGAAGGAAGGATATTCCTTTAACACATAATCAATATTATTTACAAAATATCTGGCCAGTATGGGGAGGATCATCGTGTCTCCGTCAGGGGGTAGTCGAGTGGTGGTCCAGCAGGCGTCACGAAAGCGTTGTGTGTGGGGACATCTTAGGAGGGAGTGAATAAGGGTGCTGCTGTCGGGTCTCCTGCATAACGCACAAGAGCGTTGCTCAGGGGATGCGGGGATACCAATCTCCCAAGCAAAGTCATACCCAATGATGATAAGGGCAGCAATCACGTCACCTTTCCGTGACCGACGCTGTAACCGGTGACGACAACCGCCACTACAAAGAATATCAATCCCTGACTCGATCTCAACAGCTTATATACATGAGACTGCGCCTAGGGTACAGGTACCTATGGGAGTACATTGGCAACCCTGAGCCTCACCGCACTGTTTGTAAACTTTGTGGCCAACCCGACTCTCACACCCTCTCTCACTACATCCTCACTTGCCCTAAGACCTCCTCCTACAGGTCCCCAGCCGTTACCAACACCTCTTCCCTCCCAGACCAGATATCCCTCCTCCTAGTCACAGGCCTGGCATTTGACATTATTAGGGACCTGACACTCTTTGCCATAACCAGATAAAATGTACCGGGAACTTTCCCCCCACACACTCATCATTCTCTCACTTTATGTAACTTGACAGAACCTATGACCCTTCAGGCTTTTACGCCCTTAATGTACGAGTCATAAAGGCAAGTATGAACTTTTCATACTTCCCTGTTGGGCGCTGTAAACGCTTCTGCGCTTCACCTTGCACAGGATGTAAGGGGGTGCCCAATAAACTAGCCCCCTCGGGGGCAAATCTGAAATCTGAATCTTTCCGTGACCCTTTCCCGTAGACGTACGAGAGGTCAGGAAGATTACGGAAGGCTTTTTTTTTTTTTTTTTTTTTATACATACATATACACATACCCATATATATATATATATATATATATATATATATATATAATATATATATATATATATATAAATATATATATATATATATATATACACGCACATACACATATACATATAAATTAGAGTGGAATTTACAAACATAAGTATAATAGGGGAGCATTACAACCTGGGTTGTGCAGTAATAAGGTTGAACAAGAGGACAGAGCTTTCAGGATTATGTCTAGTTGGCAATTGTGTGTATTGCAATGATAATTACTTATTTATTTACATGATAATTTCCGATAAAACGGATTTGGTGGTACAATAAAAGCAGGTACTGGAAATATAGTAAGTGTTACAAGAAATATTAATACTTCGACAATAGATATTTTTTTAGAGATGATTTAAAGGAAGGGAGCGTAGGCTTTGCTCGGATGGGTGGGGGTGAGTTGTTCCATACCTTCACACCATGATATTTTATCGAGGTCTGGGACAGAGAGGAGCGCATTGGGGGGGGGGGGGGGATGGTCTTTGTAGCTCTGTGTGCCTTAAGTTGTATCTCTGATTATTCCGGAACTGGAAGTAATTATTGTCAAGCAAGTGATTGAAAGATTTGTAAACAAAGACGGCGCAGCAGTAAGTGTTAATATCTTCGAATTTTTAAAATTTCAATATAGCAAATTTTTCGTTTGTGTGATCTGTTTTATTCAAGTAGGTCATTGTCCGTACAACTCTCTTTTGTGCAGTAACCAGAGATTGTGCTTTTGAAGAGCCAGAGGCCCCCCATAGTGTGTGACAGTGTATCAGGTGTTGGTAAACAAGATCATGATAGATTTCTTTCATTGCTGTGAGAGTGAGTGACTGTCGAGTGTGATACATGATACCGCACTGTGGTCCGGATATACTCTATCTCATGGGTAAATTTTCCCAATGATCGAAATCATGTTTACCAGTTTATGAGAACGAACAGAAACTTTCAGGGGCTTAAAAAATAACACACTAATGTTGTTTACCCTCGACCTGAGAGAGGAGAGGGAGGGGGAGCAGGGGTGGAGAGTAGATAGTTGAAGAGGGTGGGCTATCATGGGAATTATATGGAATTGAGTTAAGGGGGTTAGAAAGAGATAGAAAAGATCATTAGCAAGAGGATTAACACGGGGAACAATAGAAATAGGCGAAGAGAGAGAGAGAGAGAGAGAGAGAGAGAGAGAGAGAGAGAGAGAGAGAGAGAGAGAGAGATAATAAGTCATTATCCTGAGTCAACTATAAGTTGCTACTATATTTTTTTTATTCTCGAAAATAACAAAGTGTACATACACATAACAACTATAATTCCTAGACAGAGTCTATCTATGCTGCGAGAAACTAAGTTGAGGTTTATTAAGAGTGTAAGTAATCCTATACTTGAGGAACTGCAGGTGTAAGGTAGAGAGATCGAAATATGTACGAATAGAGTTGCACTACTGTGAAGTACGTGGAACTAGGGATGGAAGAGATGAGGATGTTCTTCAATGTGAAGTCTTAGTCGTGTATTGATGACAAACACCACAGTAACGAGAAACACATTCATGTATTACAGTGGAGAAATTATGTTGAGAATATCATGAGAACAATAGTCATTATAGGAATGGTACGAAGATATTGAACGACAGGCAGGTATGAGTGGGAGCGTGCAAGTCGTAAATGGATAACGGATAAGACGTAAGACTTCAGATAAATTGGATTTTGCAGAGGAAGGCTTACAGGGACTGAGATACAAATCCTTAATTTTTTAGTTAGTATTGTGTGAGAGAGCGGACATAGTTTTGCAAAGATAGAGTGCGTGAGAAAAGGAAAATGGGGAAATACTCGTTTATATGAGAGAGAGTATTCTTCTTAAAGAAATATATCACAAGTTTTGAGACGCATTGATTGGAAAAGGGGATGATATGTTTAGTCCAGAATAATAATGAGCTCATATTATTCAAGAAAATACTGTTAATCAGGACGAGCTTGTTTCTAAAATGTTGATTGACCTCATGTTTAGGAGGTAATAACTTGGGAATATGACTGCCACTTCGAGACCAACCTTTAATTTATTTTTGATAGTGACCTGTGAGTGTCATACATGTCACACTTGTGATTACGATTACAATTAAAAATAAGCAATATAATTGATTGCAATTATGATTACTTGTTTTGTAATTATGATTACAATCGTGATTTCTTCTAAAAATATCAGGTATATATTTTTGATTTCCTAGTAATAAAAAAAAAATGCATATTAATGCCGAAAACCGTTGTCAGTGTGGAAATTCAGTAACATCTCATGTGTGATGTGGTTACTATATTTTTCTAAGGGTGCGTATTCACTTGAGCATTTTAGTCCGAACCAACCAAACTAGCAGAACGCGCCGAGCAGAATTCATCTAGTAAGGAAGTGTTTCTGAGCAGAACCGAGAGCGCCAAACGTTTTCCGTCACTTGTCGGTCAATGGTGGGTGCTCAAAAGGATTCAGTTGCTCATGGTGTGCACTGTGCAGTAGGGAATGACAGTTTGGCAAAAGTTTTCAAAATCAAGTGGCTTGGGTTGGATTATTTGTCTATCACCCACGCTGGTTCCGAATATGTTTGAATCTTTAAAATCAGTGCATTAGAAGGTTTGTGGATACTTTTCGGTTCGACATAAAAAAAAACAAGAATAATGGTAGACATTCTTTATTATTGGCATGTATGCTTCAATTTATCAGCAGCACACTAGCACAGTTGGCACACTAACATTGGCTGTCCCCACAGTGTCGCCTCAGTCCCAGTGTCCCTACAGTCTAGCACTGGTAGCCCTCTTTCTTAGCCCTCCGCTTGTTTCTCTTCCTGGCCTCCAGCTTGTTCCAGGTGACCTGGTCCTGCTGCCAGGCAGAGCTGGCCACGTCTGCCGCCTCCGTGGTGAGCTTCACTCCTCTTTCCACTGCGGTGGTGGTGCAGGGCAGACCTGGCTCACTGTACGGTTCCTCCAGAAATTGCTCCAGTTCCTGGTCACTGTGCTGGAACAGGATGGCAGGGGAGGAGCTGGCCTTCTGCAGATCAACCAACTCTGACAGCTTGGTGGCTGCCAGATTCAGTTGAGGGTTCCTCACTTTCCTCACTGTCTTTCTCTTGTGCCTTTTTTCCTTCTTCCTCAGCTGCTTGATGATGTTTAGGGCCAACTCCCTCTCACTCTTGTCCATGGAGGCCAGCAGTGGGACCAGCACCACCTCGTGCTGGCCGAAGTAGCCGTTGAACTGGAGGTATGGAGTAAGCAGCTCCACTTCCTCCAGGGTGCAGTACGTCCTCACCCGGTTGATGATGGCGAGGAGGTGGCGTGGGCCCTCCAGTAGCAGATTCCTCTGCCTGATCTCCAGGAAGGAGGGCACGTAGATAAGGATGATGAAGGAGGTCATCCGTCTCTGTGACTCGCTGGGGGAGGTGGTGCTCATGTAGGCCCTCAGCTCCCTGCTCTCCGTGTTTTGCCATCTGGCGTTGGTCATGGCTCCGGCCCGTGCCCTGGCCCATCTCTCCTCAATGTGGCCGGACTCCACCGTCTTGGCCATCTCCAACAGATACCGGGTGTCCCAGCTGAACTCCTCCCAGACGACGGAGGGGATGGCATCCAGGAGAGACCTGAGGTAGGTGTTGGTGACGGCCTGGAATTCAACCACCGGAAGGTCCCACACGTTGCCGGTCAGCTTCCGAGCCTCCTCACCACTCCAGGAGGCGGGACCAGTGGTTGGGCCAGCGTAATGGTTGAATAGATGGCCGAAGAGCTTCTCCAGACTGTGGATCAGGCAGTGGATGTGGAGGAGAGGCCGTCCCAACAGCCTTTCAAACTCGGCGATGAAACCGTGATTATAGCCACTCATTTTGTTGCAACCGTCGCTAAGGACAACCAGGAGGTCGGTGGTGTCAATACCGCGCTCCTCCAGGAAGGCCAGCAGGCTGGTGGCCAGGTCTACCCCCTTTCCCCCCACCGGGACCAGGTGACCAAGGAACTCCTCACCAGGGAAGCCGATCACTGCACAGTCTTCCCTCTTTTCCATGGCGAATCTCTTGTGGTTCTTCTCACCTACACCAGTCACTATCTTGTTCTCATTGATCCTCTCATCTACCATGAGACGTCTGACCTTGAATCCCCTGAACTTTTCTTTTTTCTGTTCTCGTGACCTCTTCCTGACTCTCTCCACTTTCTTCCAGTTAGTCACTTTAGACTTGTCCCCTTCAGTTGTGATGTTGTCTGCAGCTCTGATGGTGTTTGCGATGTGAGCCACTGCATCATTGGATACCTTGAACCTGTCAGCAGTTTCTCCGATCCTGTCCTCGGCTTCTTTCTCCCTTTTCCTTTTCTCTGATCTTGCTCTCCTGTCGACCATAGCCTTGAACTCATTGTCATTGACATCCTTATAATCACTATCTTCTTCCTGAGCACTGTCATCCACTGCCGACACTTTACACGACATCCTCTCCATCTCCTCCTTACCCTTTGACCTCATCTTCTCAGTTTTCCTCTCTTCCTCAGCCCTTTTCTTTGCCCTCTTCGCTTCCTTCTCCCGCTCTTCTTTCAGCTTGGCAGTCACAATTTTGTCAAAGCCATCAATGCAGCCCTCCCTTCCCGGTTTCCTCTGGGCTGCCAGGAAGCTTTTCTCTCGTTCGTGCACTTTGCTGTCGTCTGCCACATCAAACAACTTCTCAGCTATATCCTCGAACCTCATCTTCAGCTTCCCGTTCTTCGTTTTCTTCCTTTTCTGTTTCTGTCCATTTCCCTTCATCATCATCGTCTCCCTCCGCATCCTCCACAGGTCGTGGACTCTCATTTTCACCCTGATTTCAGAGATAGTGGGGACAGTGGCCTTCCTATACACATCCAGTACCTTCTCAGTCACCTTGTTGGTGGCATCCATATAATCAAAAGCATTTGTTCTTCTCCTTAACCTCTCGTTTTCTGCTTCATAAGCCAGGGCACTTCCAACTTCCTTGTTCAGAGGCAACTTGTTAGATGGCAGAGGCATCCGAACCCCGAACACCTTATCGTTACCCTGGCGCAGCTGAGTGTTGCTAATCTTAGTTCGACCCATCTTGGTGGCGGCCCTTTGAACTAACTGCAAAACAACACAGAAAAAACAACTTTCAGCACTTCAATATCACCACCTATTGAACAATATTTTATTCAAAAGTACGGACTGAGATTTTGTCCTTAACTGTCCAAGTCAAGCTACTTGGGCTGAATTCGTTGATCAGTCCTGGGACGAATATTACCAACGGCGTGAATAGATTCCGTGGAATAAATTCAGGGCATTCCCGTCCAGGGAGCCTCAACAAACTCTGTAAATATTGCCATTGGCCTGCCATTGGCACATATACGGAGTTTGGTAATGTTCCATGAGCGGGAATGTCCTGAATTCATTCCACGGAATCTATCCACGCCGTTGGTAATATTGGGCCCTGGTTTTCGAAATATACGTATATGGTGACTTGCAGCAAAAATATCGGCATAATTTGTAGCGCATTGAGTTGTAAAACAATAGCATATTATGAACCAGTGTACACAGTAGTCGAATAATCCAATTCAATAACTTGATTTTAACAGGTTGTGCCACATTGCCAGTCCCTTTATTATTTACAGTTTTTTCGCGTTTTTCATGCCAAACCCAAAAGTATCCACAAACCTTCTAATGCAATGATGTAAAAAACTCAAACATATTCGGAATTAGCGTGGCCGATAGACAAATAATCCAACCCAAGCAATTAGATTTTGAAAACTTTTGCCAAACTGTCACTCCCTAGTGTGCAGTCACGACGGGTGTAAGCGCTGTTCCAGCTATTCGTTGTGTCATGGAATGGGACAGGGAGAAATGTTTAACCTTGCTGAATGAAAATGAGAAGCATCCTGAGCTGTGGAATCCCCAACATGGTGTCATTCGAGTAAAGTTTTTCAAATGGCCATGATCCATTTCACTCAACAGGGACATATTTTTCCTTCTAGTAAATAATGAAGAATGAACCTGCTGCCACTGTGAGATCCATGGTTCAACTGAGGAAAACTGTGGGAATAAGACGAGCATCGTCGAACACGCAGAATACAGAAAGCTTGCACTCAAACTGCTCGTTTGGTTCGTTCGTGCGTTATTTGCTTGTTTGGTTTGTTCTGGCTAAAATGCCCAGGTGAAGACGCACCCTAAAGCTGTAATTTAATCATTCATATACAAGTGCCATACAAGGTCTTACACTGGTCCTGTGGATGCTGTAGGACAAGCTTACTTATATAATTCCAGTACTGTTCAGTAATTCCAAGGACGATAGTATATTATGAACCTATCCAGCCTCACAAATGTTTGGTAGGAGGCCATAACCAATGCTGAAAATGATCCAAATACCATGAAATTTCTGTAAAGGGAAATTATGTAATATATAATAATATATTCACTACTACACCTCACAAATTACTCTAACACTAGGGTGTGTCATACGGAGGCGATTTTTTTTTTTTGAGTTTGAATAATCGGCCCATGGTATTAATGATGTAGTTCCATGTGCAGAATCATGTGATATCTTCAGATTTGAAAAGTTTCCATGTTTTGCTAGGTAAATTTTAACTTGAAATCTTATGAAAATTCAGTATTCCCACCCTTTTACCAACACCACTAAATAGCTTATTTAAAGTAAAGTAAATGTATCAGGTAAATTTATTAGGATGAAAATGATCCAGAATAGTGAAACGAATGATCTTGACACATTTATTAAATTTAATATTCCTTTAGAAAACAAATCAAATACAAAAACCGGTTTTACTACTACGACCCGGTGTTGCTGCACACCATAGAGAACATGTCTTTCTTGCTTCTGTTTGTACTCATCACCTCCCTGCTGACCACCTGAGCTCGGATGAAGCCTTCCCTCCTCTCCTGGTTGTACACGTGACTGCTGGCCTCGCTCACTTGCTGTACACAACGCTCTATACTCTGGGTGTGCGAGGGCCAGGCAGGGACATGCATGGGGTTGTCCAGGAAAGCTCTGACTTGAACATTGGTGAGGCTGCAGGTAAGAGGGGGCTCACTGCCAGCCTGGATGTTATCCAGATCTATGAGATCAGTGAGGGTTTTGGCACCTAGATTGACTTCAGGAGTCTTCCTGACCCTGAAGGAATCGTCACCAACTGATTCGTCATGCCCAGATCCTCTCATAAGTCTCATATCCAAGATCTTTTTGACTGCCACTCTTCTCTCCTCCTCATCCTTACTGCAGAGCATTGTCTGCAGAACTGCCTCGGAATGAGCATACCAGGAAGATCTCCTCACAGTCTGCTCCACAATCTGAACAACCTTCCTTGGCTGACTCCTTAGGAGCTCAAGCTGGAAGAGAACATGCCTCGGACCTTCGGAGAACGATGACTTGACCTTGGTGTTGAACCAATTTGGCAAGTAGACACTCACGATGAATTGGACAATAAGTCTCAGGTTGTGAAGCTGGTTCCCTTTCAGTTTATGATGAGCGACCCAAATTCTGCAGAACCTGAGAGCCGTTGTGAGCCACCTAGAATGTGAGACTGGACCTATCTGCAGGTAAGCAAGTCTATCAGGCATGAACCCAGTTTTGATGGCACTGCAAATCATGTAACCATAGTACTGGTCAGTACTCAGGTCGTCAATGACAGTATGTGCAAGCTCAACGAGTGGAGGGCCAACTGTGATTTTTTCAAAGCTCGGATTTATTTCTAACTCAGTGGCAGAGTCCAGCATCTTGCCAAGAGGACCAGACCATCTGTTGTTTGAAAGAGTCTTGCCATCCAGCTCCTGGATCAGATGTCTGAGTGGCAACTCGTTGGTGTGGAGGTCACAAACAATCCAGACCAGCTTCCTCCCAATCTTCCGCTCTATCCACTGTATGACCCCCCCTTGCCACCCTGTGTTCGTGTTGGTGCTGTCCCCTCCAATGGCCTGCAGGGTCTGGTCTACGTTCCTCTCTCTGAGCCAGTTCACAATGTTATCTGCCACTATCTCAGCTGGTTTCCTGATGTCATCTTTCTCTGGAGTGAAATGCCACAAATACTTCCCTCCTGGTTCACTGCCGCAGGAGTAGTGTTCCTCCTTCACCATGGCAGGGAACAACTTGTCAGAATCTCCAACTTCATGAACACTTTAGTGTCATCCCTTCTCCCATCAAAGAACAAACAATTGATTCCATTTTCTCTTATCCCCTTATCAAACTCCTCTTCTAGGTTACTGACAAGTTTCTCCTGAGCTCTCCTTACTTTGTTATGATCTATCACCAGGTGAACATCATCAGGTGTTATCAAACCACCGTCAATCCAGGCAGCTGTTGCTATCTCTGCAGTTTCTCTGAGACCAGTGTGGTGTCGCATGCTGGCCAGAGCTATGCTCGGGATATCTTTCCTATTTCGAATGTTATGCCTGGAAGGTTTGGGATCATTATTTTCTGGGTTAGGGACAAAGTCACCATTCTCCTGGTCAGCACTCGGATCAGCCATGGGGAAGTCATTAAACTCTGAATCAGCTTGACTCCAATCATCGGCCTTTCTTACCTCACCCTGGGCCTTCTCAAGTCTCTTTTCCTCGGCAACTCTTCTCCTCTTCTGTCTCTCTGTGGCAGCCTCCTGTCTCTTGGACTCCGGAATATCTTGGCTAGAAATTATGAGAGCCCCTATACTGCCAGTCTTCTCTCTCTGTGCTTTGACAAATGCCAGTTCGATCACAGGAATCTTCAGTTCACGCTTGCAAATACAGGAGATGTGGGCCTCGAATTTACAGTCACGATCGCATCCAAACTCAGGACAGAGAACAATTGGGCACTTGCAAGTAATTATGTCAAATAACTGGTCCAGTTGCTTGGCAAAGCTGTCCTTAACTGCAAGTTTTCCTCTCTCAAGAGAGATATCTCTTGCCTTTTCCCAACTGGCTAGCAGTCACTCACTAATCTTCTTCTGACTTGTTATGACTGGAGGCTTGAACTGAGCGTTAGCCAGAGTGTACTGTGCCAAGACAGCTTTGGTCATATCACTGGCAATGTCTTTGTTTGTGTAAGTTCTTTGGTTCTTTTCAATGATTTGCCTGATTAAAACACCGTATCTCAAAGCATCTCTCAATGTAGGCAACTCCGACTTCAGGAGCTCTCTCCCAGACCCAAGATAGTGACTGAGATGGCTGGATTTTTGGTTCCTCGTCCTGACACAAGCAGCCATCGCAAATATTATCAACTTATAAATGCACCAGAATCTGAAACAGAAAAAAATATTGTTAGTTGGGTTGTTAAAGAATGAAGTCAGAAAGCAATGATCACTATTTAATTGTAATGTACTAATGCAGCTGTACGTTAGATTTTCGATAAATTTCACGCTAAAATTTACCTAGCAAAAGGTTGCAAAATATTGAAACTGAAATTATTTTCTGTTTATATACACTAAAATCTACCAAAAAGTGATGGGCCATTAGTTTTAGCTATTCTTCCCTCCTATGACACACCGTATTGTTATAATATTATTCGTGGTTGCTATAATCATGGTCTTGGTTGTTATAATTATGGTTGTGGTTGTTATAATCATGGTCGCGCTTCATATATTCATGGTCGGACTTGTTGTAATCATAGTCGTGGTTGTTATAATCTTGGCCGCGGTTGTTATAATCAGAGTCTTGGTTGTTATAATAATGATCGTGGTTATTATAATCATGGTCGTGGTTGTTATACTCATGGTCGTGGTTTTTATAATCATATTCGTGGTTATGATCATAGTCGTGGTTGTTGTTATCATGGTGGTGGTTGTTGTAATGATGGTCGTGGTTGTTATAATCATGTTCGTGGTTTTTATATTCATGGTCGTGGTTGTTATAATCATAGTCGTTTTTGCAACAATCATGGTCGTGCTTGATAAATTCATGGTCGGGCTTGTTATAATCATAGTCGTGCTTGTTAAAATCATGGTTGCGGTTGTTTTATCATTGTCTTGGTTGTTATAATAATGGTCGTGGTTGTTATAATCATGGTCGTGGTTGTTATATTCATGGTCTTGGTTGTTATAATCATGGTGGTTGTTGTTGTAATCATGGTCGTGGTTGTTATAATCATGGTTGTGGTTGTTGTAATCATGGTGGTTGTTGTTGTAATCATGGTCGTGGTTGTTATAATCGTAGTCGTTGTTCTTATAATCATGGTCGTGGTTGTTATAATCATGATCGTGGTTGTTATAATCATAGTACTGGTTGTTATACTCATTGTCGTGAGTGTTATAATCATGGTCGTGGTTGTTATAATCATGGTCGTGGATGTTATAATCATAGGCGTGGTTGATATAATCATAGTCGTGGTTGTTATAATCATAGTCGTGGTTTTTATAAGCACGGTCGCAGTTTTTGTAATCTTGGGCGAGGTTGTTGTAATCATAGTAGTGGTTGTTGTAATTATGGTCGTCAGTGTTATAATCAGAGTCGTGGTTGTTATACTCATTTTCTTGGTTGTAATAATCATAGTCGTGATTGTTATAATCATGGTCGTGAGTGTTATAATTATGGTCGTGGTTGTTATAATCATGGTAGTGGTTGCTATAATCATGGTCGTGGTTATTATAATCATGGTCGTGGTTGTTATAATCATGGTCGTGGATGTTATAATCATAGGCGTGGTTGTTATAATCATAGTAGTGGTTGTTATAATCATGGTCTTGTGTGTTATAATCATTGTCGTGGTTGTTATAATCATGGTCGTGGTTGTAATAATCATAGTCGTGATTGTTATAATCATGGTCGTGAGTGTTATAATCATGGTCGTGGTTGTTATAATCATGGTCGTGGTTGTTATAATCATGGTCGTGGTTATTATAATCATGGCCGTGTTTGTTATAATCATAGTCGTGGTTGTTATAATCATAGTCGTGGTTGTTATAATCATAGTCGTTGTTGTTATAATCATGATCGTGGTTGATATATTCATGGTCGTATTCTTATAATCATAGTCGTTGTTGTTATAATCATAGTCTGGTTGTTATAATCTTGGTCGTGGTTGTTATAATCATGGTCGTGGTTGTTATAATCATAGTCGTGGTTGTTATAATCATGGTCGTGGTTGTTATAATCATAGTAGAGGTTGTTATAATCATGGTCGTGAGTGTTATAATCATGGTCATTGTTGTTGTAATCATGGTCGCGGTTGCTATACTCATAGTCATCGTTATCATCATAGTCGTGGTTGTTATCTTCATAGTCGTGGTTGTTATAATCATGGTCGAGGTTGTTATAATCATAGTCGTTGTTGTTGTATTCATGGTCGTAGTTGTTATATTCATGGTCGTCTTCTTATAATTATAGTCGTGGTTGTTATAATCATAGTCGCTGTTGTTATAATAATGGTCGTGGTTGTAATAATCATAGTTGTGATCGTTATAATCATAGTCGTGGTTGTTATAATCATGGTTTTCGTTATATTCATGGACGTTGTTGTTATAATCATGGTCGTGGTTGTTATATTTATAGTTGTGCTTGAAATATTCATGGTCGGGCTTGTTATAATCATAGTCGTGGTTGTTATAATCATGGTCGTGGTTGTTATAATCATAGTCGTTGTTGTTGTAATCGTGGTCGTAGTTGTTATATTCATGGTCTTCTTCTTATAATCATAGTCGTGGTTGTTATATTCATGGTCGTGCTTGATATATTCATGGTCGTGGTGGTTATAATCATATTCGTTTTTATTATAATCATATTCGTGGTTGCTATAATCATGGTCGTGGTTGTTATATTCATGGTCGTGGTTGTTATAATCATATTCGTTTTTGTTATTATCATATTTGTGGTTGTTATAATCGTAGTCGTGGTTGTTATATTTATGGTCGTGCTTGATATATTCAGGGTCGGGCTTGTTATAATCTAAGTCGTGGTTGTTATAATCATGGTCGTGGTTGTTATATTCATGGTAGTGGATGTTATAATGATAGTCGTGGTTATGATCATAGTCGTGGTTTTTATAATCATGGTTGCGGTTGTTATAATCATAATCGTGAGTGTTATAATCATGGTCGTGGTTGTTATAACCATGGTCGTGGTTGATATATTCATGGTCGTGGTTATTATAATCATAGTCGTTGTTGTTGTAATCGTGGTCGTAGTTGTTATATTCATGGTATTCTTCTTATAATCATAGTCGTGGTTGTTATATTCATGGTCGTGCTTGATATATTCATGGTCGTGGTTGTTATAATCATATTCGTTTTTGTTATAATCATATTCGTGGTTGCTATAATCATTGTCGTGGTTGGTATATTCATGGTCGTGGTTGTTATAATCATATTCGTTTTTGTTATAATCATATTTGTGGTTGTTATAATCGTAGTCGTGGTTGTTATATTCATGGTCGTGCTTGATATATTCAGGGTCGGGCTTGTTATAATCTAAGTCGTGGTTGTTATAATCATCGTCGTGGTTGTTATATTCATGGTCGTGGTTGTTATAATCATAGTCGTGGTTATGATCATAGTCGTGGTTTTTATAATCATGGTCGCGGTTGTTATAATCATAATCGTGAGTGTTATAATCATGGTCGTGGTTGTTATAATCATGGTCGTGGTTGATATAATCATGGTCGTGGTTATTATAATCATGGTCGTGGTTGTTATAATCATAGTCGTTGTTGTTGTAATCATGGTCGTAGTTGTTATATTCATGGTCGTCTTCTTATAATTATAGTCGTGGTTGTTATAATCATATTCGCGGTTGTTATAATCATGGTCGCGGTTGATATAATCATAATCGTGAGTTTTATAATCATGGTCGTGGTTGTTATAATCATGGTTGTGGTTGTTATAATCATGGTCGTCGTTATTATAACAATGGTCGTGGTTGTTATAATCATAGTCGTTTTGTTGTAATCATGGTCGTAGTTGTTATATTCATGGGCGTCTTCTTATAATTATAGTCGTGGTTGTTATAATCATAGTCGCGGTTGTTATAATAATGGTCGTGGTTGATATAATCATAGTTGTGATCGTTTTAATCATAGTCGTGGTTGTTATAATCATGGTTTTCGTTATATTCATGGACGTGGTTGTTATAATCATGGTCGTGGTTGTTTTATTTATAGTTGTGCTTGAAATATTCATGGTCGGGCTTGTTATAATCATAGTCGTGGTTGTTATAATCATGGTCGTGGTTGTTATAATCATAGTCGTTGTTGTTGTAATCGTGGTCGTAGTTGTTATATTCATGGTCTTCTTCTTATAATCATAGTCGTGGTTGTTATATTCATGGTCGTGCTTGATATATTCATGGTCGTGGTATTTATAATCATATTCGTTTTTATTATAATCATATTCGTGGTTGCTATAATCATGGTCGTGGTTGCTATATTCCTGGTCGTGATTGTTATAATCATATTCGTTTTTGTTATAATCATATTTGTGGTTGTTATAATCGTAGTCGTGGTTGTTATATTCATGGTCGTGCTTGATATATTCAGGGTCGGGCTTGTTATAATCTAAGTCGTGGTTGTTATAATCATGGTCGTGGTTGTTATATTCATGGTCGTGGATGTTATAATCATAGTCGTGGTTATGATCATAGTCGTGGTTTTTATAATCAGGTTGCGGTTGTTATAATCATAATCGTGAGTGTTATAATCATGGTCGTGGTTGTTATAATCATGGTCGCGGTTGTTATAATCATAATCGTGAGTGTTATAATCATGGTCGTGGTTGTTATAATCATGGTCGTGGTTGATATAATCATGGTCGTGGATATTATAATCATGGTCGTGGTTGTTATAATCATAGTCGTTGTTGTTGTAATCATGGTCGTGGTTGTTATATTCATGGTCGTCTTCTTATAATTATAGTCGTGGTTGTTATAATCATATTCGCGGTTGTTATAATCATAGTCGTGGTTGTTATAATCATAGTTGTGATCGTTATATTCATAGTCGTGGTTGTTATAATCATGGTTTTGGTTGTTATATTCATGGTCTTGGTTGTTATAATCATTGTCGTTGTTGTTATATTCATGGTCGTGGTTGTTATAATCATATTCGTGGATGTTATAATCATGGTCGTGGTTGTTATATTTATGGTTGTGCTTGATATATTCATGGTCGGGCTTGTTATAATCATAGTCGTGGTTGTTATCATCATGGTCGCGGTTGTTATGATCAGAGTCTTGGTTGCTATAATAATGGTCGTGGTTGTTATAATCATGGTCGTGGTTGTTATAATCATAGTCGTGGTTATGATCATAGTCATGGTTGTTATAATCTTGGTCGCGGTTTTTATATTCATAGTCATCATTATCATCAGAGTCGTGGTTGTTATCTTCATAGTCATGGTTGTTATATTCATGGTCGTGCTTGATATATTCATGGTCGGGCTTTTTATAATCATAGTCGTGGTTGTTATAATCACGGTCGCGGTTGTTATAATTAAAGAATTGGTTGTGATAATAATGGTCGTGTTTATTATAATCATGGTCGTGGTTGTTATAATCATAGTTGTGATCGTTATAATCATGGTTACGGTGGGTTATAATCATAGTCTTGGTTGTTATAATAATGGTCGTGGTTGTTATATTCATGGTCGTGGTTGTTTTATTCATGGTCGTGGTTGTTATAATCATAGTCGTGCTTATGATCATAGTCGTGGTTTTTATAATCATGGTCGCGGTTGATATAATCATAATCGTGAGTTTTATAATCATGGCCGTGGTTGTTTTAATCATGGTTGTGGTTGTTATAATCATGGTCGTCGTTATTATAACAATGGTCGTGGTTGTTATAATCATAGTCGTTGTTGTTGTAATCATGGTCGTAGTTGTTATATTCATGGGCGTCTTCTTATAATTATAGTCGCGGTTGTTATAATCATAGTCGCGGTTGTTATAATAATGGTCGTGGTTGATATAATCATAGTTGTGATCGTCATAATCATAGTCGTGGTTGTTATAATCATTGTTTTCGTTATATTCATGGACGTGGTTGTTATAATCATGGTCGTGGTTGTTATAATCATAGTCGTTGTTGTTGTAATCGTGGTCGTAGTTGTTATATTCATGGTCTTCTTCTTATAATCATAGTCGTGGTTGTTATATTCATGGTCGTGCTTGATATATTCATGGTCGTGGTTGTTATAATCATATTCGTTTTTATTATAATCATATTCGTGGTTGCTATAATCATGGTCGTGGTTGTTATATTCCTAGTCGTGGTTGTTATAATCATATTCGTTTTTGTTATAATCATATTTGTGGTTGTTTTAATCGTAGTCGTGGTTGTTATATTCATGGTCGTGCTTGATATATTCAGGGTCGGGCTTGTTATAATCTAAGTCGTGGTTGTTATAATCATGGTCGTGGTTGTTATATTCATGGTCGTGGATGTTTTAATCATAGTCGTGGTTATGATCATAGTCGTGGTTTTTATAATCAGGTCGCGGTTGTTATAATCATAATCGTGAGTGTTATAATCCTGGTCGTGGTTGTTATAACCATGGTCGTGGTTGATATAATCATGGTCGTGGTTATTATAATCATAGTCGTTGTTGTTTTTATCGTGTTCAAAGTTGTTATATTCATGGTCTTCTTCTTATAATCATAGTCGTGGTTGTTATATTCATGGTCGTGCTTGATATATTCATGGTCGTGGTTGTTATAATCATATTCGTTTTTGTTAAAATCATATTTGTGGTTGTTATAATCGTAGTCGTGGTTGTTATATTCATGGTCGTGCTTGATATATTCATGGTCGGTCTTGTTATAATCTAAGTCGTGGTTGTTATAATCATGGTCGTGGTTGTTATATTCATGGTCGTGGTTGTTATAATCATAGTCGTTGTTGTTGTAATCATGGTCGTAGTTGTTATATTCATGGTCGTTTTCTTATAATTATAATCGTGGTTGTTATAATCATATTCGCGGTTGTTATAATCATGGTCGTGGTTGTTATAATCATAGTTGTGATCGTTGTAATCATAGTCTTGGTTGTTATATTCATGGTCGTGGTTGTTATAATCATATTCGTGGTTGTTATAATCATGGTCGTGGTTGTTATATTTATGGTTGTGCTTGATATATTCATGGTCAGGCTTGTTATAATCATAGTCGTGGTTGTTGTCATCATGGTCGCGGTTGTTATGATCTTAGTCTTGGTTGCTATAATAATGGTCCTGGTTCTTATAATCATTGTCGTGGTTGTTATAATCATAGTCGTGGTTATGATCATAGTCGTGGTTGTTATAATCTTGGTCGCGGTTGTTATAATCATAATCGTGAGTGTTATAATCATGGTCGTGGTTGTTCTAATCATGGTCGCGGTTTTTATAATCATAGTCATCATTATCATCACAGTCGTGGTTGTTATCTTCATAGTCGTGGTTGGTATATGCATGGTCGTGCTTGATATATTCATGGTCGGGCTTGTTATAATCATAGTCGTGGTTGTTATAATTACGGTCGTCTTCTTATAATTATAGTTGTGGTTGTTATAATCATAGTCGCGGTTGTAATAATAATGGTCGTGGTTGTTATAATCATAGTTGTGATCGTTATAATCATAGTCGTGGTTGTTATATTCATGGTCGTGGTTGTTACAGGGAAATAGTGTTAGGAATGATGACATAACTAAATTAGACAGGGAGTTTAAAACTAAACGCGGTAAGGGAAGGACTCAGAACACGACTAACTTAAATGTATATTACGCGAACAGTAGAAGTATGAGAAACAAAATGGATGATATTAGGGCCTTGGTATGTACCGAAGAAATCGATATAATTGCATTCACTGAAACATGGATCAACCTAGACACACGTGAATTACCAGTCGAATACCAAATTGCGGGTTACAAACTGTTCCATACCGATAGGCAGACCAGGAAAGGAGGCGGAGTAGCAATCTATGTTAGGGATAACCTGAAGTGTGAAATAAATAAGGAAATAAAAACTGAGAGGAATACAGAAACAATTTGGATAGAATTAAGCGACGGTCGGGAAAAATTAATCACAGGAGTAATATATAGACCCCCCAATCTTGACAGAGTCAATGAGCGACTTATCTGGGATGAAATGCGCAGGGCTTCCATACACAACAAAGTCTGTATAGTAGGCGACTTTAACCTTGGCCAAATAGATTGGACCGACCATACGGGAAACTCAGAATCAGAGGATTTTCTCGAGACGATCCAGGACTGTTTCCTAAGTCAACATATAACCGAACCCACACGGGGTAATAATATATTGGATTTAGTTTTGTCAAACAGAGAAAACCTCATTAGCAATGTCGAGGTAGGGAACGAACTTGCAAACAGCGATCACAAAGAAATTCGATTCCAGTTAGATTTTCAGGGCAGACGTAAGGAAAATTCCACTAAAGTACCAGATTTCAGAAGGGCAAACTTTGACAGTTTAAAGAGGCAGCTGAGAGAGGGGGTGTCGCGCTTGGCCGTGAACCTGACAGATGACACCGACCTGATAACGAGATCTGAGATTGCCGAGTTCCACGACAATTTGAATAGTGAGTTACTTAATGCACAAAGGCAGAACATACCATACAAAAAACTCAGATCAAACAACAATGACCCTAAATGGATAAATAATTATTTAAAGAACATCATTGGCCAAAGGAAGGCTATAGGTAGAAGGATAAATCGTGGCGAAATTCACCTCCGGGACTATTATAGGGTATTGGCGAGTAGGGTTAAAACCGAGATAAGGAAAGCAAAGAGGAATAATGAGGTAAGGATAGCAAGGGAGGCAAAGACAAACCCCAAAGGATTCTACCAAATGTACCAAACTAAAACACGAGAAAAGATTGGACCAATACGGTCAGACTCCGGCGAGCTCACTGATAACGACGGAGAAATGAGCAATAATTTGAATAAATATTTTTCAACAGTTTTCACCAGCGAAAATTTAAACATGATACCCGAGGCACCGACTCTATTCAGAGATAGTGAAGAAAACAAATTAAGTGAGATAGTAGTGACTAGTAACGATGTTAGTAAGCAAATAGACAAACTAAAGCCTAATAAGTCACCTGGTCCCGATGAGATATTTGCCAGAGTATTAAAGGAATGTAAGGAAGAGCTTAGTATGCCCTTAGCAAAGTTGTTTAACATGTCCTTAAAAACAGGTGTAGTACCAGAATCCTGGAGGATAGCGAATGTAATACCGATCTTCAAGAAGGGGGATAGATCACTATCCTCTAACTACCGCCCAATCAGTCTAACATCAATAGTAGGCAAATTACTGGAAGCAATCATTTCAAACTCTATTCGAAATCACCTGGAGAAGCACAGATTGATCAATGATTCCCAGCATGGCTTCACAAGCGGACGTTCTTGCCTAACTAATCTATTAACATTATTTTCATCAGTTTTCGAATCAGTGGACGAGGGGCACAATTATGATGTGGTATATCTCGACTTTAGCAAAGCCTTCGACAGAGTACCCCACGAAAGACTAATTAGAAAGGTAGAAGCTCATGGCATCAAAGGTGACATCCTTAAATGGATTAGGGCCTGGTTACAGGACAGGAAACAGCGAGTGAGCATTAACGGCACTGAGTCCCATTGGAGCAACGTCACAAGTGGAGTTCCCCAAGGCTCAGCTTGGACCATTATTGTTTATTATATACATAAACGACATAGATATCGGCATAGACAGCAACATAAGTAAATTTGCTGATGATACTAAAATAGGACGTGTTATCAAATCTGACGAGGACTCGGCAAAACTACAGGAGGATCTAAACAAATTTTTCGAATGGTCTGAAAAATGGCAGATGAAATTCAACATTGACAAATGTAAAGTACTCAGTATAGGAAATATAAACAGGGAAACCAGATACCAGATGAACAACGATGCCATAGAGAAATCCGACTGCGAGAGAGATTTAGGAGTAATGATAAGTAGGAACCTTAAGCCAAGTAAACAATGTGTTTTTGCTCGAAACAAGGCTAATAAAGTACTTGGGTTCATACAAAGGAGTGTTAGTTACAAGACTAGCGAGGTCATCCTAAAACTGTATCTTGCTCTTGTGAGACCACACCTGGATTACGCAGTCCAGTTCTGGTCACCGTATTACAGAATGGATATAGAATCCTTGGAAAGAATTCAGAGGAGAATGACAAGAATAATCCCGGGTATCAGGAACCTTGAGTATAGAGACAGGTTAAAGCATCTTAATTTGCACTCCCTTGAGAGACGTAGAGCGAGGGGCGACCTGATAGAGGTGTATAAATGGAAGGCAGGGCTAAACAAAGGGGACATTACAAAGGTACTCAAATTATCCAACCAGGAGCGAACTCGTAACAATGGTTTTAAATTGGACAAATTTAGATTTAGGCGTGAAATAGGTAAACACTGGTTTGGAAACAGAGTAGTGGATGAATGGAACAAGTCACCAAATATCATCATTAACTCGAATACGCTGAATTGCTTCAAACATAGGTTGGATGCTCATATGAGCAATAGGGGTTGGGTGTAAACGGGACTGCCCAGTATGGGCCAATAGGCCGGCTACAGTTTCCTCCATTCTTGTGTTCTTATGTTCTTATGTTATAATCATCTTCGTGGTTTTTTTAATCATGGTCGTGGTTGTTATAATCATAGTAGTGGTTGTTATAATTATGGTCGTGAGTGATATAATCATGGTCATGGTTGTTGTAATCATGGTCGCGGTTGTTATAATCATTGTCATCGTTATCATCATAGTCGTGGTTGTTATCTTCATAGTCGTGGTTGTTATACTCATTGTCGTGGTTGTTATAATCATGGTCGTGGATGTTATATTCATTGTCGTGCTTGTTATAATCATAGTCGTGGCTGTAATATTCATAGTAGTGGTTGTCATAATCATGGTCGTGAGTGTTATAATCATATTCGTGTTTGTTATAATCACAAGCGTGGTCGTTATAATCATAGTCGTGGTTGTTGTATACATGGTCGTGCTTGATATATTCATGGTCGAGGTTGTTATAATCATATTCGTTTTTGTTATAATCATATTCGTGGTTGTTATAATCATGGTCGTGGTTGTTATATTCATGGTCGTGGTTGTTATAATCATATTCGTTTTTGTTATAATCATATTTGTTGTTGTTATAATCGTAGTCGTGGTTGTTATATTAATGGTCGTGCTTGATATAGTCAGGTTCGGGCTTGTTATAATCAAAGTCGTGGTTGTTATAATCATGGTCGTGGTTGTTATATTCATGGTCGTGGTTGTTATAATCATAGTCGTGGTTATGATCATAGTCGTGTTTTTATAATCATGGTCGCGGTTGTTATAATCATAATCGTGAGTGTTATAATCATGGTCGTGGTTGTTATAATCATGGTCGTGGTTGTTATAATCATGGTCGTGGTTATTATAATCATGGTCGTGGGTTGTTATAATCATAGTCGTTGTTGTTGTAATCATAGTCGTAGTTGTTATATTCATGGTCGTCTTCTTATAATTATAGTCGTGGTTGTTATAATCATATTCGCGGTTGTTATAATCATGGTCGTGGTGGTTATAATCATAGTTGTGATCGTAATAATCATAGTCGTGGTTGTTTTAATCATGGTTTCGGTTGTTATATTCATGATCTTGGTTGTTATAATCATAGTCGTGGTTGTTATATTCATGGTCGTGGTTGTTATAATCATATTCGTTGTTGTTATAATCATGGTCGTGGTTGTTATAATTATAGGCGTGGTTGTTATAATCATAGTAGTGGTTGTTATAATCATGGTCTTGTGTGTTATAATCATTGTCGTGGTTGTTATAATCATGGTCGTGGTTGTAATAATCATATTCGTGATTGTTATAATCATGGTCGTGAGTGTTATAATCATGGTCGTGGTTGTTATAATCATGGTCGTGGTTGTTATAATCATGGTCGTGGTTATTATAATCATGGCCGTGTTTGCTATAATCATAGTCGTGGTTGTTATAATCATGGTCGTGGTTGTTATAATCATAGTCTTTGTTGTTTTAATCATGGTCGTGGTTGTTATATTCATGGTCGTCCTCTTATAATCATAGTCGTTGTTGTTATAATCATAGTCGTGGTTGTTATATTCATGGTCGTGGTTGTTATAATCATAGTCGTGGTTGTTATAATCATGGTCGTGGTTGTTATAATCATGGTCTTGGTTGTTATAATCATAGTCGTGGTTGTTATAATCATGGTCGTGGTTGTTATAATCATAGTCGTTGTTGTTGTAATCGTGGTCGTAGTTGTTATATTCATGGTCTTCTTCTTATAATCATAGTCCTGGTTGTCATATTCATGGTCCTGCTTGATATATTCATGGTCGTGGTTGTTATAATCATATTCGTTTTTGTTATAATCATATTCGTGGTTGCTATAATCATGGTCGTGGTTGTTATATTCATGGTCGTGGTTGTTATAATCATGTTCGTTTTTGTTATAATCATATTTGTGGTTGTTATAATCGTAGTCGTGGTTGTTATATTCATGGTCGTGCTTGATATATTCAGGGTCGGGCTAGTTAAAATCTAAGTCGTGGTTGTTATAATCATGGTCGTGGTTGTTATATTCATGGTCGTGGTTGTTATAATCATAGTCGTGTTTATGATCATAGTCGTGGTTTTTATAATCATGGTCCCGGTTGTTAAAATCATAATCGTGAGTGTTATAATCATGGTCGTGGTTGTTCTAATCATGGTTGCGGTTTTTATAATCATAGTCCTCATTATCATCACAGTCGTGGTTGTTATCTTCATAGTCGTGGTTGTTATATTCATGGTCGTGATTGATATATTCATGGTCGGGCTTTTTATAATCATAGTCGTGGTTGTTATAATCACGGTCGCGGTTGTTATAATTAAAGTCTTGGTTGTTATAATAATGGTCGTGCTTGTTATAATCATGGTCGTGGATGTTATAATCATAGTTGTGATCGTTATAATCATGGTCACGGTGGGTTATAATCATAGTCTTGGTTGTTATAATAATGGTCGTGGTTGTTATAATCATGGTCGTGGTTATTATATTCATGGTCGTGGTTGTTATAATCATATTCGTTTTTGTTATAATCATATTTGTGGTTGTTATAATCGTAGTCGTGGTTGTTGTATTCATGGTCGTGCTTGATATATTCAGGTTCGGGCTTGTTATAATCAAAGTCGTGGTTGCTATAATCATGGTCGTGGTTGTTATATTCATGGTCATGGTTGTTATAATCATAGTCATGGTTATGATCATAGTCGTGGTTTTTATAATCATGGTCGCGGTTGTTATAATCATAATCGTGAGTGTTATAATCATGGTCGTGGTTGTTATAATCATGGTCGTAGTTGATATAATCATGGTCGTGGTTATTATAATCATGGTCGTGGGTTGTTATAATCATAGTCGTTGTTGTTGTAATCATGGTCGTAGTTGTTATATTCATGGTCGTCTTCTTATAATTATAGTCGTGGTTGTTATAATCATACTCGCGGTTGTTATAATCAATGTTTTGGTTGTTATATTCATGGTCTTGGTTGTTATAATCATAGTCGTGGTTGTTGTATTCATGGTCGTGGTTGTTATAATCATATTCGTGGTTGTTATAATCATGGTCGTGGTTGTCATATTTATGGTTGTGCTTGATATATTCATGGTCGGGCTTGTTATAATCATATTCGTGGTTGCTCTAATCATGGTCGTGGATGTTATAATCATAGGCGAGGTTGTTATAATCATAGTAGTGGTTGTTATAATCATGGTCTTGTGTGTTATAATCATTGTCGTGGTTGTTATAATCATGGTCGTGGTTGTAATAATCATAGTCGTGATTGTTATAATCATGGTCGTGTGTGTTATAATCATGGTCGTGGTTGTTATAATCATGGTCGTGGTTGTTATAATCATGGTCGTGGTTATTATAATCATGGCTGTGTTTGTTATAATCATAGTCGTGGTTGTTATAATCGTGGTCGCGGTTGTTTTAATCATAGTCATCGTTATCATCATAGTCGTGGTTGTTATCTTCATATTCGTGGTTGTAATAATCATGGTCGAGGTTGTTATAATCATAGTCGTTGTTGTTGTAATCATGGTGGTATTTGTTATATTCATGGTCGTCTTCTTATAATTATAGTCGTGGTTGTTATAATCATAGTCGCGGTTGTTATAATAATGGTCGTGGTTGCTATAATCATAGTTGTGATAGTTATAATCATAGTCGTGGTTGTTATAATCATGGTTTTCGTTATGTTCATGGACGTAGTTGTTATAATCATGGTCGTGGTTGTTATATTTATAGTTGTGATTGAAATATTCATGGTCGGGCTTGTTATAATCATAGTCGTGGTTGTTATAATCATGGTCGCGGTTGTTATGATCATAGTCTTGGTTGCTATAATAATGGTCGTGGTTGTAATAATCATGGTCGTGGTTGTTATACTCATAGTCGTTGTTGTTGTAATCGTGGTCGTAGTTGTTATATTCATGGTCTTCTTCTTATAATCATAGTCGTGGTTGTTATATTCATGGTCGTGCTTGATATATTCATGGTTGTAGTTGCTATAATCATATTCGTTTTTGTTATAATCATATTCGTGGTTGCTATAATCATGGTCGTGGTTGTTATATTCATGGTCGTGGTTGTTATAATCATATTCGTTTTTGTTATAATCATATTTGTGGTTGTTATAATCTAAGTCGTGGTTGTTATAATCATGGTCGTGGTTGTTATATTCATGGCCGTGGTTGTTATAATCATAGTCGTGGTTATGATCATAGTCGTGATTTTTATAATCATGGTCGCGGTTGTTATAATCATAGTCGTGGTTGTTATCATCATGGTCGCGGGTGTTATGATCATAGTCTTGGTTGCTATAATAATGGTCCAGGTTGTTATAATCATGGTCGTGGTTGTTATAATCAAAGTCCTGGTTATGATGATAGTCGTGGTTGTTATAATCTTGGTCGCGGTTGTTATAATTATATTCGTGAGTGTTATAATCATGGTCGTGGTTGTTGTAATCATGGTCGCGATTTTATAATGATAGTCATCATTATCATCACATTCGTGGTTGTTATCTTCATAGTCGTGGTTGTTATATTCATGGTCGTGCTTGATATATTCATGGTCGGGCTTGTTATTATCATAGTCGTGGTTGTTATAATCACGGTCACGGTTGTTATAATTAAAGTCTTGGTTGTTTTAATAATGGTCGTGTTTGTTATAATCATGGTCGTGGTTGTTATAATCATAGTTGTGATCGCTATAATCATGGTCACGGTGGGTTATAATCATAGTCTTGGTTGCAATGATAATGGTCGTGGTTGTTATAATCATGGTCGTGGTTGTTATATTCATGGTCGTGGTTGTTATAATCATAGTCGTGGTTATGATCATAGTCGTGGTTTTTATAATCATGGTCGCGGTTGATATAATCATAATCATGAGGTTATAATCATGGTCGTGGTTGTTATACTCATGGTCGTGGTTGTTATAATCATGGTCGTCGTTATTTTAATCATGGTCGTGGTTGTTATAATCATAGTCGTTGTTGTTGTAATCATGGACGTAGTTGTTATATTCATGGTCGTCTTCTTATAGTTATAGTCGTGGTTGTTATAATCATAGTCGCGGTGGTTATAATAATGGTCGTGGTTTTTATAATCATAGTTGTGATCGTTATAATCATAGTCGTGGTTGTTATAATCATGGGGTTTTTATATTCATGGACGTGGTTGTTATAATCATAGTCGTGGTTGTTATAATCATTTTCGTGGTTTTTATAATCATGGTCGTGGCTGTTATAATCATAGTAGTGGTTGTTATAATCATGGTCGTGAGTGTTATAATCAGGGTCATGGTTGTTGTAATCATGGTCGCGGTTGTTATAATCATTGTCATCGTTATCATCATAGTCTTGGTTGTTATCTTCATAGTCGTGGTTGTTATACTCATTGTCGTGGTTGTTATAATCATGGTCATGGATGTTATATTCATTGTCGTGCTTGTTATAATCATAGTCGTGGCTGTTATATTCATAGTAGTGGTTGTTATAATCATGGTCGTGAGTGTTATAATCATATTCGTGTTTGTTATAATCACATTCGTGGTTGTTATAATCATAGTCGTGGTTGTTATATTCATGGTCGTGGTTGTTATAATCATAGTCGTGGTTATGATCATAGTCGTGGTTTTTATAATCATGGTCGCGGTTGTTATAATCATATTCGTGAGTGTTATAATCATGGGCGTGGTTGTTATAATCATGGTCGTGGTAGATATAATCATTATCGTGGTTATTATAATCATGGTCGTGGTTGTTATAATCATAGTCGTTGTTGTTGTAATCATGGTCGTAGTTGTAATATTCATGGTCGTCTTCTTATAATTATTGTCGTGGTTGTTATAATCATATTCGCGGTCGTTATACTCATGGTCGTGGTTGTTATAATCATAGTTGTGATCGTTATAATCATAGTCGTGGCTGTTATAATCATGGTTTTGGTTGTTATATTCATAGTCTTGATTGTTATAATCATAATCGTTGTTGTTATAATCATGGTCGTGGTTGTTATATTTATGGTTGTGCTTGATATATTCATGGTCGGGCTTGTTATAATCATAGTCGTGGTTGTTATCATCATGGTTGCGGTTGTTATGATCATAGTCTTGGTTGCTATAATATTGGGCGTGGTTGTTATAATTATGGTCGTGGTTGTTATAATCATAGTCGTGGCTATGATCATAGTCGTGGTTGTTATATTCATCGTCGTGGTTGTTATAATCATATTCGTGGTTGTTATAATCATGGTCGTGGTTGTTATATTTATGGTTGTGCTTGATATATTCATGGTCGGGCTTGTTACAATCATAGTCGTGGTTGTTCTAATCATGGTCGCGGTTGTTATGATCAAAGTCTTGGTTGCTATAATAATGGTCGTGGTTGTTATAACCATGGTCGTGGTTGTTATATTCATGGTCGTTGTTATTATAATCATAGTCGTGGTTATGATCATAGTCGTGGTTGCTATAATTTTGGTCGCGATTGTTATAATCATAATCGTGAGTGTTATAATCATGGTCGTGGTTGTTCTATTCATGGTCGCGGTTTTTATAATCATAGACATCATTATCATCACAGTCGTGGTTGTTATCTTCATAGTCGTGGTTGTTATATTCATGGTCGTGCTTGATATATTCATGCTCGGGCTTGTTATAATCATAGTCGTGGTAGTTATAATCACGGTCGCGGTTGTTATACTCAAAGTCTTGGTTGTTATAATAATAATCGTGGTTGTTATAATCATGGTCGTGGTTGTTATAATCATAGTTGTGATCGCTATAATCATGGTCACGGTTGTTTTAATCATATTCTTGGTTGTTATAATAATGGTCGTGGTTGTTATTATCATGGTCGTGGTTGTTACATTCATGGTCGTGCTTGATATATTCAAGGTCGTGGTTGTTATAATCATATTCGCTTTTGTTATAATCATATTCGTGGTAGTTATAATCATGGTCGTGGTTGTTATATTCATGGTCGTGGTTGTTATAATCATATTCGTTTTTGTTATAATCATATTTGTGGTTGTTATAATCGTAGTCGTGGTTGTTATATTCATGGTCGTGCTTGATATATTCAGGGTCGGGCTTGTTATAATCAAAGTCGTGGTTGTTATAATCATGGTCGTGGTTGTTATATTCATGGTCGTGGTTGTTATAACCATAGTCGTGGTTATGATCATAGTCGTGGTTTTTATAAACATGGTCGCGGTTGTTATAATCATAATCGTGAGTGTTATAATCACTGTCGTGGTTGTTATAGTCGTGGTCGTTGATATAATCATGATCGTGGTTATTATAATCATGGTCGTGGTTGATATAATCATAGTCGTTGTTGTTGTAATCATGGTCGTAGTTGTTATATTCATGGTCGTCTTCTTATAATTATAGTCGTGGTTGTTATAATCATAGTCGCGGTTGTTATAATCATGGTTGTGGTTGTTATAATCATAGTTGTGATCGCTATAATCATAGTCGTGGTTGTTATAATCATGGTTTTGGTTGTTATATTCATGGTCGTGGTTGTTATAATCATATTCGTGGTTGTTATAATCATAGTCGTGGTTGTTATCTTCATAGTCGTGGTTGTTATACTGATTGTCGTGGTTGTTATAATCATGGTCGTGAATGTTATATTCATTGTCGTGCTTGTTATAATCATGGTCGTGGCTGTTATAATCATAGTTGTGGTTGTTATCTTCATAGTCGTGGTTGTTATACTCATTGTCGTGGTTGTTATAATCATGGTCGTGGATGTTATATTCATTGTCGTGCTTGTTATAATCATAGTCGTGGCTGTTATAATCATAGTCGTGGTTGTTATAATTATGGTCGTGAGTGTTATAATCATATCGTTTTTGATATAATCACATTCGGGGTTGTTATAATCATAGTCGTGGTTGTTATATTCATGGTCGTGCTTGATATATTCATGGTCGTGGTTGTTATAATCATAGTCGTGGTTATGATCATCGTCGTGGTTTTTATAATCATGGTCGTTGTTGTTATAATCATGGTTGTGGTTGTTATAATCATGGTCGTCGTTATAATTATCATGGTCGTGGTTTTTACAATCATAGTCGTTGTTGTTGTAATCATGATCGTAGTTGTTATATTCATGGTCGTCTTCTTATAATTATAGTCGTGGTTGTTATAATCATAGTCGCGGTTATTATAATAATGGTCGTGGTTGTTATAATCATAGTTGTGATCGTTATAATCATAGTCGTGGTTGTTATAATCATGGGTTTTTTATATTCATGGACGTGGTTGTTATAATCATAGTCGTGGTTGTTATATTCAGGGTCGTGGTTGTTATAATCATATTCGTGGTTGTTATTATCATTTTCGTGGTTGTTATAATCATGGTCGTGGTTGTTATATTCATGGTCGTGGTTGTTATAATCATATTCGTTTTTGTTATAATCATATTTGTGGTTGTTATAATCGTAGTCGTGGTTGTTATATTCATGGTCGTGCTTGATATATTCAGGTTCGGGCATGTTATAATCAAAGTCGTGGTTGTTATAATCATGGTCGTGGTTTTTATAATCATGGTCGCGGTTGTTATAATCATAATCGTGAGTGTTTTAATCATGGTCGTGGTTGTTATAATCATGGTCGTGGTTGATTTAATCATAGTCGTTGTTGTTGTAATCATGGTCGTAGTTGTTATATTCATGGTCGTCTTCTTATAATTATAGTCGTGGTTGTTATAATCATAGTCGCGGTTGTTATAATCATGGTTGTGGTCTTTATAATCATAGTTATGATCGCTATAATCATAGTCGTGGTTGTTATAATCATGGTTTTGGTTGTTATATTCATGGTCGTGGTTGTTATAAACATAGTCGTGGTTGTTATATTCATGGGCGTGGATGTTATAATCATATTCGTGGTTGTTATAATCATAGTCGTGGTTGTTATCTTCATAGTCGTGGTTGTTATACTGATTGTCGTGGTTGTTATAATCATGGTCGTGAATGTTATATTCATTGTCGTGTTTGTTATAATCATGGTCGTGGCTGTTATAATCATAGTTGTGGTTGTTATCTTCATAGTCGTGGTTGTTATACTCATTGTCGTGGTTGTTATAAACATGGTCGTGAATGTTATATTCATTGTCGTGCTTGTTATAATCATGGTCGTGGTTTTTATAATCATGGTCGCGGTTGTTATAATCATAATCGTGAGTGTTATAATCATGGTCGTGGTTGTTATAATTATGGTCGTGGTTGATATAATCATGGTCGTGGTTATTATAATCAAGGACGTGGGTTGTTATAATCATAGTCGTTGTTGTTGTAATCATGGTCGTAGTTGTTATATTCATGGTCGTCTTCTTATAATTATAGTCGTGGTTGTTATAATCATATTCGCGGTTGTTATAATCATGGTCGTGGTTGTTGTAATCATAGTTGTGATCGCAATAATCATAGTCGTGGTTGTTATAATCATGGTTTCGGTTGTTATATTCATGGTCTTGGTTGTTATAATCATAGTCGTGGTTGTTATATTCATGGTCGTGGTTGTTATAATCATATTCGTGGTTGTTATAATCATGGTCGTGGTTGTTATATTTATGGTTGTGCT
This sequence comes from Homarus gammarus, assembly GCA_958450375.1. Lineage (NCBI taxonomy): Eukaryota > Metazoa > Arthropoda > Malacostraca > Decapoda > Nephropidae > Homarus > Homarus gammarus. Next base: position 1,026,297 of record CAUDMG010002415.1, on the reverse strand, counting down.
TGATATATTCATGGTCGGGCTTGTTATAATCATATTCGTGGTTGTTCTAATCATGGTCGTGGATGTTATAATCATTGGCGTGGTTGTTATAATCATAGTAGTGGTTGTTATAATCATGGTCTTGTGTGTTATAATCATTGTCGAGGTTGTTATAATCATGGTCGTGGTTGTAATATTCATAGTCGTGATTGTTATAATCATGGTCGTGAGTGTTATAATCATGGTCGTGGTTGTTATAATCATGGTCGTGGTTGTTATAATCATGGTCGTGGTTTTAATAATCATGGCCGTGTTTGTTATAATTATTGTCGTGGTTGTTATAATCATGGTCGTGGTTGTTATAATCATAGACGTTGTTGTTGTAATCATGGTCGTGGTTGTTATATTCATGGTCGTCTTCTTTTAATCATAGTCGTTGTTGTTATAATCATAGTCTTGGTTGATATATTCATGGTCGTGGTTGGTATAATCCTAGTCTTGGTTGTTATAATCATGGTCGTCGTTGTTATAATCATAGTAGAGGTTGTTATAATCATGGTCGTGAGTGTTATAATCATGGTCATTGTTGTTGTAATCATGGTCGCGGTTGTTATAATCATAGTCATCGTTATCATCATAGTCGTGGTTGTTATCTTCATATTCGTGGTTGTTATAATCATGGTCGAGGTTGTTATAATCATAGTCGTTGTTGTTGTAATCATGGTGGTAGTTGTTATATTCATGGTCGTCTTCTTATAATTATAGTCGTGGTTGTTATAATCGTAGTCGCGGTTGTAATAATAATGGTCGTGGTTGTTATAATCATAGTTGTGATAGTTATAATCATAGTCGTGGTTGTCATAATCATGGTTTTCGTTATATTCATGGACGTGGTTGTTATAATCATGGTCGTGGTTGTTATATTTATAGTTGTGATTGAAATATTCATGGTCAGGCTTGTTATAATCATAGTCGTGGTTGCTATAATCATGGTCGCGGTTGTTATGATCATAGTCTTGGTTGCTATAATAATGGTCGTGGTTGTAATAATCATGGTCGTGGTTGTTATAATCAAAGTCGTTGTTGTTGTAATCGTGGTCGTAGTTGTTATATTCATGGTCTTCTTCTTATAATCCAAGTCGTGGTTGTTATATTCATGGTCGTGCTTGATATATTCATGGTCGTGGTTGTTATAATCATATTCGTTTTTGTTATAATCATATTCGTGGTTGCTATAATCATGGTCGTGGTTGTTATATTCATGGTCGTGGTTGTTATAATCATATTCGTTTTTGTTATAATCATATTTGGGGTTGTTATAATCGTAGTCATGGTTGTTATATTCATGGTCGTGCTTGATATATTCAGGGTCGGGCTTGTTATAATCTAAGTCGTGGTTGCTATAATCATGGTCGTGGTTGTTATATTCATAGCCGTGGTTGTTATAATCATAGTCGTGGTTATGATCATTGTCGTGGTTTTTATAATCATGGTCGCGGTTGTTGTAATCATAATCGTGAGTGTTATAATCAAGGTCGTGGTTGTTATAATCATGGTCGTGGTTGATGTAATAATGGTCGTGGCTATTATAATCATGGTCGTGGTTGTTATAATCATAGTCGTTGCTGTTGTAATCATGGTCGTAGTTGTTATATTCATGGTCGTCTTCTTATAATTATAGTCGTGGTTGTTATATTCATAGTCGCGGTTATTATAATCATGGTCGTGGTTGTTATAATCATAGTTGTGATCGTTATAATCATAGTCGTGGTTGTTATAATTATGGTTTTGGTTGCTATATTCATGGTCGTGGTTGTTATAATCATGGTCGTGGATGTTATATTCATTGTCGTGCTTGTTATAATCATGGTCGTGGCTGTTATATTCATAGTCGTGGTTGTTATCTTCATAGTCGTGGTTGTTATACTCATTGTCGTGGTTGTCATAGTCATGGTCGTGGATGTTATATTCATTGTCGTGCTTGTTATAATCATGGTCGTGGCTGTTATATTCATAGTCGTGGTTGTTATCTTCATAGTCGTGGTTGTTATACTCATTGTCGTGGTTGTTTTAATCATGGTCGTGGATGTTATATTCATTGTCGTGCTTGTTATAATCATAGTCGTGGCTGTTATAATCATAGTCGTGGTTGTTATAATTATGGTCGTGAGTGTTATAATCATATCGTGTTTGTTATAATCACATTCGGGGTTGTTATAATCATAGTCGTGGTTGTTATATTCATGGTCTTGCTTGATATATTCATGGTCGTGGTTGTTATAATCATAGTCGTGGTTATGATCAAAGTCGTGGTTTTTTTAATCATGGTCGCGGTTGATATAATCATAATCGTGAGTTTTATAATCATGGTCGTGGTTGCTATAATCATGGTCGTGGTTGTTATAATCATGGTCGTCATTATTATAATCATGGTCGTGGTTGTTATAATCATAGTCGTTGTTGTTGTAATCATGGTCGTAGTTGTTATATTCATGGTCGTCTTATAAATATAGTCGTGGTTGTTATAATCATAGTCGCGGTTGTTATAATAATGGTCGTGGTTGTTATAATCATAGTTGTGATCGTTATTATCATAGTCTTGGTTGTTATAATCATGGGGTTTTTATATTCATGGACGTAGTTGTTATAATCATAGTCGTAGTTATATATTCATGGTCGTGGTTGTTCTAATCATATTCGTGGTTGTTATAATCATTTTCGTGGTTTTTATAATCATGGTCGTGGCAGTTATAATCCTAGTAGTGGTTGTTATAATCATGGTCGTGAGTGTTTTAATCATGGTCATGGTTGTTGTAATCATGGTCGCGGTTGTTATAATCATTGTCATCGTTATCATCATAGTCTTGGTTGTTATCTTCATAGTCGTGGTTGTTATACTCATTGTCGTGGTTGTTATAATCATGGTCGTGGATGTTATAATCACATTCGTGGTTGTAATAATCATAGTCGTGGTTGTTATATTCATGGTCGTGGTTGTTATAATCATAGTCGTGGTTATGATCATAGTCGAGGTTTTTATAATCATGGTCGCGGTTGTTATAATCATATTCGTGAGTGTTATAATCATGGTTGTGGTTGTTATAATCATGGTCGTGGTTGATATAATCATTATCGTGGTTATTATAATCATGGTCGTGGTTGTTATAATCATAGTCGTTGTTGTTGTAATCATGGTCGTAGTTGTTATATTCATGGTCATCTTCTTATAATTATTGTCGTGGTTGTTATAATCATATTCGCGGTCGTTATACTCATGGTCGTGGTTGTTATAATCATAGTTGTGATCGTTATAATCATAGTCGTGGCTGTTATAATCATGGTTTTGGTTGTTATATTCATGGTCTTGGTTGTTATAATCATAGTCGTTGTTGTTTTATTCATGGTCGTGGTTGTTATAATTATGGTCGTGGTTGTTATAATCATAGTCGTGGCTATGATCATAGTCGTGGTTGTTATATTCATCGTCGTGGTTGTTATAATCATATTCGTGGTTGTTATAATCATGGTCGTGGTTGTTATATTTATGGTTGTGCTTGATATATTCATGGTCGGGCTTGTTACAATCATGGTCGCGGTTGTTGTAATCATAATCGTGAGTGTTATAATCAAGGTCGTGGTTGTTATAATCATGGTCGTGGTTGATATAATAATGGTCGTGGCTATTATAATCATGGTCGTGGTTGTTATAATCATAGTCGTTGCTGTTGTAATCATGGTCGTAGTTGTTATATTCATGGTCGTCTTCTTATAATCATAGTCGTTGTTGTTATATTCATAGTCGCGGTTATTATAATCATGGTCGTGGTTGTTATAATCATAGTTGTGATCGTTATAATCATAGTCGTGGTTGTTATAATTATGGTTTTGGTTGCTATATTCATGGTCGTGGTTGTTATAATCATGGTCGTGGATGTTATATTCATTGTCGTGCTTGTTATAATCATGGTCGTGGCTGTTATATTCATAGTCGTGGTTGTTATCTTCATAGTCGTGGTTGTTATACTCATTGTCGTGGTTGTCATAGTCATGGTCGTGGTTATGATCATAGTCGTGGTTGTTATAATCTTGTTCGCGATTGTTATAATCATAATCGTGAGTGTTATAATCATGGTCGTGGTTGTTCTATTCATGGTCGCGGTTTTTATAATCATAGTCATCATTATCATCATAGTCGTGGTTGTTATAATAATAGTCGTGGTTGTTATATTCATGCTCGGGCTTGTTATAATCATAGTTGTGGTAGTTATAATCACGGTCGCGGTTGTTATACTCAAAGTCTTGGTTGCTATAATAATAGTCGTGGTTGTTATAATCATGGTCGCGGTTGTTATAATCATAGTTGTGATCGTTATAATCATGGTCACGGTTGTTATAATCATAGCCTTGGTTGTTATAATAATGGTCGTGGTTGTTATAATCATAGACGTTGTTGTTGTAATCATGGTCGTGGTTGCTATATTCATGGTCGTCTTCTTATAATCATAGTCGTTGTTGTTATAATCATAGTCATGGTTGTTATATTCAAGGTCGTGGTTGATATAATCATGGTCGTGGTTGTTATAATCATAGTAGAGGTTGTTATAATCATGGTCGTGAGTGTTATAATCATGGTCATTGTTGTTGTAATCATGGTCGCGGTTGTTATAATCATAGTCATCGTTAGCATCATAGTCGAGGTTGTAATCTTCAAATTTGTGGTTGTTATATTCATGGTCGAGGTTGTTATAATCATAGTCGTTGTTGTTGTAATCATGGTGGTAGTTGTTACATTCATGGTCGTCTTATTATAATTATAGTCGTGGTTGTTATAATCATAGTCGCGGTTGTAATAATAATGGTCGTGGTTGTTATAATCATGGTCGTGGTTGTTATATTCATGGCCGTGGTTGTTATAATCATAGTCGTGGTTATGATCATAGTCGTGGTTTTTATAATCATGGTCGCGGTTGTTATGATCATAATCGTGAGTGTTATAATCATGGTCGTGGTTGTTATAATCATGGTCGTGTTTGATATCATAATGGTTGTGGTTATTATAATCATGGTCGTGGTTGCTATAATCATAGTCGTTGTTGTTGTAATCATGGTCGTAGTTGTTATATTCATGGTCGTCTTCTTATAATTATAGTCGTGGTTGTTATAATCATTGTCGCGGTTGTTATAATCATGGTCGTGGTTGTTATAATCATAGTTGTGATCGTTATAATCATAGTCGTGGTTATTATAATCATGGTTTTGGTTGTTATATTCATGGTCGTGGTTGTTATAATCATAGTCGTGGTTGTTATATTCATGGGCGTGGTTGTTATAATCATAATCGTGGTTGTTATAATCATAGTCGTGGTTGTTATCTTCATAGTCGTGGTTTTTATACTCATTGTCGTGGTTGTTATAATCATGGTCGTGGATGTTATATTCATTGTCGTGCTTGTTATAATCATGGTCGTGGCTGTTATAATCATAGTCGTGGTTGTTATCTTCATAGTCGTGGTTGTTATACTCATTGTCGTGGTTGTTGTAATCATGGTCGTGGATGTTATATTCATTGTCGTGCTTGTTATAATCATAGTCGTGGCTGTTATAATCATAGTCGTGGTTGTTATAATTATGGTCGTGAGTGTTATAATCATATCGTGTTTGTTATAATCACATTCGGGGTTGTATTAATCATAGTCGTGGTTGTTATAATCATAGTCGTGGTTATGATCATAGTCGTGGTTTTTATAATCATGGTCGCGGTTGATATAATCATAATCGTGAGTTTTATAATCATGGTCGTGGTTGTTATAATCATGGTCGTGGTTGTTATAATCATGGTCGTCGTTATTATAATCATGGTCGTGGTTGTTATAATCATAGTCGTTGTTGTTGTAATCATGGTCGTAGTTGTTATAGTTATGGTCGTCTTCTTATAATTATAGTCGTGGTTGTTATAATCATTGTCGCGGTTGTTATAATAATGGTCGTGGTTGTTATAATCATAGTTGTGATCGTTATAATAATAGTCGTGGTTGTTATAATCATGGTTTTTTTATATTAATGGACGTGGTTGTTATAATCATAGTCGTAGTTATATATTCATGGTCGTGGTTGTTCTAATCATATTCGTGGTTGTTATAATCATTTTCGTGGTTTTTATAATCATGGTCGTGGCTGTTATAATCATAGTAGTGGTTGTTATAATCATGGTAGTGAGTGTTATAATCATGGTCATGGTTGTTGTAATCATGGTCGCGGTTGTTATAATCATTGTCATCGTTATCATCATAGTCTTGGTTGTTATCTTCATAGTCGTGGTTCTTATACTCATTGTCGTGGTTGTTATAATCATGGTCGTGGATGTTTTATTCATTGTCGTGCTTGTTATAATCATAGTCGTGGCTGTTATATTCATAGTAGTGGTTGTTATAATCATGGTCGTGAGTGCTACAATCATATTCGTGTTTGTTATAATCACATTCGTGGTTGTTATAATCATAGTCGTGGTTGTTATATTCATGGTCGTGGTTGTTATAAACATAGTCGTGGTTTTGATCATAGTCGTGGTTTTTATAATCATGGTCGCGGTTGTTATAATCATATTCGTGAATGTTATAATCATGGTCGTGGTTGCAATAATCATGGTCGTGGTTGATATAATCATTGTCGTGGTTATTATAATCATGGTCGTGGCTGTTATAATCATAGTCGTTGTTGTTGTAATCATGGTCGTAGTTGTTATATTCATGGTCGTCTTCTTATAATTATTGTCGTTGTTTTTATAATCATATTCGCGGTCGTTATACCCATGGTCGTGGTTGTTATAATCACAGTTGTGATCGTTATAATCATAGTCGTGGCTGTTATAATCATGGTTTTGGTTGTTATATTCATGGTCTTGGTTGCTATAATCATAGTCGTTGTTGTTTTATTCATGGTCGTGGTTGTTATAATCATATTCGTGGTTGTTATAATCATGGTCGTGGTTGTTATATTTATGGTTGTGCTTGATATATTCATGGTCGGGCTTGTTATAATCATAGTCGTGGTTGTTATCATCATGGTTGCGGTTGCTATGATCATAGTCTTGGTTGCTATAATAATGGTCGTGGTTGTTATAATTATGGTCGTGGTTGTTATAATCATAGTCGTGGTTATGATCATAGTCGTGGTTGTTATAGTCATGGTCGTGGTTGTTATAATCATAGTCGTGGTTATGATCATAGTCGTCTTTTTTATAATCATTGTCGCGGTTGATATAATCATAATCGTGAGTTATATAATCATGGTCGTGGTTGTTATAATCATGGTCGTGGGTGTTATAATCATGGTCATCGTTATTATAATCATGGTCGTTGTTGTTATAATCATAGTCGTTGTTGTTGTAATCATGGTCGAAGTTGTTATATTCTTGGTAGTCTTCTTATAATTATAGTCGTGGTTGTTCTAATCATAGTCGCGGTTGTTATAATAATGGTCGTGGTTGTTATAATCATAGTTGTGATCGTTATAATCATAGTTGTGGTTGTTATAATCATGGGTTTTTATATTCATGGACGTGGTTGTTATAATCATAGTCGTGGTTGTTATATTCATGGTCGTGGTTGATATAATCATATTCGTGGTTGTTATAATAATTTTCGTGGTTTTTATAATCATGGTCGTGGTTGTTATGATAATAGGAATGGTTGTCATAATCATGGTCGTGAGTGTTATAATCATGGTCATGGTTGTTGTAATCATGGTCGCGGTTGTTAAAATCATTGTCATCGTTATCATCATAGTCGTGGTTGTTATCTTCATTGTCGTGGTTGTTATACTCATTGTCGTGGTTGTTATATTCATGGTCATGGATGTTATATTCATTGTCGTGCTTTTTATAATCATAGTCGTGGCTGTTATGTTCATATTAGTGGTTGTTATAATCATGGTCGTGAGTGTTATTATCATATTCGTGTTTGTTATAATCACATTCGTGGTTGTTATAATCATAGTCGTGGTTGTTATATTCATGGTCGTGCTTGATATATTCATGGTCGTTTTTGTTATAATCATATTCGTGGTTGTTATAATCATGGTCGTGGTTGTTATATTCATGGTCGTGGTTGTTATAATCATATTCGTTTTTGTTATAATCAAATTTGTGGTTGTTTTAATGGTAGTCGTGGTTGTTATATTCATGGTCGTGCTTGATATATTCAGGTTCGGGCTTGTTATAATCAAAGTCGTGGTTGTTATAATCAAGGTCGTGGTTCTTATATTCATGGTCGTGGTTATTATAATCATAGTCGTGGTTATGATCATAGTCGTGGTTTTTAAAATTATGGTCGCGGTTGTTATAATCATAATCGTGAGTGTTATAATCATGGTCGTGCTTGCTATAATCATGGTCGTGGTTGTTATAATCATGGTCGTGGTTATTATAATCATGGTCGTGGTTGTTATAATCATAGTCGTTGTTGTTGTAATCATGGTCGTAGTTGTTATATTCATGGTCGTCTTCTTATTATTATAGTCGTGGTTGTTATAATCATATTCGCGGTTGTTATAATCATTGTCGTCGTTGTTATAATCATAGTTGTGATGGTAATAATCATAGTCGTGGTTGTTATAATCATGGTTTCGGTTGTTATATTCATGATCTTGGTTGTTATAATCATAGTCGTGGTTGTTATATTTATGGTCGTTGTTGTTATAATCATATTCGTGGTTGTTTTAATCATGGTCGTGGTTGTTATATTTATGGTTGTGCTTGATATATTCATGGTCGGGCTTGTCATAATCATAGTCGTGTTTGTTCTAATCATGGTCGCGGTTGTTATGATCATAGTCTTGGTTGCTATAATAATGGTCGTGGGTGTTATAATCATGGTCGTGGTTGTTATATTCATGGTCGTTGTTATTATAATCATAGTCGTGGTTATGATCATAGTCGTGGTTGCTATAATCTTGGTCGCGATTGTTATAATCATAATCGTGAGTGTTATCATCATGGTCGTGGTTGTTCTATTCATGGTCGCGGTTTTTATAATCATCGTCATCATTATCATCACAGTCGTGGTTGTTATCTTCATAATCGTGGTTGTTATGTTCATGGTCGTGCTTGATATGTTCATGGTCGGGCTTGTTATAATCATAGTCGTGGTAGTTATAATCACGGTCGCGGTTTTTATACTCAAAGTCTTGGTTGTTATAATAATAGTCGTGGTTGTTATAATCATGGTCGTGGTTGTTATAATCATAGTTGTGATCGTTATAATCATGGTCACGGTTGTTATAATCATAGTCTTGGTTGTTATAATAATGTTCGTGGTTGTTATAATCATGGTAGTGGTTGTTATATTCATGGTCGTGCTTGATATATTCATGGTTGTGGTTGTTATAATCATATTCGCTTTTGTTATAATCATATTCGTGGTTGTTATAATCGTGGTCGTGGTTGTTATATTCATGGTCGTGGTTGTTATAATCATATTCGTTTTTGTTATAATCATATTTGTGGTTGTTATAATCGTAGTCGTTGTTGTTATATTCATGGTCTTGCTTGATATATTCAGGGATGGGCTTGTTATAATCAAAGTCGTGGTTGTTATAATCATGGTCGTGGTTGTTATATTCATGGTCGTGGTTGTTATAATCATAGTCGTGGTTATGATCATAGTCGTGGTTTTTATCATCATGGTCGCGGTTGTTATAATCATAATCGTGAGTGTTATAATCACTGTCGTGGTTGCTATAGTCGTGGTCGTGGTTGATATGATCATGGTCGTGGTTATTATAATCATGGTCGTGGTTGTTAGAATCATAGTCGCTGTTGTTGTAATCATGGTCGTAGTTGTTATATTCATGGTCGTCTTCTTATAATTATAGTCGTGGTTGTTATAATCATAGTCGCGGTTGTTATAATCATGGTCGTGGTTGTTATAATCATAGTTGTGATCGTTATAATCATAGTCGTGGTTGTTATAATCATGGTTTTGGTTGTTATATTCATGGTCGTGGTTGTTATAATCATAGTCGTGGTTGTTATATTCATGGGCGTGGTTGTTATAATCATATTCGAGGTTGTTATAATCATAGTCGTCGTTGTTATCTTCATAGTCGTGGTTGTTATACTCATTGTCGTGGTTGTTATAATCATGGTCGTGGATGTTATATTCATTGTCGTGCTTGTTATATTCATAGTCGTGGCTGTTATAATCATAGTCGTGGTTGTTATCTTCATAGTCGTGGTTGTTTTACTCATTGTCGTGGTTGTTATAATCATGGTCGTGGATGTTATATTCATTGTCGTGCTTGTTATAATCATAGTCGTGGCTGTTACAATCATAGTCGTGGTTTTTATGATTATGGTCGTGAGTGTTATAATCATATCGTGTTTGTTATTATCACATTCGTGGTTGTTATAATCATAGTCGTGGTTGTTATATTCATGGTCGTGCTTGATATATTCATGGTCGTGGTTGTTATAATCATATTCGTCATATTCGTTTTTTTTATAATCATCTTCGTGGTTGTTATAATCATGGTCGTGGTTGTTATATTCATGGACGTGGTTATTATAATCATATTCGTTTTTGTTATTATCATATTTGTGATTGTGATAATCGTAGTCGTGGTTTTTATATTCATGGTCGTGCTTGATATATTCAGGGTCGGGCTTGTTGTAATCAAAGTCGTTGTTTTAATAATTGTCGTGTTATAATCATGGACTTGGTGGTTATATTCATTGTTGGTTGTTATAACCATTGTCGTGGTTAAGATCATAGTCGTGGTTGTTATAATCATGGTCGTGGTTATTATTATCTTGGTCGTGAGTGTTATAATCATGATTGTGGTTGTTATAATCATATTCGCGTTTGTTACAATCATATTCGTGGTTGTTATAATCATAGTCGTGCTTGTTATATTCATGGTCGTGCTTGGTATATTCATGGTCGGGCTTGTTATAATCATAGTCGTGGTTGTTATAATTATATTCACGGTTGTTATAATCATAGTATTGGTTGTTATAATAATGGTCATGGTTGTTATAATCATGGTCGTAGTTGTTATATTCATTGTCGTGGTGCTATAACCATTGTCGTGGTTATGATCATAGTCGTGGTTGTTGTAATCATGGTCGTGGTTGTTATAATCATATTCGTGTTTGTTGTAATCATATTCGTGTTTGTTATAATCATATTCGTGGTTGTTACAATCACAGTTGTTGTTACAATTATGGTCGTGGTTGTTATATTCATGGTCGTGCTTGTTATAATGATATTCGTGGTTGTTATAATCATGTTGTGGTTGTTATAATCATGGTCTTGAGTGTTATAATCATGGTCGTGGTTGTTATAATCATAGTCGTTGTTGTAACAATCATGGTCGTGTTTGTTATATTCATTGTCATGGCTGTTATAATCATGGTCGTGGTTGTTATAATCATGGTCGTGGATGTTATAGTCATAGTCGTTGTTGTTATAATCATAGTCGTGGCTGTTACAATCATGGTATTGGTTGTTATAATCATAGTCGTTGTTGTTACAATTATGGTCGTGGTTGTTATATTCATGGTCGTGCTTGATATATTCATGGTCGGGCTTATTATAATCATAGTCGTGGTTGTTATAATCATGGTCGCGATTGTTATAATCATAGTCTTGGTTGTTATAATTATGGTCGTAGTTGTTGTAACCATGGTCGTGGTTGTTATATTCATGGTTGTGGTTGTTATAATCATAGTCGTGGTTATGATCATAGTCGTGGTTATGAACATAGTCGTGGTTGTTGTAATCATGTTCGTGGTTGTTATAATCATGGTCGCGGTTTTTATAATCAGAATCGTGAGTGTTATAATCATGGTCGTGGTTGTTGTAATCATGGTCGTGGTTGTTATAATCATAGTCGTGGTTTTTATATTGTTACGCCGTCTCTTAATTTAATTAAATATCCAGGTTCTAGGCGTAACCAAACAAAAAAAGTGAAGTAAATTAAAAGGGAATAAAAATAAAGTAAACCTTTAAGAATTTAATTAATTAAACATTAACACAATAAAGAGCCTCGTAGGCTGTCACAACAAATTGATTCACCATCGAAACTTTTAAGACACAAATGATACTAAACATCGAACCTCAAGAGAATAAAAATTAAGCATTGGATTACGTTAACACTGCATAAACATATAAAAACTAACACTGAAATTAACTAACGTGAAACAACACTGAATTACTTAAATGTAACGAAGCAACTACTGATGGACATAAATAGAGACATAAATAGGTACTCACATAGCTATACGACATTGGTGGCGACAGGAACAACACAAATAAATTAAGTGTAAGTCACAGGTGACGAGCGTCACTCAAAGGATGTGGACTGTATGACAAGAGGACTGAACTAACTCCGTCAGTTGGTGGGTCCTATACATATGGTCGGCTCCCGCCACGCGACCCGTCGGTGGGTCGTTTAACGATGCAGATGGTCGTAGAGAAACAAAGAATGCTTGTTACAATACAAAATGGGTTTGAACAAATAATAACAGATAAAACCTTAACATTACAGGGTAAGGTGACTAGATTATATAATAGTAAATACAACGCATCATTATAGGAATAATATGGAACATGGAAGCTGGTAAATATATATAAAAAAAAAGAAAAATACGACACGGTCGTAACACTTCTCCCCATAAAATAAAATTTTGCTTGCACAAATTTTGATATGACAAAAGTGTTCCGACATCTTGAAATCCAACCAAAAATATTACCCTTCTTCAACAAATCAGTAAGGGGTAGGGCCAACTTGGCAAATTACAAATATATCTCCGGTATTAACCCACACAACCCAAAAATCTGCGGACTTGTCGTTTGTTACATAGAACAGGCATCTAAGAAATAGTGTCACACCTCGCTGTGGGAGGAGCAAGTTTCCAACCTAATTATATGTCCCAGATACAAAAGTTGAGCACAAACAAATTCTGACTTCGCAAAGTTTATAACAAATCCTACATTTCCTAACACAGTGAAGAGAGCGTCTAGCTGACAAATGGTCTGACCAAGAGTCAGAAAAAATTTCAACATCATCTAAATATACTACACAACAAGGCCAATGGGCCGTGACTTGTGACATCAGCCTTTAAAAGGTAGCAGGGGCATTGCAAAGCCCGAAAGGCATAACATTAAATTTATAGGTTTTACCTACTGTAATGTCACAAAACTGGAGATGTCTTTAACACGACGGGTCAATGGTACTTGCCAAAACCCTCGAAGGCACTCAATCTTAGAGAGGAACTTGGCGTTCCCGATTGCTTCGATGCAGTCGTCGACTCTTGGTAGAGGGAAGCTGTCCTTGCTGGTGACGGCGTTGACCGTGCGGAAGTCGATGCAGAGTCGAAGAGTGCCGTCCTTCTTTGGTACTAGAGTGACTGGTGAGCACCACTCGCTGGTAGGGAGCCTGCTTGATAGGCTTAGCAGAACCAACAACATCATGCACCACGGCAGTGGTACAGCCAGGCCTGTCTTGGAAGACAAGAGGATGTTGTTGGATGGCGGCCAGCACGTCAGCTCTCTGATGTCCCGGTAGACTTGCCCTTTCTTTTTCCTTTTCTTTCTCACCATCTACCAAGAAAGTGTCAACTGCACACACGGGAACTGGATCATCAGCAACAAATGAGGGTGCTGGCGTGTGTGGTACAGCTTGATGGTGTTGACGTGACATAAGCGCTGTAGTCGGCGTCTGTCAGGGACTTACCTTCTTCACCACTCTATATGGCCCACTGAACTTCGCATGGAGCGGCTGTCCATGTCTCGGCAAGAGGATGAGAACTTTATCTCCTAACTGGAACGGTGCCTGGCACGCTTGTCGTACCATGTCTTGGTCTGCGACTCCTTAAGTGGTCTGCGGCAAGGCCCCAACATCTTTGAAGCTTCTCTCTCACATCTACTAAACTTAATACATTAATGCTCTCTTCACTACTACCTAACAATGAACTATTCCCAACTCTGTTAGGGCTTCCTTGAAAACTTTTCCTACAAAATATGAAGCACCGTCCGTTTGAACACGGTACGGCAACCCGAAGTGACTAAACAGGTCAAACAAACATTTAACAAGGGCCTTAGCAGTAACTTTCCTAAGAGGTACAGCATACAAGTACCTAGTGGAGGTATTAATGACTATAAATAAATATTCAAACCCACTAGAATTTTTAGGCAGAGGGCCTACAATATCACACTGTACTGTTGTAAAGGGCTCAGGTACGTGAGGTACTCTTACAAGTGGAAAAGGTGGAATAGCCCGATTGGCTTTGCCTACCTTTTGACAAAAATGACAGTACTTACAATATTTAGTGACATCTCTCCTCAAACCTGGCCAATAGAACTTTCTGGCCAGCCTGTTGAACGTCTTTCGGACACCTTGATGTCCAGAAAAGCGACTGTCATGGGCCAGAACTAGAACATGTTATCTATAAGTGTGTGGGAGAACTATTAGAGTGATAGACGCCCAGTCCAAGTCTTCCTTCGACATAAACGGTGGGAGCCAGCGGCGGCACAAAACACCGTTTTGACCGAAATATCTCGTGGTAGGGCCTGAAACATTGGCAGGATCGGACACCAGGTCAAACAAGAGCCGTAATGAATCGTCTTGCTCTTGCGCAGCTATTAAAGCAACTCTCCCGGTCACAGCATTAACTGCGGAAGAAATGTCTTGGAAGCAATTGGGTTAGCAAAAAGTCCTTCTAACGACAGTGAATCATCTACATCAGGAGTTACATTATGATCATTAGTCATTAACATAAAACGAGTCACAGCACACAAAGGGAAAACACCGGGCATATCATGTTCAAGCTGTTGCAGCAAATCGTTACCGAGTATGAGGTCCACTCTAGCAACAAGGAGACTCGACACGTACTAACACAGGCAGCTCGTGCTTACCGGCTACGCTTAGCTATACCTGAAAAACCAAAGGAGTTGCACCTTTACCCCAAAAGGCGCCCAAAACGACGTTTTGTCAGTCTTCCTCGCCGCAACAACACCCTCTTTGATGAGAGTTTGGAGACAACCCGAGTCTCTCAAAATAGTGACTGGTGTTTCGACACCATCAACTTCTACCGTGCCTTGTGACAAAAGGGGGCGAAAGGTACCAACGTCTGAGTCCTTCGCAAAACTCTCCTGGAAAAGATCAAAGTCTCGTGAGGCGAGAACCGAAACTGCAACCTCTCGTGCTTCACCTTATTTGGCTGCGGCCTTGTCCAACAAAAATCCGCCTTATTACCCGGCTTTCCACAGAAACTACAAGTAAATTAGAAAATTAGGACGCCCCATTAGGTGGCGAACGAGTCCCAGCTCTTCCTGTCAAGCACAAAATTATTATGCACAAAATTACCGTTGTTAGTCCTATCATGCCTCAAAACAAATCCATCAGCATGCTTAGAAAAAAAAAATATCACAAGTCTCAAAAGGTCGTTAGTGAATCCTGGCAAGATCGCCAAAACTGTTAAGCAGTCTCTTAATTTACTTAAATATCCAGGTTCTAGGCGTAACCAAACAAAAAAAGTGAAGTAAATTAAAAGGGAATAAAAATAAAGTAAACCTTTAAGAATTCAATTAATTAAATATTAACACAATAAAGAGCCGCGCAGGCTGTCACAACAAATTGATTCACCATCGAAACTTTTAAGACACAAATGATACTAAACATCGAAAACTCAAGAGAATAAAATTAAGCATTGGATTACGTTAACACTGCATAAACATATAAAAAATCTAACACTGAAATTAACTAACGTGAAACAACACTGAATTACTTAAATGTAACGAAGCAAATACTGATGGACATAAATAGAGACATAAACAGGTACTCACATAGATATACCACATTGGTGGCGACAGGAACAACACAAATAAATTAAGTACAGGTATAAGTAACAGGTAAAGAGTGTCACTCAAAGGATGTGGACTGTATGACAAGAGGACTGAACTAACTCCGTCAGTTGGTGGGTCCTATACATAAGGTCGGCTCACGCCACGCTACCCGCCGGTGGGTGGTTTAACGATGCAGATGGTCGTACAGAAACAAAGAATGCTTGTTACAAAACAAAATGGGTTTGAACAAATAATAACAGATAAAACCTTAACAGCACAGGGTAAGGTGACTAGATTATATAATAGTAAATAAAACACATCGTTACAGGAATAATATGGAACATGGAAGCAGGTTTTATATATATATATAAAAAAAAAAAAAATAAGACACGGTCGTAACAATATTCATGGTCGTGCTTGTTATATTCATGGTCGTGCTTGCTATAATCAAAGTCGTGGTTGTTATAATCATGGTTGTGGTTGTTATAATCTTTTTCGGGGTTGATAAAATCATGGTCGTGGTTGCTATAATCATGGTCTTGGTTGTTAAAATCATGGTCGTGGTTGTTGTAATCATAGTCGCGGTTGTTATATTCATGGTCGTGCTTGATATATTCATGGTCGGGCTTGTTATAATCATAGTCGTGGTTGTTATAATCATGGTCACGATTGTTATAATCATAGCCTTGGTTGTTATAATAATGGTCGTGGTTGTTATAATCATGGTCGTGGTTGTTATATTCATGGTCGTGGTTGTTATAATCATAGTCGTGGTTATGATCATAGTCGTGGTTATTATAATCATGGTCGCGGTTGTTATAATCACAATCGTGAGTGTTATAATCAGTTGACCTCTGACCCAGCTTGGAGAAGGTCGTGCCCGATCGTGCTCCCGTTAGAGACCAAGGAAAATGGCCGCTTTGGATCGTTGTGTCGTGGGGGAAGAGGAGGGGAGTGTGGGGAAAGACGACCTCCGTGCCACTCTGTTAAGGCAGCTGGGGCAGTTGAGGAGTGAGGTTGACACTCTAAAGGGGGAAAATGAAGCCCTCAGGACGGAACTCCTTCAGGTAGGTGTCCTGCCTAACAGGACACCTGCGAAGGAGGAGCAGGCGTGGAGAGTGGTTGTCTCCAATGGGATTAGGGTCAGGCTCAGGAAAGCTGACCAGGGTGTGGAGTGTAGTAACCCTTACCAGGTGCTACAGGAAGCTGGCGAGGAAGAGAAGAGGCTGGGCGGTATGGATCAAGGAGAGGAAAGGGCAGTTGTACAAACCCTGCCCACAGGTAAGGTCGTGGTAGTTGGTGACAGCCAGGTGAGGTTTATGGATAGGGCTTTTTGTGCGAGAGATAGGAAACGTAGGACTAGGGTGTGTTTTCCTGGGGTTGGGATAGGGCATGTAGCCGAGAGGTTAGACAGGGTTTTGTCAGGGGAGGGTACCAATCCAGTAGTGTGTCTTAGTGTGGGAGGAAACGACATAGGTAAGGTTAGGAGTGAGGAACTTTTCAAGAGGTATAGGGAGGCGCTGGGGAAGATTAGAGATAGGGGAGGGATCCCGATAGTATGTGGTGTCTTGCCTAGAAGAGGGGTTGGTCGTGAATGGCTGTCCAGGGCAATTGCTATAAATTGCCGACTGGAAAAACATGGTGCAAACAATGGTTGGGCATTCATTGATAACTTGCAACGATTCTATGGCAACGACTACCTGTACTGTCGCGACGGAGTACACTTGTCTCGTGAGGGGGTAAAGACGTTGTCTGCATCCCTGGAGCGTGAAATTGTCACTCCGAAGGGGGGGTTTCGCCAGTAGAGAGGGGTCGTGGAAAGTGGGAGTCAAAAAATAAGCAGGTCCTGGGAAGTAAAATTAGTTGCTCAGGACAAGGAGTAAAACAGGACCAGGGAAGAGTAGGTTTAAATGTATATTATACAAGCAGTAGGGGCAGTTCAAAAGATATCGAAGTCTTTAAACTGCTAAGGGAACATATGGGCACGGGGGTGGAGGAGACTGCAGTGGGAGCGGGTAAACAAAGTGAAAGACTACAGCGAAATAGTGTTAGGAATGATGACAAAACTAAATTAGACAGGGAGTTTAAAACTAAACGCGGTAAGGGGAGGACTCAGAATACGACTAACTTAAATGTATACTACACGAACAGTAGAAGTATGAGAAACAAAATGGATGATATTAGGGCCTTGGTATGTACCGAAAAAATCGATATAATTGCATTCACTGAAACATGGATCAACCTAGACACACGTGAAATACCAGTCGAATACCAAATTGCGGGTTACAAACTGTTCCATACCGATAGGCAGACCAGGAAAGGAGGAGGAGTAGCAATCTATGTTAGGGATAATCTGAAGTGTGAAATAAATAAGGAAATAAAAACTGAGAGGAATACAGAAACAATTTGGATAGAATTAAGCGACGGTCGGGAAAAATTAATCACATGAGTAATATATAGACCCCCCAATCTTGATAGCGTCAGTGAGCGACTTATCTGGGATGAAATGCCCAGGGCTTCCATACACAACAAAGTCTGTATAGTAGGCGACTTTAACCTTGGCCAAATAGATTGGACTGACCTTACGGGTAACTCAGAATCACAGGATTTTCTCGAGACGATCCAGGACTGTTTCCTAAGTCAACATATAACCGAACCCACACGGGGTAATAATATACTGGACTTTGTTCTGTCGAACAGAGAAAACCTAATTAGCAATGTCGAGGTAGGGAACGAACTTGCAAAAAGCGATCTCAAAGAAATTCGATTCCAGTTAGATTTTCAGGGCAGACGTAAGGAAAATTCCACTAAAGTACCAGATTTCAGAAGGGCAAACTTTGACAGTTTAAAGAGGCAGCTGAGAGAGGGGGTGTCGCGCTTGGCTGTGAACCTGACAGATGACACAGACCTGTTAACGAGATCTGAGATTGCCGAGTTCCAAGACAATTTAAATAGTGAGTTACTTAATGCACAAAGGCAGAACATACCATACAAAAAACTCAGATCAGACAACAATGACC
The DNA here is from genome assembly GCA_958450375.1 of Homarus gammarus. NCBI lineage: Eukaryota > Metazoa > Arthropoda > Malacostraca > Decapoda > Nephropidae > Homarus > Homarus gammarus. The sequence goes on along the minus strand of CAUDMG010002415.1, from coordinate 1,007,453 downwards.
CTAAATGGATAAATAATTATTTAAAGAACATCATTGGCCAAAGGAAGGCTATAGGTAGAAGGATAAATCGTGGCGAAATTCACCTCCGGGACTATTATAGGGTATTGGCGAGTAGGGTGAAAGCCTAGATAAGGAAAGCAAAGAGGAATAATGAGGTAAGGATAGCAAGGGAGGCGAAGACAAACCCCAAAGGATTCTACCAAATGTATCAAACTAAAACACGAGAAAGGATTGGACCAATGCGGTCAGACTTCGGCGAGCTCACTGATGACGACAGAGAAATGAGCAATAATTTGAATAAATATTTTTCAACAGTTTTCATCACCGAAAATTTAAACATGATACCAGAGGCACCGACTCTATTCAGAGATAGTGAAGAAAACAAATTAAGTGAGATAGTAGTGACTAGTAACGATGTTAGTAAGTAAATAGACAAACTAAAGCCTAATAAGTCACCTGGTCCCGATGAGATATTTGCCAGAGTATTAAAGGAATGTAAGGAAGAGCTTAGTATGCCCTTAGCAAAGTTGTTTAACATGTCATTAAAAACAGGTGTAGTACCAGAATCCTGGAGGATAGCGAATGTAATACCGATTTTCAAGAAGGGGGATAGATCACTATCCTCTAACTACCGCCCAATCAGTCTAACATCAATAGTAGGCAAATTACTGGAAGCAATCATTTCAAACTCTATTCGAAATCACCTGGAGAAGCACGGATTGATCAATGATTTTCAGCATGGCTTCACAAGCGGACGTTCTTGCCTAACTAATCTATTAACATTCTTTTCATCAGTTTTCGAATCGGTGGACGAGGGGCACAATTATGATGTGGTTTATCTCGACTTTAGCAAAGCCTTCGACAGAGTCCCCCACGAAAGACTAATTAGAAAGGAAGAAGCTCATGGCATCAAAGGTGACATCCTTAAATGGATTAGGGCGTGGTTACAGGACAGGAAACATCGAGTGAGCATTAACGGCACTAAGTCCCATTGGAGCAACGTCACAAGTGGAGTTCCCCAAGGCTCAGTACTTGGACCACTATTATTTATTATATACATAAACGACATAGATATCGGCATTGACAGCAACATAAGTAAATTTGCTGATGACACTAAAATAGGACGTGTTATCAAATCTGACGAGGACTCGGCAAAACTACAGGAAGATCTAAACAAATTTTTCGAATGGTCTGAAAAATGGCAGATGAAATTCAACGTCGACAAATGTAAAGTACTCAGTATAGGAGATGTAAACAGGGAAACCAGATACCAGATGAACAACGATGCCATAGAGAAACCCGACTGCGAGAGAGATTTAGGAGTAATGATAAGTAGCAACCTTAAGCCAAGTAAACAATGTGTTTTTGCTCATAACAAGGCTAATAAAGTACTTGGGTTCATACAAAGGAGTGTTAGTTACACAACTAGCGAGGTCATCCTAAAACTGTATCTTGCTCTTGTGAGACCACACCTGGATTACGCAGTTCAGTTCTGGTCACCGTATTACAGAATGGATATAGAATCCTTGGAAAGAATTCAGAGGAGAATGAAAAGACTAATCCCGGGCATTAGGAACCTTGAGGATAGAGACAGGTTAAAGCATCTTAATTTGCAATCCCTTGAGAGACGTAGAGCGAGGGGCGACCTGATAGAGGTGTATAAGTGGAAGGCAGGGCTAAACAAAGGGGACATTACAAAGGTACTCAAACTATCGTTTGGAAACAGAGTAGTGGATGAATGGAACAAGTTACCAAATATCATCATTAACTCGAATACGCTGAATTGCTTCAAACATAGGTTGGATGCTCATATGAGCAATAGGGGTTGGGTGTAAACGGGACTGCCCAGTATGGGCCAATAGGCCCGCTGCAGTTTCCTCCATTCTTATGTTCTTATGTTATGGTTGTGGTTGTTGTAATCATGGTCGTGGTTGTTGTAATCATAGTCGTGGTTGGTATATCATATTAGTGGTTGTTATAATCGTAGTCGTGGTTCTTATAATCATGGTCGTGGTAGTTATAATCATGGTCGTGGTTGTTATAATCATAGTAGTGGTTGTTATAATCATGGTCGTGAGTGTTATATCATGGTCGTGGTTGTTAAAATCATGGTCGTGGATGTTATAATCATAGGCGTGGTTGTTATAATCATGGTCGTGGATGTTATAATCAAAGTCGTGATTGTTGTAATCATCGTTGTGGTTGTTTAATCATGGTTGTGGTTGTTATATTCATGGTCGTGGTTGTCATAATCATAGTCGTGGTTTTTATAATCATGGTCGTGGTTGTTGTAATTATGGTCGTGGTTGTTATAATCATAGTAGTGATTGTTATAATCATGGTCGTGAGTGTTATAATCATGATCGTGGTTGCTATAATCATGGTCGTGGATATTATAATCATAGTCGTGGTTGTTATAATCATAGTCATGGTTGTTATAATCATGGTCTTGTTTGTTATAATCATAGTCGTTGTTGTTGTAATCATGGTCGTGGTTGTTATATTCATGGTCGTGGTTGTAATAATCATGGTCGTGGTTGTTTTAATCATAGTCGCGGTTGTTATATTCATGGTCGAGCTTGATATATTCATGGTCGGGCTTGTTATAATCATATTCGTGGTTGTTATAATCATGGTCACGGTTGTTATAATCATAGTCTTGGTTATGATTATAGTCATGGCTTTCAAAATCATGGTCGCGGTTAACATAAGAACATAAGAATGGAGGAAACTGCAGCGGGCCTATTGGCCCATACTGGGCAGTCCCGTTTACACCCAACCCCTATTGCTCATATGAGCATCCAACCTATGTTTGAAGCAATTCAGCGTATTCGAGTTAATGATGATATTTGGTAACTTGTTCCATTCATCCACTACTCTGTTTCCAAACCAGTGTTTACCTATTTCACGCCTAAATCTAAATTTGTCCAATTTAAAACCATTGTTACGAGTTCGCTCCTGGTTGGATAATTTGAGTACCTTTGTAATGTCCCCTTTGTTTAGCCCTGCCTTCCATTTACACACCTCTATCAGGTCGCCCCTCGCTCTACGTCTCTCAAGGGAGTGCAAATTAAGATGCTTTAACCTGTCTCTATACTCAAGGTTCCTGATACCCGGGATTAGTCTTGTCATTCTCCTCTGGATTCTTTCCAAGGATTCTATATCCATTCTGTAATACGGTGACCAGAACTGGACTGCGTAATCCAGGTGTGGTCTCACAAGAGCAAGATACAGTTTTAGGATGACCTCGCTAGTCTTGTAACTAACACTCCTTTGTATGAACCCAAGTACTTTATTAGCCTTGTTACGAGCAAAAACACATTGTTTACTTGGCTTAAGGTTCCTACTTATCATTACTCCTAAATCTCTCTCGCAGTCGGATTTCTCTATGGCATCGTTGTTCATCTGGTATCTGGTTTCCCTGTTTACATTCCCTATACTGAGTACTTTACATTTGTCAATGTTGAATTTCATCTGCCATTTTTCAGACCATTCGAAAAATTTGTTTAGATCCTCCTGTAGTTTTGCCGAGTCCTCGTCAGATTTGATAACACGTCCTATTTTAGTATCATCAGCAAATTTACTTATGTTGCTGTCTATGCCGATATCTATGTCGTTTATGTATATAATAAACAATAATGGTCCAAGTACTGAGCCTTGGGGAACTCCACTTGTGACGTTGCTCCAATGGGACTTAGTGCCGTTAATGCTCACTCGCTGTTTCCTGTCCTGTAACCACGCCCTAATCCATTTAAGGATGTCACCTTTGATGCCATGAGCTTCTAACTTTCTAATTAGTCTTTCGTGGGGTACTCTGTCGAAGGCTTTGCTAAAGTCGAGATATACCACATCATAATTGTGCCCCTCGTCCACTGATTCGAAAACTGATGAAAAGAATGTTAATAGATTAGTTAGGCAAGAACGTCCGCTTGTGAAGCCATGCTGGGAATCATTGATCAATCTGTGCTTCTCCAGGTGATTTCGAATAGAGTTTGAAATGATTGCTTCCAGTAATTTGCCTACTATTGATGTTAGACTGATTGGGCGGTAGTTAGAGGATAGTGATCTATCCCCCTTCTTGAAGATCGGTATTACATTCGCTATCCTCCAGGATTCTGGTACTACACCTGTTTTTAAGGACATGTTAAACAACTTTGCTAAGGGCATACTAAGCTCTTCCTTACATTCCTTTAATACTCTGGCAAATATCTCATCGGGACCAGGTGACTTATTAGGCTTTAGTTTGTCTATTTGCTTACTAACATCGTTACTAGTCACTACTATCTCACTTAATTTGTTTTCTTCACTATCTCTGAATAGAGTCGGTGCCTCGGGTATCATGTTTAAATTTTCGCTGGTGAAAACTGTTGAAAAATATTTATTCAAATTATTGCTCATTTCTCCGTCGTTATCAGTGAGCTCGCCGGAGTCTGACCGTATTGGTCCAATCTTTTCTCGTGTTTTAGTTTGGTACATTTGGTAGAATCCTTTGGGGTTTGTCTTTGCCTCCCTTGCTATCCTTACCTCATTATTCCTCTTTGCTTTCCTTATCTCGGTTTTAACCCTACTTGCCAATACCCTATAATAGTCCCGGAGGTGAATTTCGCCACGATTTATCCTTCTACCTATAGCCTTCCTTTGGCCAATGATGTTCTTTAAATAATTTTTTATCCATTTAGGGTCATTGTTGTTTGATCTGAGTTTTTTGTATGGTATGTTCTGCCTTTGTGCATTAAGTAACTCACTATTTAAATTGTCGTGGAACTCGGCAATCTCAGATCTCGTTATCAGGTCGGTGTCATCTGTCAGGTTCACGGCCAAGCGCGACACCCCCTCTCTTAGCTGCCTCTTTAAACTGTCAAAGTTTGCCCTTCTGAAATCTGGTACTTTAGTGGAATTTTCCTTACGTCTGCCCTGAAAATCTAACTGGAATCGAATTTCTTTGTGATCGCTGTTTGCAAGTTCGTTCCCTACCTCGACATTGCTAATGAGGTTTTCTCTGTTTGACAAAACTAAATCCAATATATTATTACCCCGTGTGGGTTCGGTTATATGTTGACTTAGGAAACAGTCCTGGATCGTCTCGAGAAAATCCTCTGATTCTGAGTTTCCCGTAAGGTCGGTCCAATCTATTTGGCCAAGGTTAAAGTCGCCTACTATACAGACTTTGTTGTGTATGGAAGCCCTGCGCATTTCATCCCAGATAAGTCGCTCATTGACTCTGTCAAGATTGGGGGGTCTATATATTACTCCTGTGATTAATTTTTCCCGACCGTCGCTTAATTCTATCCAAATTGTTTCTGTATTCCTCTCAGTTTTTATTTCCTTATTTATTTCACACTTCAGATTATCCCTAACATAGATTGCTACTCCGCCTCCTTTCCTGGTCTGCCTATCGGTATGGAACAGTTTGTAACCCGCAATTTGGTATTCGACTGGTAATTCACGTGTGTCTAGGTTGATCCATGTTTCAGTGAATGCAATTATATCGATTTCTTCTGTACATACCAAGGCCCTAATATCATCCATTTTGTTTCTCATACTTCTACTGTTCGCGTAATATACATTTAAGTTAGTCGTGTTCTGAGTCCTTCCCTTACCGCGTTTAGTTTTAAACTCCCTGTCTAATTTAGTTATGTCATCATTCCTAACACTATTTCCCTGTAATCTTTCGCCTTGTTTACCCGCTCCCACTGCAGTCTCCTCCACCCCCGTGCCCCTATGTTCTCTTAGCAGTTTAAAGACTTCGATATCTTTTGAACTGCCCCCTCTAGAGCCCCAGCCAGGGTTGCTACTCCATCCCTAGACAGGTGCACCCCATCCCTAGCATAAAGGTCCCTTCTGCCATAGAAGTTGTCCCAGTTGTCAATGAATGGGACTGATATTGACTTGCAATATCTGTCAAGACGGTCGTTAACACCAACCGCCCTTGACAACCATTCACTGCCAACTCTCCTTCTAGGCAGGACACCGCATATGATAGGGATCCCTCCCTTAGTCCTAATACGATCTATGGCTGCCTTGAACTTATCAAGAAGCTCCTCGCTCCTACACCGGCCAATATCATTGCCTCCTGCACTGAGGCAGATAATGGGTTTGTTCCCATTACCAGACAAGATATTGTCCATCCTGTCAATTATATCCCCCACCCCAGCTCGTGAGTGTTATAATCATGGTCGTGGTTGTTGTAATCATGGTCGTGGTTGCTATAATCATAGTCGTGGTTGTTATAATCATAGTCGTGGTTGTTATAATCATGGTCGTGAGTGTTATAATTATATTCGTGCTTGTTATAATCATAGTCGTGGTTGTTATAATCATAATCGTGGCGGTTATAATCATTGTCGTGGTTGTTATAATCATGGTCGTGAGTGTTATAATCATATTCGTGCTTGTTATAATACTAGTCGTGGTTGTTATAATCAAGGTCGTGGTTGTTATAATCATGGTCGTGGTTGTTATAATCATGGTCGTGGTTGTTATAATCATAGTCGTGATTGTTGTAATCATCGTTGTGGTTGTTATAATCATGGTTATGGTTGTTATATTCATGGTTGTGGTTGTCATAATCATAGTCATGACTTTTATAATCATGGTCGTGGTTGCTATAATCATGGTCGTGGTTGTTATAATCATAGTAGCGGTTGTAATAATCATGGTTGTGAGTGTTGTATTCATTGTCGTTGTTGTTATAATCATAGACGTGGCTGTTATAATCATAGTCGTTGTTGTTATAATCACGGTCGTGAGAGTTATAATCATAATCGTGCCTGTTATAATTATGGTGGTGGTTGTTATAATCATGGTCGTGGTTGTTATATTCATGGTCGTGGTTGTTATAATCATAGTCTTGGTTATGATTATAGTCATGGCTTTTAAAATCATGGTCGCGGTTGTTATAATCTTAATCGTGAGTGTTATAATCATGGTCGTGGTTGTTGTAATCATGGTCGTGGTTGTTATATTCATAGTCGTGGTTGTTATAATCATAGTTGTGGTTGTTATAATCATGGTCGTGAGTGTTATAATTATATTCGTGCTTGTTATATTCATAGTCGTGGTTGTAATAATCATAGTCGTGGCGGTTATAATCATTGTCGTGGTTGTTATAATCATGGTCGTGAGTGTTATTATCATATTCGTGCTTGTTATAATCCTAGTCGTGGTTGTTATAATCATGGTCGTGGTTGTTATAATCATGGTCGTGGTTGTTATAATCATGGTCGTGATTGTTGTAATCATCGTTGTGGTTGTTATAATCTATGTTATGGTTGTTATATTCATGGTTGTGGTTGTCATAATCATAGTCATGGTTTTTATAATCATGGTCGTGGTTGTTATAATCATTGTCATGGTTGTTATAATCATAGTAGTGGTTGTTATAATCATGGTTGTGAGTGTTATATTCATTGTCGTTGTTGTTATAATCATAGTCGTGGCTGTTATAATCATAGTCGTTGTTGTTATAATCACGGTCGTGAGTGTTATAATCATCATCGTGCCTGTTATAATTATGGTGGTGGTTGTTATAATCATGGTCGTGGATATTATAATCAGAGGCGTGGTTGTTATAATCATGGTCGTGGTTTTTATAATCATTGTCGTGATTGTTGTAATCATCGTTGTGGTTGTTATAATCATGCTTGTGGTTGTTATATTTATGGTTGTGGTTGTCATAATCATAGTCTTGGTTATTATAATCGTGGTCTTGGTTGTTATAATCATGGTCGTGGTTGTTATGATCATGGTCGTGCTTGTTATAATCATGGTCGTGCTTGTTATAATCAAAGTCGTGGTTGTTATAATCATGGTCACGGTTGTTATAATCATAGTCTTGGTTGTTATGATAATGGTCGTGGTTGTTGTAATCATGGTAGTGGTTGTTATATTCATGGTCGCGGTTGTTATAATCATAATCGTGAGTGTTATAATCATGGTTGTGGTTGTTGTAATCATGGTCGTGGATGTTTTAATCATAGGCGTGGTTGTTATAATCATGATCGTGATTGTTATAATCAAAGTCGTGATTGTTGTAATCATCGTTGTGGTTGATATAATCATGGTTGTGGTTGTTATATTCATGGTCGTGGTTGTCATAATCATAGTCGTGGTTTTTATTATCATGGTCGTGGTTGTTGTAATCATGGTCGTGGTTGTTATAATCATAGAAGTGATTGTTATAATCATGGTCGTGAGTGTTATAATCGTGGTCGTGGTTGATATAATCATAGTCGTTGATGTTGTAATCATGGTCGAGCTTGATATATTCATTGTCGGGCTTGTTATAATCATATTCCTGGTTGTTACAATCATGGTCACGGTTGTTATAATCATAGTCTTGGTTCTTATAATAATAGTCGTGGTTGTTATAATCATGGTCGTGGTTGTTATATTCATGGTCGTGGTTGTTATAATCATAGTCTTGGTTATGATCATAGTCATGGTTTTTAAAATCATGGTCGCGGTTGTTATAATCCTAATCGTGAGTGTTATAATCATGGTCGTGGTTGTTGTAATCATGGTCGTGGTTGTTATAATCATAGACATGGTTGTTATAATCATAGTCGTGGTTGTTATAATCATGGTCGTGAGTGTTATAATTATATTCGTGCTTGTTATAATCATAGTCGTGGTTGTTATAAGCATAGTCGTGGCTGTTATAATCATAGTTGTGGTTGGTATAATCATGGTCGTGAGTGTTATAATCATATTCGTGCTAGTTATAATCATAGTCGTGGTTGTTATAATCATGGTCGTGGTTGTTATAATCATGGTCGTGGTTGTTATAATCATGGTCGTGGTTGTTATAATCATAGTCGTGATTGTTGTAATCATCGTTGTGGTTCCTATAATCATGGTTGTGGTTGTTATATTCATGGATGTGGTTGTCATAATCATAGTCTTGGTTTGTATAATCATGGTCGTGGTTGTTATAATCATGGTCATGGTTGTTATAATCATAGTAGTGGTTGCAATATTCATGGTTGTGAGTGATATATTCATTGTCGTTATTGTTATAATCATAGTCGTGGCTGTTCTAATCATAGTCGTGGTTGTTATAATCACGGTCGAGAGTGTTATAATCATATTCGTGTTTGTTATAATCATGGTCGTGGTTGTTATAATCATGGTCGTGGCTGTTATAATCATAGTCGTGGTTGTTATAATCATGGTCGTGAGTGTTATAATCATATGCGTGCTTGTTATAATCATAGTCGTGGTTGTTATAATCATGGTCGTGTTTGTTATAATCATGGTCGTGGTTGTTATAATCATGGTCGTGGTTGTTATAATCATAGTCGTGATTGATGTAATCATCGTTGTGGTTGTTAAAATCATGGTTGTGGTTGTCATATTCATGGTTGTGGTTGTCATAATCATAGTCTTGGTTTTTATAATCGTGGTCGTGGTTGTTATAATCAAGGTCGTGGTTGTTATAATCATAGTAGTGGTTGTTATAATCATGGTTGTGAGTGTTATATTCATTGTCGTTATTGTTATAATCATAGTCGTGGCTGTTATAATCATAGTCGTGGTTGTTATAATCACGGTCGTGAGTGTTATAATCATTTTCGTGCTTGTTATAATCATGGGCGTGGTTGTTATAATCATGGTCGTGGATATTATAATCAGAGGCGTGGATGTTATAATCATGGTCGTGGTTGTTATAATCATAGTCGTGATTGTTGTAATCATCGTTGTGGTTGTTATAATCATGCTTGTGGTTGTTATGTTCATGGTTGTTGTTGTCATAATCATAGTCTTGGTTTTTATAATCGTGGTCGTGGTTGTTATAATCATGGTCGTGGTTGTTATAATCATAGTATTGGTTGCTATAATCATGGTCGTGAGTGTTATAATCATAGTCGTGGTTGTTATAATCATGGTTGTGGTTGTAATAATCATGGTCGTGATTGTTTTAATCATGGTCGTTAGTGTTATAATCATGGTCGTGCTTGTTATTATCTTGGTCGTTCTTGTTATAATCATAGTCGTGGTTGTTATGATCATGGTCACGGTTGTTATAATCTTAGTCTTGGTTGTTATAATAATGGTCGTGGTTGTTATAATCATGGTCGTGGTTGTTATATTCATGGTCGTGGTTGTTATGATCATAGTCGTAGTTATGATCATAGTCGTGGTTTTTATAATCATGGTCGCTGTTGTTATAATCATAATCGTTAGTGTTATAATCATGGTCGTGGTTGTTATAATCATAGTCGTGATTGTTGTAATCATCGTTGTGGTTGTTTTAATCATGGTTGTGGTTGTTATATTCATGGTTGTGGTTGTCATAATCATAGTCTTCGTTTTTATAATTATGGTCGTGGTTGCTATAATCATGGTCGTAGTTGTTATAATCATAGTCGTGGTTGTTATAATCATGGTCGTGAGTGTTATAATCATAGTCGTGGTTGTTATAATCATGGTCGTGGTCGTAATAATCATGGTCGTGATTGTTATAATCATGGTCGTGCTTGATATAATCATGGTCACGGTTGTTATAATCATAGTCTAGGTTGTAATAATAATGGTCGTGGTTCTTATAATCATGGTCGTGGTTATGATCATATTCGTGGTTTATATAATCATGGTCGCGGTTGTTATAATCCTAATCGTGAGTGTTAAAATCATGGTCGTGGTTGTTGTAATCATGGTCGTGGTTGAGGTAATCATAGTCGTGGATGTTATAATCATAGTCGTGGTTGTTACAATCATGGTCGTGGGTGGTATAATCATATTCGTGCTTTATATTCATGGTTGTGGTTGTCATAATCATAGTCTTGATTTTTATAATCATGGTCGTTGTTGTTATAATCATGGTCGTGGTTGCTATAATCATAGTAGTGGTTGTTAAAATCATGGTTGTGAGTGTTATATTCATTGTCATTATTGTTATAATCATAGTCGTGGCTGTTATAATCATAGTCGTGGTTGTTATAATCACGGTCGTGAGTGTTATAATCATATTCGTGCTTGTTATAATCATGGTCGTGGTTGTTATAATCATGGTCATGGATATTATAATCAGAGGCGTGGTTGTTATAATCATGGTCGTGGTTGTTATAAGCATAGTCGTGATTGTTGTAATCATCGTTGTGGTTGTTATAATCATGCCTGTGGTTGTTATATTCATGGTTGTGGTTGTCATAATCATAGTCTTGGTTTTTATAATCGTGGTCGTGGTTGTTATAATCATGGTCGTGGTTGTTATAATCATAGTATTGGTTGTTATAATCATGGTCGTGAGTTTTATAATCATAGTTGTGGTTGTTATAATCATGGTCGTGGTTGTAATAATCATGGTCATGATTGATATAATCATGGTCGTGCTTGTTATAATCATGGTCGTGCTTGTTATAATCATGGTCGTGCTTGTTATAATCATAGTCGTGGTTGTTATAATCATGGTCACGGTTGTTATAATCATAGTCTTGGTTGTTATAATAATGGTCATGGCTGTTATAATCATGGTCGTGGTTGCTATATTCATGGTCCTGGTTGTTATGATCATGGTCGTGGTTATGATCATAGTCGTGGTTTTTATAATTATGGTCGCGGTTGTTATAATCCTAATCGTTAGTGTTATAATCATGGTCTTGGTTGTTGTAATCATGGTCGTGGTTGCTATAATCATAGTCGTGGATATTATAATCATAGTGGTGGTTTTTATAATCATGGTTGTGAGTGTTATAATCATGGTCGTGCTTGTTATTGTAATGAGACAAAATCTCACAAGAAGAAGATTACATATAGGTAGAATATTGATAGTATAAGAGTATAAACGAGAGGAAGACTTTGGTAGCGTGGTCGTGATAGATATTTACACTTATCGTATCTTATATAGTCAATTCACATCTATTACGTCTTAAGGGCGACTTCTCAAACACCGCTTCGTTACAACTCTTTATTAATTACGAACATGACATGGACACATTAATAACACCTTCTATTGAAGTTACTAGGACATTACATTTACGTTACTAGGACATCATATCACGTTACTAACACTCTGATTCTCGGACACGAACATGAAATGAATACACTTCCCACGTAAGTAACTCATTCCATGGAAAGCTCTGACAAAAACTCACGTGACCTAGGGGAGGCCTAGCAGGTGGTCCTGGGTTGTCTCTATGGGAGACTGCTTAGCTGGGCGCCGGAGGGAAGTCTCGGTCCTGACCGCAGGCGACAGTAGGCGACGGGAGGCGACCGGAGGCGGCTTGCCTCCGACCCCTGACTTCTCTCGAGCAGGACTCGGGACGTGGTAGCTGGCCCTTCTTGGTTAGAAGACACACTCTCTCTCTGCCTCTCTCTCTCTCTATCTATATGGGCGAGGGAGGACTAGGACGTCCTATATATTGGGAGGCGAGCCGTCAGGTTGAGCTGATCGGGGGGGGGGGGGGGGCGGCGAAGTGTCTCCTTACATTTGACCTGGCTAGTGTGAGGTCAGGTCTGGACTTCTTCTTGGATGTAGGTTGTTGTGTATATTGGGAGAGAGTGGGCAGGTGCCTTCTTACATGTTTGTTGGGGCTGTGTGACATGGGAAGGGGAGCCTGGCTGATTTATAACCCTTGGTCAGCCGCTAGAGTTACCCTACACTTGACCTCCCTAATGTCGGGTCAAGTCTGGACTGTTTCTGAGATGGATGCTGTGGTCTGACAACCCATCACTACACCTCCCGCCAAGACCAAAGCTTTCATGCTCAGAGAACTGATGACACATTTAAAGTAGACACTAACATCATGTGCAGTATCTAATATAGTCCCTGAGGCGATAATGCATCCTTACATTTTACAAATTATAACCCTAGAGATGTATGTTTTTCTACTGGCATAGTTTGATCTGACAAAGCTTACTATACCTCCCTCCAAGATTAAAGCTTCTATGACAGGAGAAAAAAAATAAAATACATACACAGTAAGTGAACATAGAGTGATCTAAAGATCCTTCATATCTAGCATAGTGTCCGAGGTAAACTTGCAAATCACATTCTACAAACAAAAACAGGTGTTACATTGCCTAACCAGGCCGTGTCAAAATAATAATTCATCTCAGTCAGTAAATGGCTACAACATTGTGTTTCGTAGTGCAAAACATTGATCAAATGAACTCATAGAAAAAAGTGACTAAAAAAAACATTCTTTGTAGTACATGTTAACAAAAATCAGAGAATTAAATACTTCGAAATACACAAAAAATGCTCCTACTTCACATGTTAGGGTGTTATATCTTTTTATTACACATCAGCAACATCAACAATATCAGTACATTTGTGTGGTCCAGCATGGCTCAAGTCCTCCGTCCAGCTGGTATCTGAAAATAGGGAATGCCGGCAGCACAACAGCGGTAGTCGATTGGTCCTTCTGATGATCCACCTTTTCATCATCGACTTTCTTCTGATGTCAGCACAGGACGTCTTCTGCCTTCTTTCGTCACATAGCACGTTTTTCTTTCTTCAATACCACACTTTGTAGGTCGTGTCACCACATCTTCTGACTTCTTCACACTTCCTCCTGATTTCTATAATATTCCAGATGATTTTTCTGTTCACCTGCGCTTCCTCTACGTTTAAGCATTTTCATATTCCAGATGAACTTTCTGTTCATCTGCGTTTCTTTATACATCTTCATTTTCATATTCCAGACGATTTTTCTGTTCATCTGCGTTTCTTTATACATCTTCGTTTTCCGTCATATTCCAGATGAATTTTTCTGCTCAATCTGTATTTCTTCTCTGCAACATCATCATTTTCAACATATTCCAGATGATTTTCTGTTCATCTGCCGTCGGCCCCCTCCGGCCGGGATGAAAGCCGGTCCACTGCTTGGGCTGTCGTCTCCTTAGATGACTGTAAGGCAGGTTCCGCGGACCAGGGCTCGCCCTCCGTACGTGAGTGTCGGCGAGACCAAAGACCGTCCTGTCTTACACCTTCCACAGTGGTGAATCCCTCCCTGGCTGGGCTCACCAGGGTTCGTTGTGTGGCGCTGCATTCCACACTCCTTAACTTCCTAAAGTAGAAAAATGTAAAATCTTCTTAATCCTAGACCAGGGAGGACTTGAAAGAAGTGGGGTGGTGTGTGGCGGGTGGGGTGCTGCATTCATCACGCTTCTTCTTCTCTGCTTATATGTGCTGTGGTTGGATTCCGGCTAGCCATGGGGCGGTACTGTGTGTGACATTTGACAGAAACAATCCGAAAGGGATGATGGATTAGTTGGAATTGTATCCGTAAAGAAAAACAAATATTTACTTTATACGTTACGTCAATGTTTGGCAACTATAGTTTCCGTCACGACATTATTCTCATTAGGCTGGGTCGGGGAGTGAAGCTCTGCTCACTACATTGAATATTATTTATCACTATGCGTCAAAGAGTACATTGCAAATCATACTAGCATAAAAACACACTGAGTGAAGCTCTGTAATTATGGCAATATTAAGTAACACTAACCACCAATTTCGAAGCATAACTCACAGGACAAAACATTGGTGGTCACATGGGCGCGCGCGGAGCGAGGGGAGAAACATTCTGGCATGATGCACTCCTGGTGGGGTGAGGTGTAGAGTGGCGTAACCGGGGCGGAGGGGAGCGGGGCGGGGCGGGGCGGGAACGGATAGGTACGGAGGGTGAGGTGAGGATTAGGACAAGGAGGAGGATGTAGGTTGTAAGACATGTTAAGTTATAACAGTTAGTATAGACACAGATTCTATCACTAAAACACAATGGATACATTTAACACTGACCCACAATTAAAATGCACTTGGGATACTGAGAACTTCACAGAACGTGGGGGACACTGAGAAATTATATTAAGCATTGAGCATATTCTGGGAGTGTTTTGCTAGTAACAATTCGCGTATACCACAACGAGAGACATTGACTTGAGCTGTAAAGATGACACACTAGGACACTTTTCACGCTACGACGCTACGACACAGGAATTACTTATTACACATTTGTAGACAATACTTAGACTGAATCAAATGAAGGATGAGACGAGCCAGGTGTTATGGCTAACCGAGGGAAGGCGTGAGTTTACGTTAAGTTCGCTGTCACCAATATAATGGTACGATTGCAACCACCCTTGTACTGCCTGCTTCGTCAAGATAGTTACGAGATTACTTCAAAAGATTCTAACTATCACTGTACTGACCACTAAAGGGAAGAGGCGAGAGTTTTACGTTAAGTGCGCTGCCACCATTGTAATGAGACAAATCTCACAAGAAGAAGATTACATATAGGTAGAAAATTGATAGTATAAGAGTATAAAAGAGAGGAAGACTTTGGTAGCGTGGCCGTGATAGATATTTACACTTATCTTATCTTCTACGTCAATACACATCTATTACGTCTTAAGGGCGACTTCTCAAACACGGCTTCGTTACAACTCTTTATTAATTACGAATATGATAATGGACACATTAATAACACCTTCCATTGAAGTTACTAGGATATTACATTTACGTTACTAGGACATCATATCACGTTACTAACACTCTGATTCTCGGACATGAACATGAAATGAATACACTTCCCACGGAAGTAACT
Organism: Homarus gammarus; assembly: GCA_958450375.1. Lineage (NCBI taxonomy): Eukaryota > Metazoa > Arthropoda > Malacostraca > Decapoda > Nephropidae > Homarus > Homarus gammarus. The sequence continues at coordinate 991,902 of CAUDMG010002415.1, read as the reverse complement.
CATCCCATGGAAAGCTCTGACAAAAACTCACGTGACCTAGGGGAGGCCTAGCAGGTGGTCCTGGGTTGTCTCTATGGGAGACTGCTTAGCTGGGCGCCGGAGGGAAGTCTCGGTCCTGACCGGAGGCGACCGGAGGCGGCTTGCCTCCGGCCCCTGACTTCTCTCGAGCAGGACTCGGGACGTCGTAGCTGGCCCTTCCTTGTTACAAGACACACCTCTCTCTCTGTCTCTCTCTTTCTGCCTCTCCCCGAGGGGGTACTAGCCCGTCCTATATATTGGGAGACGAGCCGTCAGGTTGAGCTGATCGGGGGGGGGGGGGGCAGCGAAGTGTCTCCTTACATTTGACCTGGCTAGTGTGAGGTCAAGTCTGGACTTCTACTGGGATGCAGGTTATTGTGTATATTGGGAGAGAGTGGGCAGGTGCCTTCTTACATGTTTGCTAGGGCTGTGTGACATGGGAAGGGGAGCCTGGCTGATTTATAACCCTTGGTCAGCCGCTAGAGTTACCCTACACTTGACCTCCCTAATGTCGGGTCAAATCTGGACTGTTTCTGAGATGTAAGCTGTGGTCTGACAACCCATCACTACATTATATTCATGGTCGTGCTTGTTATAATCATGGTCGTGCTTGTTATATTCATGGTCACGGTTGTTATAATCATAGTCTAGGTTGTTATAATAATGGTCGTGGTTGTTATAATCATGGTCGTGGTTATGATCATGTTTATGGTTTTAATAATCATGGTCGCGGTTGTTATAATCCTAATCGTGAGTGTTAAAATCATGGTCGTGGTTGTTATAATCATGGTCGTGGTTGAACTAATCATAGTCGTGGATGCTATAATCATAGTCGTGGTTGTTATAATCATGGTCGTGATTGGTAAAATCATATTCGTGCTTGTTATAATCATAGTCGTGGTTGTTATAATCATAGTCGTGGCTCTTATATTCATAGTCGTGGTTGTTATAATCATGGTCGTGAGTGTTATAATCATATTCGTGCTAATTATAATCATTGTCGTGGTTGTTATAATCATAGGCGTGGTTGTTATAAGCATTGTCGTGGTTTTTATAATCATAGTCGTGATTGCTATAATCATGGTCGTGAGTGTTATATTCATGGTCGTGCTTGTTATAATCATGGTCGTGCTTGTTATAATCATAGTCGTGGTTGTTATAATCATGGTCGTGAGTGTTATAATCATAGTCGTGGTTGTTATAATCATGGTCGTGATTGTTATAATCATTGTAATGGTTGTTATAATCATGGTCGAGAGTGTTATATTCATTGTCATTATTGTTATAATCATAGTCGTGGCTGTTATAATCATAGTCGTGGTTGTTATAATCATGGTCGTGAGTGTTATAATCATATTCGTGCTTGTTATAATCATAGACGTGGTTGTTATAATCATATTCGTGGTTGTTATAATCATAGTAATGGTTGTTATAATCATGGTCATGAGTGTTATAATCACGGTCGTGGTTTTTTTAACCATGGTCGTGGATGTTATAATCATAGGTGTGGTTTATATAATCATGGTCGTGGTTGTTATAATCATAGTCGTGAATGTTGCAATCATCGTTGTGGTTGCTACAATCATGATTGTGGCATACCATCCGCCTCGATCACCCACCAGAGACACTCTTATCAATCATCTCATCACCACCTCAGACCACCTCAGAGTTAGGTACCCATGTGCCAAGTTAGTATTATGTGGGGATTTAAATGAAATTGACACCACTGATATCCAGGACCAGCTATCACTATCACAAGTCGTGACCTTCCCCACACACGGTCAAAATACCCTTGACCTTATCTTAACTGACTTAGCGGACCAGTACCAACCACCTCAACCAATGCCTCCTATCGGGTGTAGCACACACTTATCAGTGCTCTGGTCCCCGGCTGCCACTCCCACTCAAGTACAGAGACCCTACATCAAGACCTACAGGCCGATTACTGACTCTGCAGTGCGCCTATTCGGGCAGTGGATAGTTCACCATCCCTGGACTGAAGTACTTAGCGTGGATGACGTGGAAACCAAATGGATAAATTATACCAACACCACCACGCAAGCTCACCACCACTTCTTCCCCGAGAAGTCCGTCAGGTCTCACCCAGCTGACTTGCCCTGGATCACACCTCGGATCAAAAGACTTATGCAACAGACAGACAGAGCCTTTCATCTCAATGACCACATCCGCTACAGGTCCCTTCGTAACCGAGTCATCCGCGAAATACACACTGCAAAGAAGTCCCACTACCCAACCAAATTACAACACCTGAAGCAGACCAACATCAGTCAATGGTATGGTAAGCTTAAAGAACTCTGTGGACTAAACAATAAGACACACCCCCTCCCCTTCCTTAGCCATCTCACTAGTGTTGACGCAGCTGAGCAAACAAATAACCATTTCGCTACTATATGCCAGACGCTCCCACGGCTTGACACAACAACTCTCCCTACTTACCTACCAGCCCCCCTTCCCACTGACTTAGTAGAAGAATTTGAAGTAGCAAAACGCCTGGACAAACTAAAATTAAAACGCTCTACCACCCCCATTGACTTACCAATGAAACTCTTCAAGGAGTTCTCCCCGGAGCTTGCTAAACCCCTCTGCTCCATCATCAATGCTTCTCTCAGTCAAGCCAGATGCCCAGCTGACTGGAAGACCTCTTATGTATCACCAGTGCCCAAGTCAACCAGCCCACAATCCTTAAATCAGCTACGACCTATTGCAATCACCCCAATACCCAGCCTAATCTGTGAAAGTTTTGTGTTCGACTGGGCTTATGCTGATATTGCAGGAGTCGTAGACCCTCAGCAATTTGGCAACATGAAAACTTCCTCCACCACTCACTGTCTTGTCAGCTTTCTCGATTACATATACCGCCATCTCGAGAAACGAAAAACGTCTGTAGCTGTCGCCTTCATTGATTTCACTAAAGCGTTCGACCTAGTCGACCACAATATAATCATCAACAAAGCTATTGACCTCGGGCTTCGAAGAAGCCTCATACCATGGCTTACAGACTTCCTCAGTGACCGACGCCAAGCTGTACGCTTCCGAGGGGCTGTCTCCACCTTTCAGTCACTCACCTGTGGCGTCCCCCAAGGCACCAAGATGGGACCACTCTGCTTCCTTATGCTCATCAATGATGCCCTAAGAGAAACCCCTGCTCGCTGGAAATATGTCGACGACTCCACCATTGGGATCAGCGTCAACAATTCTGCTCCCAACTATACCGCCCTTCAGGATTTATTGAACAGTCTCCAAAACTGGGCCACCAACAACCATGTCACCATCAACCATACCAAGACCATGGTTATGCACATCAACCTCTCCTCCGACATTGTCCCACCTCCTTCCATTACTCTAGGTCCGAACACACTCCAGGTTGTAGATTCCACGAAGCTCCTCGGCGTCACCATAGACAACAAACTAAATTGGAAACCACACGTCAATGAAGTTGTCAAATCCTCCAGTTTCCGTCTCCACCTCCTCCGCCGACTCAAGTCCCTCGGAGTTCCTGCACACGAGCTCCTCAGTGTTTACACAACATTCATACTTCCCAAGCTCACCTATGCCTCCCCCACCTGGTCTTCCTCCCTAAATGCCACACAACGTAAACACCTAGAAAAAGTACAAAAGAGGGCATGCAAGATTATTCTCTCCCCCTCCTACTCCACATATCAAGAAGCGCTCAACACACTGACCCTTTCGACTCTCACTGACCATCACCACGACCTCATCTGCAAATTTGGTAAGAAGTTTCTACACCATCCCCGACACCGGCTCCTACTACCACCTGAGATCCCTTGTCCGAGAATTGCTGTTCGACACCACAACCGCATCCAGCCCATACGTGCACGAACTGATCGCTATAAGAACAGCCCAGTCCCAACCATTGTAAAAATTATCAACAACTTGTAATACTGTAACACTGTCACTATGTTGAAATGAACTGTAGTTTGAGCTTTTCCCCATCTAAGTTATTATATGTCTTATTTGTGTCACTTATGTTACTTGTATATTATTTGTAATTCGTAACCCATTCCCCAAATATGTAACTGTATATTTTCAGCCTTCTGGCTGCCAAGCTCTTTCAATAAACCGTTAATTATTATTATTATTATTATTATTTATTATTATATTCATGGTTGTTGTTGTCATAATCATAGTCTTGGTTTTTATAATCATGGTCGTGGTTGTTATAATCATGGTCGTGGTTGTTATAATCATAGTAGTGGTTGTTATAATCATGGTCGTGAGTGTTATAATCATAGTCGTGGTTGTTATAATCATGGTCGTGGTTGTAATAATCATAGTCGTGATTGTTATAATCATGGTCGTGAGTGTTATAATCATGGTCGAGGTTGTTATAATCATGGTCGTGGTTGTTATAATCATGGTCGTTGTTATGATAGTCATGGTCGTGTTTGTTATAGTCATAGTCGTTGTTGTTGTAATTATGGTCGTAGATGTTATAATCATATTCGTGGTTGTTATAATCATGGTCGTGGTTGTTATAATCATGGTCGTGGTTGTAATAATCATAGTCGTGATTGTTATAATCATGGTCGTGAGTGTTATAATCATGGTCGTGGTTGTTATAATCATGGTCGTGGTTGTTATAATCATGGTCGTTGTTATGATAGTCATGGTCGTGTTTGTTATAATCATAGTCGTTGTTGTTGTAATTATGGTCGTAGATGTTATAATCATATTCGTGGTTGTTATAATCATGGTCGTGGTTGTTATAATCATAGTCGCGGTTGTTATATTCATGGTCGAGCTTGATATAATCATGGTCTGGCTTGTTATAATCATATTCGTGGTTGTTATAATCATGGTCGTGGTTGCTATATTCATGGTCGTGGTTGTTATAATCATAGTCGTTGTCGTTATAATCATAGTCGTGGCTCTTATATTCATAGTCGTGGTTGTTATAATCATGGTCGTGAGTGTTATAATCATATTCGTGCTTATTATAATCATTGTCGTGGTTGTTATGATCATGGTCGTGGTTGTTATAATCATGGTCGTGGTTGTTATAATCATGGTCGTGGTTGTTATAATCTTAGTCGTGATTGTTGTAATCATCGTTGTGGTTGTTATAATCATGGTTATGGTTGTTATATTCATGGTTGTGGTTGTCATAATCATAGTCTTGGTTTTTATAATCATGGTCGTGGTTGTTATAATCATGGTCGTGGTTGTTATAATCATATTAATGGTTGTCATAATCATGGTCGAGAGTGTTATATTCATTGTCATTATTGATATAATCATAGTCGTGGCTGTTATAATCATAGTCGTGGTTGTTATAATCATGGTCGTGAGTGTTATAATCATATTCGCGCTTGTTATAATCATAGTCGTGGTTGTTATAATCATATTCGTGGTTGTTATAATCATAGTATTGGTTGTTATAATCATGGTCGTGAGTGTTATAATCATTTTTGTGCTTATTATAATCATTGTCGTGGTTGTAATAATCATGGTCGTGGTTGTTATAATCATGGTCGTGGTTGTTATAATCATGGTCGTGGTTGTTATAATCATAGTCGTGAATGTTGCAATCATCGTTGTGGTTGTTACAATCATGGTTGTGGTAGTTATATTCATGGTTGTTGTTGTCATAATCATAGTCTTGGTTTTTATAATCATGGTCGTGGTTGTTATAATCATGGTCGTGGTTGTTATAATCATAGTAGTGGTTGTTATAATCATGGTCGTGAGTGTTATAATCATAGTCGTGGTTTTTATAATCATGGTCGTGGTTGTAATAATTATAGTCGTGATTGTTATAATCATGGTCGTGAGTGTTATAATCATGGTCGTGGTTGTTATAATCATGGTCGTGGTTGTTATAATCATGGTCGTTGTTATGATAGTCATGGTCGTGTTTGTTATAATCATAGTCGTTGTTGTTGTAATTATGGTCGTAGTTGTTATAATCATATTCGTGGTTGTTATAATCCTGGTCGTGGTTGTTATAATCATAGTCGCGGTTGTTATATTCATGGTCGAGCTTGATATAATCATGGTCTGGCTTGTTATAATCATAGTCGTGGTTGCTATAATCATGGTCGTTGTTGCTATATTCATGGTCGTGGTTGTTATAATCATAGTCGTGGTTGTTATAATCATAGTCGTGGCTCTTATATTCATAGTCGTGGTTGTTATAATCATGGTCGTCAGTGTTAAAATCATATTCGTGCTTATTATTATAATTGTCGTGGTTGTTATAATCATGGTCGTGGTTGTTATAATCATGGTCGTGGTTGTTATAATCATGGTCGTGGTTGTAATAATCATAGTCGTGATTGTTGTAATCATCGTTGTGGTTGTTATAATCATGGTTATGGTTGTTATATTCATGGTTGTGGTTGTCATAATCATAGTCTTGGTTTTTATAATCATGGTCGTGGTTGTTATAATCATGGTCGTGGTTGTTATAATCATATTAATGGTTGTTATAATCATGGTCGAGAGTGTTATATTCATTGTCATTATTGTTATAATCATAGTCGTGGCTGTTATAATCATAGTCGTGGTTGTTATAATCATGGTCGTGAGTGTTATAATCATATTCGTGATTGTTATAATCATAGTCGTGGTTGTTATAATCATATTCGTGGTTGTTATAATCATAGTATTGGTTGTTATAATCATGGTCGTGAGTGTTTTAATCATATTCGTGCTTATTATAATCATTGTCGTGGTTGTTATAATCATGGTCGTGGTTGTTATAATCATGGTCGTGGTTGCTATAATCATGGTCGTGGTTGTTATAATCATAGTCGTGAATGTTGCAATCATCGTTGTGGTTGTTACAATCATGGTTGTGGTAGTTATATTCATGGTTGTTGTTGTCATAATCATAGTCTTGGTTTTTATAATCATGGTCGTGGTTGTTATAATCATGGTCGTGGTTGGTATAATCATAGTAGTGGTTGTTATAATCATGGTCGTGAGTGTTATAATCATAGTCGTGGTTGTTATAATCATGGTCGTGGTTGTAATAATCATAGTCGTGGTTGTTATAATCATGGTCGTGGTTGTTATAATCATGGTCGTTGTTATGATAGTCATGGTCGTGTTTGTTATAATCATAGTCGTTGTTGTTGTAATTATGGTCATAGTTGTTATAATCATATTCGTGGTTGTTATAATCATGGTCGTGGTTGTTATAATCATAGTCGTGGTTGTTATAATCATGGTCGTGGTTGCTATATTCGTGGTCGTGGTTGCTATAATCGTAGTCGTGGTATGATCCTCGTCGTGGTTTTTATAATCATGGTCGAGGTTGTTATAAACCTAATCGTGAGTGTTATAATCTTGGTCGTGGTTGTTGTAATCATGGTCGTGGTTGTTGTAATCATGGTCGTGGTTGTTATAATCATAGTCGTGGTTGCTATAATCATATTCGTGGCTGTTATAATCATAGTCGTGGTTGTTTTAATCATAGTCGTGGTTGTTATAATCATGGTCGTGAGTGTTATAATCTTATTCGTGCTTGCTATAATCATGGTCGTGGTTGTTATAATCGTGGTCGTGGATGTCATAATCATAGGCGTGGTTGTTATTAGCATTGTCGTGGTTGTTATAATCATAGTCGTGATTGTTATAATCATGGTCGTGAGTGTTATATTCATGGTCGTGCTTGTTATAATCATGATCGTGCTTGTTATAATCATAGTCGTGGTTGTTATAATCATGGTCGTGAGTGTTATAATTATAGTCGTGGTTGTTATAATCATGTTCGTGGTTGTAATAATCATGGTCGTGATTGTTATAATCATGGAGGTGAGTGTTATATTCATGGTCGTGCTTGTTATAATCATGGTCGTGCTTGTTATAATCATGGTCGTGGTTGTTATAATCATGGTCGTGGTTGTAATAATCATGGTCGTGATTGTTATAATCATGGTCGTGAGTGCTATATTCATGGTCGTGCTTGTTATAATCATGGTCGTGCTTGTTATAATCATAGTCGTGGTTGTTATATTCATAGTCGTGGTTGTTATAATCATGGTCGTGAGTGTTATAATCTTATTCGTGCTTGCTATAGTCATGGTCGTGGTTGTTATAATCATGGTCGTGGATGTTATAATCATAGGCGTGGTTGTTATAAGCATTGCCGTGGTTGTTATAATCATAGTCGTGATTGTTATAATCATGGTCGTGAGTGTTATATTCATGGTCATGCTTGTTATAATCATGGTCGTGCTTGTTATAATCATAGTCGTGGTTGTTATAATCATGGTCGTGAGTGTTATAATCATAGTCGTGGTTGTTATAATCATGGTCGTGGTTGTTATAATCATAGTAATGGTTGTTATAATCAGGGGTCCAGAGTGTTATATTCATTGTCGTTATTGTTATAATCATAGTCGTGGCTGTTATAATCATAGTCGTGGTTGTTATAATCATGGTCGTGAGTGTTATAATCATATTCGTGCTTGTTATAATCATAGTCGTGATTGTTGTAATCATAATGTGGTTGTTATAATCAAGGTTGTGGTTGTCATAATCATAGTCTTGGTTTTTATAATCATGGTCGTTGTTGTTATAATCATGGTCGTGGTTGTTATAATCATAGTATTGGTTGTTATAATCATGGTCGTGAGTGCTATAATCATAGTCGTGGTTGTTATATTCATGGTCGTGGTTGTAATAAACATGGTCGTGATTGTTATAATCATGGTCGTGAGTGTTATGTTCATGGTCTTGCTTGTTATAATCATGGTCGTGAGTGTTATGTTCATGGTCGTGCTTGTTATAATCATGATCACGGTTGTTTTAATCATAGTGTTGGTTGTTATAATAATGGTCGTGGTTGTTATAATCATGGTTGTGGTTGTTATAATCATGGGTGTGGTTGTTATATTCATGGTCGTGGTTGTTATAATCATAGTCGTGGTTATGATCATAGTCGTGGTTTTTTTAATCATGGTCGCGGTTGTTATAATCCTAACCGTGAGTGATATAATCATGGTCGTGGTTGTTGTAATCATGGTCGTGGTTGTTATAATCATAGTCGTGGTTGCTATAATCATAATCGTGGCTGTTATAATCATGGTCGTGAGTGTTATAATCATATTCGTGCCTGTTATAATCATAGTCGTAGTTATAATCATAGTCGTGGCTGTTATAATCATAGTCGTGGTTGTTATAATCATGGTCGTGAGTGTTATTATCATATTCGTGCTTGTTATAATCATGGTCGTGGTTGTTATAATCATGGTCGTGGTTGTTATAATCATGGTTGTGGTTGTCATAATCATAGTCTTGGTTTTTATAATCATGGTCGTGGTTATTATAATCATGGTCGTGGTTGTTATAATCATAGTAGTGGTTGTTATAATCATGGTCGAGTGTTATATTCATTGTCGTTATTGTTATAATCATAGTCGCGGCTGTTATAATCATAGTCGTATTTGTTATGATCATTTTCGTGAGTGTTATAATCATATTCGTGGTTGTTATAATCATATTCGTGGTTGTTATAATCATAGTAGTGGTTTATATAATCATGGTCATGAGTGTTATAATCATGGTCGTGGTTTTTATAATCATGGTCGTGGATGTTTTAATAATAGGCGTGGTTGTTATAATCATGGTCGTGGTTGTTATAATCATAGTCGTGCTTGTTGTAATCATCGTTGTGGTTGTTATAATCATGGTTGTGGTTGTTATATTCATGGTTGTTGTTGTCATAATCATAGTCTTGGTCTTTATATTCATGGTCGTGGTTGTTATAATCATTGTCGTGGTTGTTATAATCATAGTAGTGGTTGTTATAATCATGGTCGTGAGTGTTATAATCACAGTCGTGGTTGTTATAATCATGGTCGTGGTTGTATTAATCATAATCGTGATTGTTATAATCATGGTCATGAGTGTTATAATGATGGTCGTGGTTGTTAAAATCATGGTCGTGGCTGTTATAATCATGGTCGTGGTTATTATAATCATGGTCGTGGTTGTTATAATCATCGTCGTTGTTGTTGTAATCATGGTCGTAGTTGTTATATTGATGGTCGTCTTCTTATAATCATAGTCGTGGTTGTTTTAATCATAGTCGCGGTTGTTTTAATCATGGTCGTGGTTGTTATAATCATAGTTGTGATAGTTATAATCATAGTCATCGTTTTCATCATAGTCGTGGTTGTTATCTTCATAGTCGTGGTTGTTATACTCATTGTCGTGGTTGTTATAATCATGGTCGTGGATGTCATATTCATTGTCATGCTTGTTATAATCATAGTCGTGGCTGTTATAATCATAGTCGTGGTTGTTATAATCATGGTCGTGAGTGTTATAATCATATTCGTGCTTGTTTTAATCATAGTCGTGGTTGTTATAATCATGGTCGTGGTTGTTATAATCATGGTCGTGGTTGTTATAATCATATTCGTGGTTGTTATAATCATAGTATTGGTTGCTATAATCATGGTCATGAGTGTTATAATCACGGTCGTGGGTTTTTTTAACCATGGTCGTGGTTGTTATATTCATAGGCGTGGTTTTTATACTCATGGTCGTGTGTAAAGGCCTGGGACTTAGGGATAGAAATCCCTTACCAGGCTAATCAGGATCTTAATAAAGGAAAGTCAAGGACCATGGTTTTCCGAGGAATAACAAACAACCGTTTGAGATTGGCATCTCTTTACTATAAAAATATAACACAAAACTCTGACACCACTCAACAAACCTCAAATAATTACGGGAGTCAAACAAATAATGGGAGTCAGCAATTAATGGATTCAAACAATTAAATGGAGTCAATAATTGATAGAATCGAACAATAAGGGGATTCAGCAATTAATGGAATCAAACAATTATAGAATCAAACCATGAACAAATATTTCCTACGGCAGTGGCCCTGGGGGAAGGTTCTGGAACACGGTGATGCACACTCAGGGTAGGGAAGCGTCCATTCACTCCCCACTCAGCAACGTCTTGAAAAGGCAGGAGAACACAGGGGCACCGAAGGAATGTGATGAACTGATGGTCGTGGTATGCGGTAGTGGTAGATGACCAGAGAGTTGGCAGTTGATAGGTGAAGGTCTGGGAACACAGCCCACGAGTCCAGGACCTATGATGAGATCACAGCCAGAATTTGACGGACAGCAGGGTAGCTAGATACTGACGGTATGGCGGCTGGGTTGAATCTGCCCGTGGCGCAGATAGTCGCTGCCGTTCTCACCTCCGTCCAACCACCCCAAGTGTCGTCTGCACCAGCAAACGAGTGAGTTAGCAGCGGTAACCAGCCGGAGGATCGTTTCCGCCCTTACACTGCTCCCCCAACAAAAATCTACTGTAAGGTAGATTAAACTTAAGATTAGTACACAATGCATAATCATCTTACAACAAATGCTTAAATACACATTGCACAATAAAGAAGGGTCATAGAAAAGAATAGGTGGTAACTTGATGTCCAAAACGTAAGGCCGTATCAAGGAACTGCACGTGGGGTCCACTTCAGTCCAAGTTTAAGTTTGGGCCTATTTCCTGTCGTAGAGGATTCTTCTATCTCGTCAGGTGTTGGCAGCAACTGGCAACCGAGATCAACAGACTCTGGCGTCCGAACTCCACAGGAACTCTTGCAGGGTAGTGCCTCGACTAACTCCAGCTTGGGGACGTCGTCAAGGACACGAGCAATGTGGGTCCTGCAATTATATTTCCTTAACAAATTAGCTTGATGTAATTTAGGCTTCTTAGAGGAAGGGGGTGAGAATCGTCCAACAAAATCTATGGCTACCCGAGAAGATGGTTCTGCAACGACGGGTAAGGGTTCAAGTGGAACAGGACGGACTCTACCCTTGGCGGACATACGTGGGCACTGATCACAACTCCTACAAAAAGCTCTAATATCCGCTCCCATACCTGGCCAGTAAAACTGATCAGCAACCTTCCTATAAGTTTTCCTACGAGAACAGTGACTTACAAGAGGGCTCTTGTGAGCTACAGAGAGAATGTTACTACGACAAACAGCAGGGACAACAAGTAAAAACCGACCTACTTTAGCTGGTCGCTTGGATGAAACACAAGACCTGTGTAACACCCCATTAATAGAAACAAACTTATAAACCGACCCATCTCTCACCTGATCCTCCTCCCCGGAAGTCACCTTCTCCCTTACCCGCTTCAGAGTGGCACACGAGTCTTGAAGCTTGGCGAACTCCTTGGGCGTCACAGTCAGTGGCAACAAATTCGGCAGAATCAGGGGATGAGGTCGTTTCACCTTCGCCGTCCGTGGCCCTACAGCTTGGACCTTGGCGGTAGGCGTGGCGGCGTGAGAGGGTGGCGAGGCGACCTCGGCAGGTGGCGAGTCGTCGTCCTCAGCAGGTGGCGTGGGGACTGGTGCTGGTGGCGAGGAGACTGGTGCTGGTGGCGAGGAGAGTTTTAACGTTTCCGGGTCGTTAGGGTCACGAACACCGGGAACATTACCAATGAGGGCACTAGCAAATTTAATGGGAGCTCTTACCACATTAGACCAACCAGTGAAATAGGGGCAACGCAGGTAGCACCTAACAACAGGGAACTGGTCAACACGACCTAAATAATCGGCGACACTAACCTTCGGGCAGCTGGAGATGTCAGCGTCAGGCAGGGCTTCTTCAGAGACAATAATGCACGAGCAACCAGTGTCCCTGATGAAAGTAGATGCCCTAGACCCATTGATTGTTCCACTGACACAATAACGGGGGCAGCTCCTGTCCTCCAAACAGAATCCGACCTTGTTGCTGGGTTGATGAGTGTCAGCAGTCTTGAAGGCGAGGGGATTCCTGGGACAGCGAGAACGAATGTGCCCTTCTTCTCCGCAGCTGTGACACCGCACGGCTGGTGAACTACTCTTGTGTACTCCTGGGGATGGTTCCTCGGAGGACGGAGGCTTCGCAATCTTCACTACAGGAGGGGAAGACTTGGGGTAGGCGTTGCGAGCAGACGCCCAGTTGTCGGCAAGATGCACAGCTTCTCCAAGCGTCGCTGGCTGGTGTTCTTTGATGAAAATTCTCAAGTCTGGAGGTAGAGAAGACAAAAACTGATCTAATATCATGAAGTTAGAGAGAGACTCAAAGGTTTCTTCAACCCCTGATGTCTCCAGCCATTGTTGAAATAAACGACCCAGGTGAATCGAAAACTGCTGGTACGTTTCTCCCGCTCTAATCTTCGTTCTGCGGAAATCAGCACGATAACCGTCAGAAGTCTTGCAAAATCCTCGCAAGAGAGCTTGCTTCAACAAGAAGTAATCTCGGGTGATGTCGGCAGACAGGGACGTGTAAATTTCTACCGGCTTACCACTCAGTAGGCTACCCAACCTTACAGCATAGCTATCTGGGGCTACACCAAGCAGCTCAGCTACCCGCTCAAACCTAACAAGGTAGGAGGCGATGTCTTCTCCTTCACGGTACACAGGCAAGCTGGGTTTTACCACATTGTCTTGTATATGGCCAGAGGATTCTGGTCTACTTGAAGCATTAATCCTAGCCAGTTCTAGGTCCTTTTCTGCCTGCAACTTAGCTAATTCGAACTCTCTTTCTCTCTGGCGTTCCTCCAACTCTCTTTCTCTCTGGCGTTCCTCCACTCTCTTTCTCTCTGGCGTTCCTCCACCTCTCTCTTTCTGACGTGCCTCTCTCTCTCTCTGACGTTCCTCTCTCTCGGCATTCTGTTGGGTGACCACATACTGACCAATGTCATTACCTGTCAGACCCAGGGCCACCGCTTGACCTTTCCACACCTCAAAAGCAGACATAATGATCCGAAAGGCCAAGAACAAAGGAAAAAACAAACAACTTACCCCGCAAATAGCCAAAGGTAACTCACCTAGTGGCTCAATCAGACCAGTAAATGATTTGATCCGACTGGAGGGAACCTCGTTCCGCACCCAGCCCAGCTGAATCACCTCAGGGTAACGAAACCGCACCAGGTGAAACAACAACAAAAATGCTATGACAGCATCCACAGTGCACCCCAACCAACACTAATTAACTTCCCCAAGTACAAGGGAGAGCAACAAAATTAGCACACAGAAGGAAGGGATAACCACTGAACAACACTTGCTTCCGGGCCACAGACAGCAAGGTGGCGCGCTCACGGCGACTTACAACAACACCGGAACGAATGTTAAACCTCAGAAACCAAAGGTCAGAGACAATCCTGGCAAGGTCGCCACTTGTAAAGGCCTGGGACTTAGGGATAGAAATCCCTTACCAGGCTAATCAGGATCTTAATAAAGGAAAGTCAAGGACCATGGTTTTCCGAGGAATAACAAACAACCGTTTGAGATTGGCATCTCTTTACTATAAAAATATAACACAAAACTCTGACACCACTCAACAAACATCAAATAATTACGGGAGTCAAACAATTAATGGAAGCAACATTAAGGAATCAAACAATAATGGAGTCACAATGGATTCAACAATTAAGAGAGAATCGAACAATACAGGGGAGTCAGCAATTAATGGAATCAAACAATTATAGAATCAAACCATGAACAAATATTTCCTACGGCAGTGGCCCTGGGGGAAGGTTCTGGAACACGGTGATGCACACTCAGGGTAAGGAAGCGTCCATTCACTCCACACTCAGCAACGTCTTGAAAAGGCAGGAGAACACCGGGGCACCGACGGAATGTGATGAACTGATGGTCGTGGTATGCGGTAGTGGTAGATGACCAGAGAGTTGGCAGTTGATAGGTGAAGGTCTGGGAACACAGCCCACGAGTCCAGGACCTATGATGAGATCACAGCCAGAATTTGACGGACAGCAGGGTAGCTAGATACTGACGGTATGGCGGCTGGGTTGAATCTGCCCGTGGCGCAGATAGTCGCTGCCGTTCTCACCTCCGTCCAACCACCCCAAGTGTCGTCTGTACCAGCAAACGAGCGAGTTAGCAGCGGTAACCAGCCGGAGGATCGTTTCCGCCCTTACATCGTGGTTGTTATAATCATAGTCGTGATTCTTGTAATCATCGTTGTGGTTGCTACAATCATGGTTGTGGTAGTTATATTCATGGTTGTTGCTGTCATAATCATAGTCTTGGTTTTTATAATCATGGTCGTGGTTGTTATAATCATGGTCGTGGTTATTATATTCATGGTCGTGTTTGTTATAATCATCGTCGTTGTTGTTGTAATCATGGTCGTAGTTGTTATATTGATGGTCGTCTTCTTATAATCATAGTCGTGGTTGTTATAATCATGGTCGTGGTTGTAATAATCATGGTCGTGGTTGTTATAATCATAGTCGCGGTTGTTATATTCATGGTCGAGCTTGATATATTCATGGTCTGGCTTCTTATAATCATAGTCGTGGTTGTTATAATCATGTTCACGGTTGTTATAATCATAGTCTTGGTTGTTATAATAATGGTCGTGGTTGTTATAATCATGGTCGTGGTTGCTATATTCATGGTCGTGGTTGTTATAATCATAGTCGTGGTTATGATCATATTCGTGGTTTTTATAATCATGGTCGCGGTTGTAATAATCCTAATCGTGAGTGTTATAATCATGGTCGTGGTTGTTGTAATCATGGTCGTGGTTGTTGTAATCATGGTCGTGGTTGTTATAATCATAGTCGTGGTTGCTATAATCATAGTCGTGGTTGTTATAATCATAGTCGTGGCTGTTATAATCATAGTCGTGGTTGTTATAATCATGGTCGTGAGTTTTATAATCATATTCGTGCTTGTTATAATCATAGTCGTGGTTGTTATAATCATGGTCGTGGTTGTTATAATCATGGTCGTGGTTGTTATAATCATGGTCGTGGTTGTTATAATCATAGTCGTGATTGTTATAATCATTGTAGTGGTTGTTATAATCATGGTCGTGAGTGTTATATTCATTGTCGTTATTGTTATAATCATAGTCGTGGCTGTTATAATCATAGTCGTGGTTGTTATAATCATGGTCGTGAGTGTTATAATCTTATTCGTGCTTGTTATAATTATGGTCGTGGTTGTTATAATCATGGTCGTGGATGTTATAATTGTGGGAGACTCAGGTGATACTTCCAATCAGGGGTAAAGGAAACACACTGATGTCAAGTTCGTAAGTTCTATTTCTGGGACAAACTCACAAAAGGAGTTAAGACAGGGGAAACAGCGTCCTGTCTTGGAATCTCTCTGGGTATCTCTATCTGCGCATGCGCGTCCAGCGCGCATGTGCCCAAAGTCTGAACTAACATTCAAGTGACAAAAGGGAGTATGATTATAATATATATAATACAGAGACATGAATCAATAATGGTAAATAGTACAGAGTTACATATTACAGCCATATTCGTCTCATATATCTACACCTCCCTCCCCCCTCACGCTCGTAGTGCAATCTCGAGCGGACTCTTTTTCCAGGAGCCTTTGAGAGTGAGGTGGGAAAACTGGGGGGTCACTGAATGAGGACTTACTTTTCTCGTCCAAGCAAGGGTTCACAGGGATGTGGGGGAGGGGTTCACCACTAGGGGACGGTACTGAACGAAGGAAGCGGCGATTCCGCCACCATACCCGACCACTAGGGAGACGGACCTCGTAATCCCTGGTCTTGCCGCAGCCCATGACAACCCCGACCTTGTCCCAGCGGTGAGACGTCGGGTCTTGAATCCGAACTGTTTGCCCGATACTCAACCTGGGAAGGGGTCGGGCGTGCTGATCGTACTGTGCCTTTACCTGGTCAGCACGGGCGGCTGCACGACGATCGCAGTCCTCGGTCTTGGCCTGCCACTCCCTCGAGAAGGACTCAGGATGGGCAGGGACACATGACCGTAGTGGGTGGCCGTATAACATCTGTGCTGGGGAGCGACCTGTGAAGTTGGGGGTATTCCGCAATTCCAATAAACCCCGGTCAAACTTCTCACAGTCAATGTTGCCTGAGGGTGCCGTCTTGAGGATGAGATGCTTGACGGACTTTACGGCAGCCTCGGCATGTCCATTGGACTGGGGATAATGTGGCGAGGACACCACATGATAAACTCCCCATCGCTCCATGCAGTCCCGGAAGTCGTTGCTGGTGAACTGGGGCCCGCCGTCAGTCCTCAGGCGGAGAGGGACACCAACTTCCCGGAAGTAGCGACAGAACATACGTACTGTATGAGAGGCAGTAGTGTTGCCTCCGCAGGGAACGACAACAGGCCAACCTGAGAGCCGGTCGGCGATGACGAGAAAGGACTTTCCCGCCACAACGAAGAAATCCGCAGAGACGGACTCAAAGGGCCTCGTAGGGTTGTCGTTGTTCATGAGGGGTTCCTGCTGCTGACTAGGCTGCAGCACCTGGCATGGCTCGCAGACTTGAACGGAACTAGCGATGTCGGAGTCGATGCCTGGCCAAAAAACAGCTTGTCTCGCCCGGCGCTTCGTAGCTTCCACACCCCTGTGGCTGTCGTGCAGGTGGGCTAGGGTGCGGCGGCGGAGGGCGGCAGGAACCACAACTCTTGCTCCATACAAGACGAGGTCGCCATCAGCATAGAGGTCGTCCCGCATCTTCCAGTATGGGAGTAAAGAGCTGTGTAAGTCGTACCGGTTGGAGGGAAATCCCGAGGTCACGCAGTTCAGTAGACGGATGTACGAAGGGTCCGCTCTTGCCGCGGCTCGGAGTTCCTGAAGAGTCCTGTCGGCGTCCTGCGGTGGAGACTCTTCTGAGATGACGGCGTTCACGGTCACTACAGTCCTGAGGTGTGCAGTAGCATCAGCACATGCGATCTCGTCCTCTGGTGTGGGGTGGCTGACTGGGGCTCGTGACAAAGCATCAGGGATGCAGAGCAGCTTGCCAGCACGCCACACAGCTGTGAAGAGGTAGGGCGAGATCTTCTCCTTAAGGCGTTGGAGGCGGGGATTCTCGACCGCATCCAAGGAGTAGTGGTTCAGGATCGGGATGAGTGGCCGATGATCCGTCATGAGGTTGAAGTGTTGTAGGCCGATCAGATACAACCTACATTTGGACATGGCCCAGACGGCGGCTAACAGCTCCAGTTCGATGGTGGCGTAGCGAGTCTCGGCGTCAGTGAGAAACCGAGAGCCACACTGAACCAGACGAAGGCGTCCATTGCCGTGGTCCTGTAGCAGAGCGTATCCAATCCCGTAGAGGCGAGAGGCATCAGTCTGGAGGACAACTGGCAGGGCCGGGTCGAAGGAAGCGAGAACAGGTGGGCTAAGGAGAGCTGTCTTGACGCGACGGAATGCCTCATCATAGTCAGCTGTCCAGGTGAATGTTCTCTTGGGGCTCATCAGGGGGCGTAGGGGCTGTGCTGCAGCGGCGATGTCGGGGATGAACTCAGCCAACTGGTTTACCAGGCCCATGAACGAGCGGAGGTCGGTCAGGTTGGCAGGAGTTGGGAAGTCCCAGATCGCGCTGACCTTTCCAGGATCAGCCGAGATGCCCTTGCCTGAGAGGGTGTACCCACAGAAGTTCACACTAGGTGTGGCGACCACAAACTTATCCTTGTTGAGGGTGATCCCGTACTTGCGGCACCTGGTGAGCATCTGATGAATACGCTCAACATGCGTGGAGTAATCCTCGTCATATAGGAACACGTCGTCGATGACCTTGACACAGTTCGCCACACCCTGAAGGGCCATGTCACCACGGAGGCAGAAAGCATCGCCTGTAGCCGCGAAACCCATAGGTCCTCTGCAGTGCTGAAATCGGCCGTACGGTGTGTGAACGTCGTGAGGTGCTGATCTTCTTCCGCAAGTTCCATCTGCCAGTACCCACATAAGGCATCTGCTGTAGTAAAGTACCTTGCCTTCGGGTCCACACTGCGTATAGCGGCGAAGGGTGTCGGTGAAGGGTGGGTCGGGCGGGAAACTTGGCTATTCAGCTTGGTGAGGTCGACGGTGATACGAACCCCAGTAATGTTCTTGGCGACTGCTACCATGGGGTGACATCAATCCGAGGGGTCGTCACCAGCAGGCTTAATGATCCCCTGGGCTACCATAGAGTCGAGTTCCTTCTTAACTTGGCTCTGGAAAGCAAAGGGTATCTGTCGCGGTGTGTGGATGGCGAAAGGTACTGCGTCATCCTTCAGGTGTATTCTCATGGGGGAGCCAGCCATTGGCTTGAGTGGAGCCGTCTTGAGGTCCTCCTTGGTAACCAGCACGTCCTTGAATTGCAGTAGGAAGAATTCCCTGGCTGCAGAAGGTGACGTATTGGGTGGGAGGGGCAGCTCCTTGCACCTGTTGACATGTTTTATTTCCAGAATTGGCTTAGGGAAGTCTGGAGATATTATGGTCAACTCTTGACAGTGGCCATAAGACAGTAGTGGCATCTGAACACCTTTGTGGACCTGAATCCTGGCAGAACATGACTGCTTACCTAGGGTGAGGGTAGCCTGAAATGTACCCAGAGCAGGTGTCATTGTAGAACCGTCTGCGGTGAGCGTTGTAGAAGTTGACGGTGGTTGCAAACTGCTCCTAGGGATCCCCAGAATGTCGAGGTGTCTTGTGCCGATAACTGTGACGTCCGCACCTGTGTCAGGAAGCATCTGGATACGGGATGTAACGTCGCCATATGACAGGTGAGCACAGATGGGCTGAGGTTGTCTTGCTAACAGGGGAAGAAGAGGATCCCACGCGACGACAGCGCTTGTTCTTCGCCGCCTGAGACTTGCAAGTAGTATCATTCTTTTTCTTTGACTGACAGCATTTGTCATAGTGTCCAATGCGGCTACAGGAGCGGCACTGATCGTTGTTGGCAGGGCACTTCAGTGTCCTAGTCCAATGACTACGACGGCCACAGTTATTGCAGGTGCTGTCAGCGACAGGGCATTCAGAACCATGCCGACGAGCACAATACTGGCAGGAATGACCTGGCGTCGAAGTCTGAAGTGATGCTGAAGATTGATGCGAAGCTGAAGTCGGATGTGAAGCTGAAGTCGGATGTAAAGCTGAAGTCGGATGTGAGGCTGAAGTCCGGTCACATCCTTTCTTCTTCTTATATGCGGAGATGGCACACAGCTGGTTAGATGGAGCACGAATGGCAGAAGTCGCACTTCTGGTGGCTTCGTAAGAGCGGCAGGTGGTGACAACATCCTGTAGAGAAGAGGCAGTGTCGAGGGAGATAAGCTTCTGAATAAGCTCTTCGTCCCGCACGCCCATGAGGATAATCATCTTCAGCTGTGTTTCCTCACAAGTCGACGAGTTCCCAGGACAAACGTCAACCTCCTCAGCGATGCGTCTGAGTCGTACGTAAAAATCGGCAAACGACTCACCCTCCAGCTGCTTACAGCGGAGAAGTTCTCTCCTACGGAGAGCTTCGTTGCGGAGACCCTTGATATGCGTCTGTAAAGCATCCAAGACGTCCTTCACAGTCTTGTCTGTGTCGTGGGGAATTTGCAGGGTGTGCTCCAGGATACGTTGCGTCTCTAAGGTGAGACACATCCTCATCTGGATCAGCTGTTTCTCCCTAGGCAACCTTGATAAATCGACCATCATCGAATAATCGTCCCACCTCCAACGCCATTCACGGAATACCTGGAACGAGGCATCAGCTTGGAGTGGCGGTGGACTCTGAGCGAGTGCTTTCTGTGGGGGGGGGGGGGGGCAAAGAAGTTGAAGAGGACCCTGCAGGTGCACCTGTGGACGAAGAGGCAGGTGTAGTAGCTGCTTGAAGGGTAACAGGTGCCAACAACTCGATAATGGCACTGAATCTGGCATTTTCTTGTTGATGTCTGTGATCCTCTTCACGTCTTCGTTCATCGTCTTCCTGTCGCCTCCTGATGTCGTCTTGTCGTCGGTTTTCATCCAAAAACTGAATTAAATGAATGAAGTCGACACCTGTGGCAGATTGCGGACGTGTGTAGTGGGGGCTAAGGGTGGATGGGGCCGCTTGATCCACTTTCCGATCCACTTGTCATAATCATTGTGTTGGTTTTTATAATCATGGTCGTGGTTATTATAATCATGGTCGTGGTTGTTATAATCATAGTATTGGTTGTTATAATCATAGTATTGGTTGTTATAATCATGGTCGTGAGTGTTATAATCATAGTCGTGGTTGTTATAATCATGGTCGTGGTTGTAATAATCATGGTCGTGATTGTTATAATCATGGTCGTGAGTGTTACATTCATGGTCGTGCTTGTTATAATCATGGTCGTGCTTGTTATAATCATAGTCGTGGTTGTTATAATCATGATCACGGTTGTTATAATCATAATCTTGGTTATTATAATAATGGTCGTGGTTGTTATAATCATGGCTGTGGTTGTTATATTCATGGTCGTGGTTGTTATAATCATAGTCGTGGTTATGATCATAGTCGTGGTTTTTATAATCATGGTCGCGGTTGTTATAATCCTAATCGTGAATGTTATAATCATGGTCGTGGTTGTTGTAATCATGGTCGTGGCTGTTATAATCATAGTCGTGGTTGTTATAATCAGAATCGTGGTTGTTATAATCATGGTCGTGAGTGTTATAATCATATTCGTGCCTGTTATAATCATAGTCGTGGTTACAATCATAGTCGTGGCTCTTATAATCATAGTCGTGGTTGTTATAATCATGGTCGTGAGTGTTATAATCATATTCGTGCGTGTTATAAACATAGTCGTGGTTATTATAATCATGGTCGTGGTTGTTATAATCATGGTCGTGGTTGTAATAATCATCATCGTGGTTGTTATAATTATGGTCGTGGTTGTTATAATCATATTCGTGGTTGTTATAATCATAGTATTGGTTGTTATAATCATGGTCATGAGTGTTATAATCACGGTCGTGGTTTTTTTTAACCATGGTCGTGGATGTTATAATCATAGTCGTGATTGTTGTAATCATCGTTGTGGTTGTTACAATCATGGTTGTGGTAGTTATATTCATGGTTGTTGTTGTCATAATCATAGTCTTGGTTTTTATAATCATGGTCGTGGTTGTTATAATCTTGGTCGTGGTTGTTATAATCATAGTAGTGGTTGTTATAATCATGGTCGTGAGGGTTATAATCATAGTCGTGGTTGTTATAATCATGGTCGTGGTTGTAATAATCATAGTCGTGATTGTTATAATCATGGTCGTGAGTGTTATAATCATGGTCGTGGTTGCTATAATCATGGTCGTGGTTGTTATAATCATGGTCGTGGTTATTATAATCATGGTCGTGTTTGTTATAATCATAGTCGTTGTTGTTGTAATCATGGTCGTAATTGTTAAAATCATATTCGTGGTTGTTATAATCATGGTCGTGGTTGTAATAAGCATGGTCGTCGTTGTTATAATCAGAGTCGCGGTTGATATATTCATGGTTGAGCTTGATATATTCATGGTCTGGCTTGTTATAATCATAGTCGTGGTTGTTATAATCATGTTCACGGTTGTTATAATCATTGTCTTGGTTGTTATAATAATGGTCGTGGTTGTTATAATCATGGTCGTGGATGAAATATTCATGGTCGTGGTTGTCATAATCATAGTCGTGGTTATGATCATAGTAGTGGTTTTTATAATCATGGTCGCGGTTGTTATAATCCTAATCGTGAGTGTTATAATCATGGTCGTGGTTGTTGTAATCATGGTCGTGGATGCTATATTCATGGTCGTGGTTGTCATAATCATAGTCGTGGTCATGATCATAGTAGTGGTATATATAATCATGGTCGCGGTTGTGATAATCCTAATCGTGAGTGTTATAATCATGGCCGTGGTTGTTGTAAACATGGTCGTGGTTGTTGTAATCATGGTCGTGGTTGTTATAATCATAGTCGAGGTTGCTATAATCATAGTCGTGGTTGTTATAATCATAGTCGTGGCTGTTATAATCATAGTCGTCGTTGTTATAATCATGGTCGTGAGTTTTATAATCATATTCGTGCTTGTTATAATCATAGTCGTGGTTGTTATAATCATGGTCGTGGTTGTTATAATCATGGTCGTGGTTGTTATAATCATGGTCGTGGTTGATATAATCATAGTCATGATTGTTATAATCATTGTAGTGGTTGTTATAATCATGGTCGTGAGTGTTATAATCTTATTCATGCTTGTTATAATCATGGTCGTGGTTGTTATAATCATGGTCGTGGATGTTATAATCATAGGTGTGGTTGTTATAAGCATGGTCGTGGTTATTATAATCATGGTCGTGGTTGTTATAATCATAGTATTGGTTGTTATAATCATAGTGTTTTTTGTTATAATCATGGTCGTGAGTGTTATAATCATAGTCGTGGTTGTTATAATCATGGTCGTTGTTGTAATTATCATAATCGTGGTTGTTATAATCATGGTCGTGAGTGTTATAATCATATTCGTGCCTGCTATAATCATAGTCGTGGTTATAATCATAGTCGTGGCTGTTATAATCATGGTCGTGGTTGTTATAATCATAGTCGTTGCTGTTATAATCACAGTCGTATTTGATATAATCATATTCGTGAGTGTTATAATCATATTCGTGCTTGTTATAATCATAGTCGTGGTCGTTATAATCATGGTCGTGGTTGTTATAATCATGTTCGTGGATGTTATAATCATGGTCGTGGTTGTTATAATCATAGTCGTGGCTGTTATAATCATAGTCGTATTAGATATAATCATGTTCGTGAGTGTTATAATCATATTCGTGGTTGTTATAGTCGTATTCGTGGTTGTTATAATCATAGTAGTGGTTGTTATAATCATGGTCATGAGTGTTATAATCATGGTCGTGGTTTTTATAATCATGGTCGTGGATGTTATAATAATAGGCGTGGTTGTTATAATCATGGTCGTGGTTGTTATAATCATAGTCGTGATTGTTGTAATCATCGTTGTGGTTGTTATAATCATGGTTGTGGTTGTTATATTCATGGAAGTTGTTGTCATATTCATAGTCTTGTTTTTATAATCATGGTCGTGGTTGTTATAATTATGGTCGTGGTTTTTATAATCATAGTAGTGGTTGTTATAATCATGGTCGTGAGTGTTATAATCACAGTCGTTGTTGCGATAATCATGGTCGTGGTTGTAATAATCATAATCGTGATTGTTATAATCATGGTCAAGAGTGTTATAATCATGGTCGTGGTTGTTAAAATCATGGTCGTGGTTGTTCGTGAGTGTTATAATCATATTCGTGCTTGTTATAATCATAGTCGTGGTCGTTATAATCATGGTCGTGGTTGTTATAATCATGTTCGTGGATGTTATAATCATGGTCGTGGTTGTTATAATCATAGTCGTGGCTGTTATAATCATAGTCGTATTAGATATAATCATGTTCGTGAGTGTTATAATCATATTCGTGGTTGTTATAGTCGTATTCGTGGTTGTTATAATCATAGTAGTGGTTGTTATAATCATGGTCATGAGTGTTATAATCATGGTCGTGGTTTTTATAATCATGGTCGTGGATGTTATAATAATAGGCGTGGTTGTTATAATCATGGTCGTGGTTGTTATAATCATAGTCGTGATTGTTGTAATCATCGTTGTGGTTGTTATAATCATGGTTGTGGTTGTTATATTCATGGAAGTTGTTGTCATATTCATAGTCTTGTTTTTATAATGATGGTCGTGGTTGTTATAATTATGGTCGTGGTTTTTATAATCATAGTAGTGGTTGTTATAATCATGGTCGTGAGTGTTATAATCACAGTCGTTGTTGTGATGATCATGGTCGTGGTTTTAATAATCATAATCGTGATTGTTATAATCATGGTCAAGAGTGTTATAATCATGGTCGTGGTTGTTAAAATCATGGGCGTGGTTGTTTTAATCATGGTCGTGGTTATTATAATCATGGTCGTGGTTGTTATAATCATAGTCGTTGTTGTTGTAATCATGGTCGTAGTTGTTATATTGATGGTCGTCTTCTTATAATCATAGTCGTGGTTGTTTTAATCATAGTCGCGGTTGTTAAAATCATGGTCGTGGTTGTTATAATCATAGTTGTGATAGTTATAATCATAGTCGCTGTTGTTTTAATCATGGTCGTGGTTGTTATAATCATAGTCATCGTTTTCATCATAGTCGTGGTTGTTATCTTCATAGTCGTGGTTGTTATACTCATTGTCGTGGTTGTTATAATCATGGTCGTGGATGTTATATTCATTGTCGTGCTTGTTATAATCATAGTCTTGGCTGTTATAATCATAGTCGTGGTTGTTATATTTGATGGGCGTGGTTGTTATAATCATATTCGTGGTTGTTAAAATCATAGTCGTGGTTGTTATAATTTTGGTCGTGGTTGTTATAATCATTGTAGTAGTTGTTATAATCATGGTCGTGAGTGTTATAATCATGGTCATGGTTGTTATAATCTCGTCGCGGTTGTTATAATCATGGTCGTGGATGTTTTATTCATTGTCATGCTTGTTATAATCATAGTCGTGGCTGCTATAATCATAGTCGTGGTTGTCATAATCATGGTCGTGAGTGATATAATCATATTCGTGGTTGTTATAATCGCATTCGTTGTTGTTATAATCATAGTCGTAGTTGTTATATTCATGGTCGTGTTTGATATATTCATGGTCGTGGTTGTTTTAATCATATTCGTTTTTGTTATAATCATATTCGTGGATGTTATAATCATGGTCGTAGTTGTTATATTCATGGTCGTGGTTGTTATAATCATATTCGTTTTTGTTATAATCATATTTGTGGTTGTTATAATCGTAGTCGTGGTATAATCATGGTCGCTGATGTTATAATCATAGTCTTTGTTGTTATAATAATGTTCGTCGTTGTTATAATCATGGTCGTGGTGGTTATATTCATGGGCGTGGTTGTTATAACCATAGTCGTGGTTAAGATCATAGTCGTGGTTATTATAATAATGGTCGTGGTTGTTATAATCATGGTCGTGGTTGTTATAATAATGGTCGTGGTTGTTATAATCATGGTCGTAGTTGTTATATTCATGGTCGTGGTTGCTATAACCATTGTCGTGGTTATGATCATAGTCGTGGTTGTTATAATCATGGTCGTTTGTGTTATGATCATGGTCGTGGTTGTTGTAATCATGGTCGTGGATATTATAATCATAGTAGAGGTATAATCATATTCGTGGTTGTTATAATCATTGTCGTGGTTGTTATAATCATGGTTGTGTTTGTTATAATCATATTCGTGGTTGTTATAATCATGGTCGTGAGTGTTATAATCATGGTCGTGGTGGTTGTAATCATGGTCGTGGTTGTTAAAATCAGAGTCGTGGTTGTTATAATCATGGTCGTGGTTCTTATAATCATGGTCGTGGTTGTTATAATTATATTCGTGGTTGTTATAATCATGGTAGTGGTTGTTATAATCATATTAGTGGTTGTTATAATCATGGTCGTGAGTGTTATAATCTTGGTCGTGGATGTTATAATCATAGTCGTGGTTGTTATAATAATGGTCTTTAATGTTATAATCATAGTCGTTGTTATGACAATTATGGTCGTCATTGTTTTATTCACTGTCGTGCTTATTATAACCATAGTCGTGGTTGCTATAATCATGGTCGTGAGTGTTATAATCATAGTCGTGGTTGCTATAATCATATTAGAGGTTGTTATAATCATGGTCGTGGGTGTTATAATCATGGTTGTGGTTGTTATAGTCATACTCGTGGATGTTATAATCATAGTCGGAGTTGTTATATTCATGGTCGTGCTTGATGTATTCATGGTCGTTGTTGTTATAATCATATTCGTTTTTGTTATAATCATATTCGTGGATGTTATAATCATGGTCGTGGTTGTTATATTCATGGTCGTGTTTGTTATAATCATATTCGTTTTGTTATAATCATATTTGTGGTTGTTAGAATCGAAGTCGTGGTTGTTTTATTCTTGGTCGTGCTTGATATATTCAGGGTCGGGCTTGTTATAATCATAGTCGTGGTTGTTTTAATCATGGTCGCGGATGTTATAATCATAGTCTTTGTTGTTATAATAATAGTCGTCGTTGTTATAATCCTGGTCGTGGTGGTTATATTCATGGTCGTGGTTGTTATAACCATAGTCGTGGTTAAGATCATAGTCGTGGTTGTTATAATCATGGTCGTGGTTGTTGTTATCATGGTCGTGAGTGTTATAATCATGGTCGTGGTTGTTATAATCATATTCGCGTTTGTTACAATCATATTCGTGGTTGTTATATTCATGGTCGTGCTTGATATATTCATGGTCCTGCTTGTTAAAATCATAGTCGTGGTTGTTATAATAATGGTCGTGGCTGTTATAATCATGGTCGTAGTTGTTATAGTCATGGTCGTGGTTGCTATATCCATTGTCGTGGTTATGATCATAGTCGTGGTTGTTATTATCATGGTCGTGAGTGTTATGATCATGGTCGTGGTTGTTGTAATCATGGTTGTGGTTGTTATAATCATAGTAGAGGTATAATCATATTCGTGGTTGCTATAATCATGGTCGTGGTTGTTATAATCATAGTTATGATTGTTATAATCATGGTTGTGGTTGTTATAATGATAGTCGTTGTCTTTATAATCATGGTTGTGGTTGTTATAATTATGGTCGTGGTTGTTATAATCATAGTAGTGGTATAATCATATTCGTGGTTGTTATAATCATGGTCGTGAGTGTTATAATCATGGTCGTGGTGGTTGAAATCATGGTCGTGGTCGATGCAATGAGAGTCGTGGTTGTTATAATCATGGTCGTGGTTCTTATAATCATGGTCGTGGTGGTTATAATTATATTCGTAGTTGTTATAATCTTGGTCGTGGTGGTTATAATCATATTAGTGGTTGTTATAATCATGCTCGTGAGTGTTATAATCTTGGTCGTGGACGTTATAATCATAGTCGTGGTTGTTATAATATTGGTCGTTGTTGTTATAATCATAGTCGTGGTTGTTATAATCATATTAGAGGTTGTTATAATCAGGTCGTTGGTGTTATAATCATGGTCGTGGCTGTTATAATTATACACGTGGATGTTATAATCATAGTCGTGGTTGTTATAATCATGGTCGTGGTTATTATAATCATAGTCGTTGTTGTAACAATTATGGTCGTGGTTGTTATATTCATGGTCGTGGTTGTTATAATCATATTCGTTTTTGTTATATTCATGGTCGCGGTTGTTATAATCATAGTCCTGGTTGTTATAATAATGGTCTTGGTTGTTATTTTCATGGTCGTGGTGGTTATATTCATGGTCGTGGTTTTTTAGTATCATAGTCCTGGTTAACATCATAGTCGTGGTTGTTATAATCATGGTCGTGGTTGTTATTATCATGGTCGTGAGTGTTATAATCATTGTCGTGGTTCTTATAATCATATTTGTGCTTGTTACAATCATATTCGTGGTAGTTATAATCATAGTCGTGGTTGTTATATTCATGGTCGTGCTTGATGTATTCATGGTCGGGCTTGTTATAATCATAGTCGTGGTTGTTATTATTATATTCACGGTTGTTATAATCATAGTCTTGGTTGTTATAATTATGGTCGTGGTTGTTATAATCATGGTCGTAGTTGTTATATTCATGGTCGTTGTTGCTATAACCATTGTCTTGGTTGTGATCATAGTCGTGGTTGTTATAATCATGGTCGTGTGTGTTTTTTTCATGGTCGTCTTCTTATAATCATAGTCGTGGTTCCTATAATCATATTCGTAGTTGTTATAATCATGGTCGTGGTTGTTATAATCATAGTAGAGGTTGTTATAATCATAGTCGTGGTTGCTGTAATCATAGTCGTGGTATAATCATATCCGTGGTTGTTATAATCATGGTCGTGGTTGCTATAACCATAGTAGTGGTTGTGGTTGTTATAATCATAGTCGTTGTTGTTGTAATCATGGTCGTGGTTGTTATATTCATTGTCGTCTTCTTATAATCATAGTCGTGGTTCTTATAATCATAGTCGTAGTTGTGTAAAATCAGGGTCGTGGTTGTTATAATCATAGTATTGGTTGTTATAATCATGGTCGTGGCTGTTATGTTCATGGTCGTGGTTGTCATAATCATAATCGTGGTTGTTATAATCATGTTTGTGAATGTTATAATCATGGTCATGGTTGTTGTAATCATGGCCGTGGTTGTTATAATCATAGTCGTGGTTGTTATATTCATGGACGTGGTGGTTAAAATCATGGTCGTGGTTGTTATAATCATAGTAGTGGTATAATCATATTCGTGGCTTTTATAATCATGATCGTGGTTGTAATAATCATAGTCATGATTGTTATAATCATGGTTATGGTTGTTATAATCACAGTCATGGTTGTTATAAGCATGGTCGTGGTTGTTATAATCAAGGTCGCGGTTGTTATAATCACGGTCGTGGTTGTTATAATCATAGTCGTTGTTGTAACAATCATGGTCGTGGTTGTTATAATCATGGTCGTGGTTGTTCTAATCATGGTCGCGGTTGTTATAATCCTATTCGTGGTTGTAATAATCATGGTCGTGAGTGTTATAATCACAGTTGTGGTAGTTATAATCATATTCGTGTTTGTTATAATCATATTCGTGGTTGTTATAATCGCAGTCGTGGTTGTTATATTCATGGTCGTGCTTGATAAATTAATGGTCGGGATTACTAGAATAATAGTCGTGGTTGTTATAATCATGGTCACGGTTATAATCATAATCGTGAGTGTTATAATCATGGTCGTGGTTGTTTTAATCATGGTCGTGGTTGTTATAATCATGGTCGTGGTTGTTATAATCATGGTCGCGGTTGTTATAATCATATTCGTGGTTGATATAATCATGGTCGTGGTTGTTATAATCATAGTCGTGGTTGTTATATTCATGTTTGTGCTTGTCATATTCAGGGTCGGGCTTGTTATAATCATTGTCATTGTTGTTATAATCATGGATGCGGTTGTTATAATTATTTTCGTGGTTGTTATAATCATGGTAGTGGTTGTTATATTCATGGTCGTTGTTGTTATAATCAGAGTCGTTGTTGTAACAATTATGGTCGTGGTTGTTATATTCATGGTCGTGTTTGTTATAATAATAGTCGTGGTTGTTGTAATCATGGTCACAGAAATAATCAAAATCGTGAGTGTTATAATCATGGTCGTGGTTGTTTTAATCATGGTCGTGGTTGTTATAATCATAGTCGTGGTTGTTATAATCATGGTTGTGCTTGTCATATTCAGGGTCGGGCTTGTTATAATCATTGTCATTGCTGTTATAATCATGGTTACGGTTGTTTTAATTATATTCGTGGTTGTTATAATCATGGTAGTGGTTGTTATAATCATGGTCGTTGTTGTTATAATCAGAGTCGTTGTTGTAACAATTATGTTCGTGGTTGTTATATTCATGGTCGTGCTTGTTATAATCATAGTCGTGGTTGTTATAATCATAGTCGTGGTTGTCATAATCATAGTAGTGGTTGTTATAATCATGGTCGTGAGTTTTGTAATCAAGGTCGTGGTTGCTATAATCATGCTCGTGGATGTTATAATCATATTCGCGGTTGATATAATCATGGTCGTGGTTGTTATAACCATAGACGTTGTTGTAGCAATTATGGTCGCGGTTGTTATAATCATATTCGTGGTCGTTATAATCATGGTCGTGAGTGTTATAATCATAGTTGTGGTTGTTATAATCTTAGATGTGGTTGTTATATTCATGGTCGTCCTTGATAAATTCATGGTCGGGCTTGTTAAAATAATAGTCGTCGTTGTTGAAATCATGGTCACAGTTATAATCATAATCGTGAGTGTTATAATCATGGTCGTGGTTGTTTTAATCATGGTCGTGGTTGTTATAATCATAGTCGTGGTTGTTATAATCATGGTCGTTGTTGTAATAATCATGGTCGTGGATGTTATAATCATGGTCGTGGTTGTTATAATCATAGTCGTGATTGTTGTAATCATCTTGTCGTTGTTATAATCATGGTTGTGGTTGTTTTAATCATGGTCGTGGTTGTTATAATCATAATCGTGGTTGTTATAATCAGGTCGTGAGTGTTATAATCATATTCGTGCCTGTTATAATCATAGTCGTGGTTATAATCATGGTCGTGGCTTTTATAATCATAGTCGTGGTTATTATAGTCATGGTCGTGAGTGTTATAATCATATTCGTGCTTGTTATAATCATAGTCGTGGTTGTTATAATCATGGTCGTGGTTGTTATAATCATGGTCGTGGATGTTATAATCATGGTCGTGGTTGTTATAATCATAGTCGTGATTGTTGTAATCATCTTGTCGTTGTTATAATCATGGTTGTGGTTATTTTATTCATGGTTGTTGTTGTCATAATCAGAGTCTAGGTTTTTATAATCATGGTCATGGTTTTTATAATCATGGTCGTGGTTGCTATAATCATAGTAGTGGTTGTTATAATCATGGTCGAGAGTTTTATATTCATTGTCGTTATTGTTATAATCATAGTCGTGGTTGTTATAATCATAGTCGTATTTGTTATAATCATGGTCGTGAGTGTTATAATCGCAGTCGTTGTTGTTATAATCATGGTCGTGGTTGTAATAATCAAAATCGTGATTGTTATAATCATGGTCATGAGTGTTATAATCATGGTCGTGGTTGTTATAATTATGGTCGTGGTTTTTATAATCATAGTAGTGGTTGTTATAATCATGGTCGTGAGTGTTATAATCACAGTCGTTGTTGTTATAATCATGGTCGTGGTTGTAATAATCATAATCGTGATTGTTATAATCATGGTCATGAGTGTTATAATCATGGTCGTGGTTGTTAAAATCATGGTCGTGGTTGCTATAATCATGGTCGTGGTTATTATAATCATGGTCGTGATTGTTATAATCATAGTCGTTGTTGCTGTAATCATGGTCGTAGTTGTTATATTGATGGTCGTCTTCTTATAATCATAGTCGTGGTTGTTATAATCATAGTCGCGGTTGTTATAATCATGGTGGTGGTTGTTATAATCATAGTTGTGATAGTTATAATTATAGTCATTGTTGTTTTAATCATGGTCGTCAGTGTTATAATCAGAGTCACCGTTTTCATCATAGTCGTGGTTGTTATCTTCATAGTCGTGGTTGTTATACTCATTGTCGTGGTTGTTATAATCATAGTCGTGGATGTTATATTCATTGTCGTGCTTGTTATAATCATAGTCGTGGCTGTTATAATCATAGTCGTGGTTGTTATATTTGATGGGCGTGGTTGCTTTAATCATATTCGTGGTTGTTAAAATCATGGTCGTGGTTGTTATAATAATGGTCGTGGTTGTTATAATCATAGTAGTGGTTGTTATAATCATGGTCGTGAGTGTTATAATCATGGTCATGGTTGTTATAATCATGGTCGCGGTTGTTGTAATCATAGTCATCGTTTTCATCATAGTCGTGGTACTTATACTCATTGTCGTGGTTGTTACAATCATGGTCGTGGATGTTTATTCATTGTCGTGCTTGTTATAATCATAGTCATGGCTGTTTTATTCATAGTCGTGGTTGTTATAATCATGGTCGTGAGTGTTATAATCATATTCGTGGTTGTTATAATCGCATTCGTTTTTGTTATAATCATATTCGTGGATGTTATAATCATGGTCGTGGTTGTTATATTCATGGTCGTGGTTGTTATAATCATATTCGTTTTTGTTATAATCATATTTGTGGTTGTTATAATCGTAGTCGTGGTTGTTATATTCATGGTCGTGCTTGATATATTCAGGGTCGGGCTTGTTACATTCATAGTCGTGGTTGTTATAATCATAGTCGTATTTGTTATAATCATGGTCGTGAGTGTTATAATCGCAGTCGTTGTTGTTATAATCATGGTCGTGGTTGTAATAATCATAATCGTGATTGTTATAATCATGGTCATGAGTGTTATAATCATGGTCGTGGTTGTTATAATTATGGTCGTGGTTTTTATAATCATAGTAGTGGTTGTTATAATCATGGTCGTGAGTGTTATAATCACAGTCGTTGTTGATATAATCATGGTCGTGGTTGCAATAATCATAATCGTGATTGATATAATCATGGTCATGAGTGTTATAATCATGGTCGTGGTTGTTAAAATCATGGTCGTGGTTGTTATAATCATGGTCGTGGTTATTATAATCATGGTCGTGATTGTTATAATCATAGTCGTTGTTGTTGTAATCATGGTCGTAGTTGTTATATTGATGGTCGTCTTCTTATAATCATAGTCGTGGTTGTTATAATCATAGTCGCGGTTGTTATAATCATGGTGGTGGTTGTTATAATCATAGTTGTGATAGTTATAATCATAGTCGTTGTTGTTATAATCATGGTCGTCAGTGTTATAATCAGAGTCATCGTTTTCATCATAGTCGTGGTTGTTATCTTCATAGTCGTGGTTGTTATACTCATTGTCGTGGTTGTTATAATCATAGTCGTGGATGTTATATTCATTGTCGTGCTTGTTATAATCATAGTCGTGGCTGTTATTATCATAGTCGTGGTTGTTATATTTGATGGGCGTGGTTGTTATAATCATATTCGTGGTTGTTAAAATCATGGTCGTGGTTGTTATAATCATGGTCGTGAGTGTTATAATCATGGTCATGGTTGTTATAATCATGGTCCCGGTTGTTATAATCATAGTCATCGTTTTCATCATAGTCGTGGTACTTATACTCATTGTCGTGGTTGTTACAATCATGGTCGTGGATGTTTTATTCATTGTCGTGCTTGTTATAATCATGGTCATGGCTGTTATATTCATAGTCGTGGTTGTTATAATCATGGTCGTGAGTGTTATAATCATATTCGTGGTTGTTATAATCGTATTCGTTTTTGTTATAATCATATTCGTGGATGTTATAATCATGGTCGTGCTTGTTATATTCATGGTCGTGGTTGTTATAATCGTATTCGTTTTTGTTATAATCATATTCGTGGATGTTATAATCGTAGTCGTGGTTGTTATATTCATGGTCGTGCTTGATATATTCAGGGTCGGGCTTGTTACAATCATAGTCGTGGTTGTTATAATCATGGTCGCGGATGTTATAATCCTAGTCTTTGTTGTTATAATAATGGTCGTCGTTGTTATAATCATGGTCGTGGTGGTTATATTCATGGGGGTGGTTGTTATAACCATAGTCGTGGTTAAGATCATAGTCGTGGTTGTTATAATAATGGTCGTGGTTGTTATAATCATGGTCGTGATTGTTATAATAATGGTCGTGGTTGTTATAATCATGGTCGTTGTTGGAACAATCATGGTCGTGTTGTTATAATTATGGTCGTGGTTGTCATAATCATGGTCGCGGTTGTTATAATCCTATTCGTGGTTGTAATAATCATGGTCGTGAGTGTTATAATCAGAGTTGTGGTAGTTATAATCATATTCGTGTTTGTTATAATCATATTCGTGGTTGTTATAATCATAGTCGTGGTTGTTATATTCATGGTCGTGCTTAATAAATTCATGGTCGGGATTTCTAGAACAATAGTCGTGGTTGTTATAATCATGGTCACGGTTATAATCATAATCGTGAGTGTTATAATCATAGTCGTGGTTGTTTTAATCATGGTCGTGGTTGTTATAATCATGGTCGTGGTTGTTATAATCATGGTCGCGGTTGTTATAATCATATTCGTGGTTGTTAAAATCATGGTCGTGGTTGTTATAATCATAGTCGTGGTTGTTATATTCATGTTTGTGCTTGTCATATTCAGGGTCGGGCTTGTTATAATCATTGTCATTGTTGTTATAATCATGGTTGCGGTTGTTATAATTATTTTCGTGGTTGTTATAATCATGGCAGTGGTTGTTATAATCATGGTCGTTGTTGTTATAATCAGAGTCGTTGTTGCAACAATTATTCTCGTGGTTGTTATATTCATGGTCGTGTTTGTTATAATAATAGTCGTGGTTGTTGTAATCATGGTCACAGAAATAATCAAAATCGTGAGTGTTTTAATCATCTTCGTGGTTGTTTTAATCATGGTCGTGGTTGTTATAATCATAGTCGTGGTTGTTATATTCATGGTTGTGCTTGTCATATTCAGGGTCGGGCTTGATATAATCATTGTCATTGTTGTTATAATCATGGTTGCGGTTGTTTGAATTATATTCGTGGTTGTTTTAATCATGGTAGTGGTTGTCATAATCATGGTCGTTGTTGTTATAATCAGAGTCGTTGTTGTAACAATTATGGTCGTGGTGGTTATATTCATGGTCGTGCTTGTTATAATCATAGTCGTGGTTGTTATAATCATAATCGTGGTTGTTATAATCATTGTAGTGGTTGTCATAATCATGGTCGTGAGTTTTGTAATCAAGGTCGTGGTTGCTATAATCATGCTCGTGGATGTTATAATCATATTCGCGGTTGTTATAATCATGGTCGTGGTTGTTATAACCATAGACGTTGTTGTAACAATTATGGTCGCGGTTGTTATAATCATATTTGTGGTCGTTATGATCATGGTCGTGAGTGTTATAATCATAGTTGTGGTTGTTATAATCTTAGTCGTGGTTATTATATTCATGGTCGTCCTTAATAAATTCATGGTCGGGCTTGTTATAATAATAGTCGTCGTTGTTGTAATCATGGTCACAGTTATAATCATAATCGTGAGTGTTATAATCATGGTCGTGGTTGTTTTAATCATGGTCGTGGTTGTTATAATCATAGTCGTGGTTGTTATAATCATGGTCGTTGTTGTAATAATCAAAATCGTGGTTGTTTTTAATCAGGTCGTGAGTGTTATAATCATATTCGTGCCTGTTATAATCATAGTCGTGGTTATAATCATAGTCGTGGCTGTTGTAATCATAGTCGTGGTTGTTATAGTCATGGTCGTGAGTGTTATAATCATATTCGTGCTTGTTATAATCATAGTCGTGGTTGTTATAAACATGGTCGTGGTTGTTATAATCATGGTCGTGGATGTTATAATCATGGTCGTGGTTGTTATAATCATAGTCGTGATTGTTGTAATCATCTTGTCGTTGTTATAATCATGGTTGTGGTTATTTTATTCATGGTTGTTGTTGTCATAATCAGGGTCTTGGTTTTTATAATCATGGTCGTGGTTGTTATAATCATGGTCGTGGTTGTTATAATCATAGTAGTGGTTGTTTTAATCATGGTCGAGAGTGTTATATTCATTGTCGTTATTGTTATAATCATAGTCGTGGTTGTTATAATCATAGTCGTATTTGTTATAATCATGGTGGTGAGTGTTATAATCGCAGTCGTTGTTGTTATAATCATGGTCGTGGTTGTAATAATCATTATCGTGATTGTTATAATCATGGTCATGAGTGTTATAATCATGGTCGTGGTTGTTATAATTATGGTCGTTGTTTTTATAATCATAGTAGTGGTTGCTATAATCATGGTCGTGAGTGTTATAATCACAGTCGTTGTTGTTATAATCATGGTCGTGGTTGTAATAATCATAATCGTGATTGTTATAATCATGGTCATGAGTGTTATAATCATGGTCGTGGTTGTTAAAATCATGGTCGTGGTTGTTATAATCATGGTCGTGGCTATTATAATCATGGTCGTGATTGTTATAATCATAGTCGTTGTTGTTGTAATCATGGTCGTAGTTGTTATATTGATGGTCGTCTTCTTATAATCATAGTCGTGGTTGTTATAATCATAGTCGCGGTTGTTATAATCATGGTCGTGGTTGCTGTAATCATAATTGTGATAGATATAATCATAGTCGTTGTTGTTATAATCATGGTCGTCAGTGTTATAATCATAGTCATCGTTTTCATCATAGTCGTGGTTGTTATCTTCATAGTCTTGGTTGTTATACTCATTGTCGTGGTTGTTATAATCATAGTCGTGGATGTTATATTCATTGTCGTGCTTGTTATAATCATAGTCGTGGTTGTTATAATCATAATCGTGGTTGTTATATTTGATGGGCGTGGTTGTTATAATCATATTCGTGGTTGTTAAAATCATGGTCGTGGTTGTTATAATAATGGTCGTGGTTGTTATAATCATAGCAGTGGTTGTTATAATCATGGTCGTGAGTGTTATAATCATGGTCATGGTTGTTATAATCATGGTCGCGGTTGTTATAATCATTGTCATCGTTTTCATCATAGTCGTGGCTGTTATAATCATAGTCGTGGTTGTTATAATCATGGTCGTGAGTGTCATAATCATTTTCGTGGTTGTTATAATCGCATTCGTTTTTGTTATAATCATATTCGTGGATGTTTTAATCATGGTCGTGGTTGTTATATTCATGGTCGTGGTTGTTATTATCATATTCGTTTTTGTTATAATCATATTTGTGGTTGTTATAATCGTAGTCGTGGTTGTTATATTCTTATATTCATGGTCGTGCTTGATATATGCAGGGTCGGGCTTGTTACAATCATAGTCGTGGTTGTTATAATCATGGTCGCGGATGTTATACTCATAGTCTTTGTTGTTATAAAAATGGTCGTCGTTGTTATAATCATGGTCGTGGTGGTTATATTCATGGGCGTGGTTGTTATAACCATAGTCGTGGTTAAGATCATAGTCGTGGTTGTTATAATAATGGTCGTGGTTGTTATAATCATGATCGTAGTTGTTATAATAATGATCGTGGTTGATATAATCATGGTCGTAGTTGCTATATTGATGGTCGTGGTTGCTATAACCATTGTCGTGGTTATGATCATAGTCGTGGTTGTTAAAATCATGGTCGTTCGTGTTATGATCATGGTCGTGGTTGTTGTAATCATGGTCGTGGATATTATAATCATAGTAGAGGTATAATCATATTCGTGGTTGTTATAATAATGCTCGTGAGTGTTATAATCTTGGTCGTGGACGTTATAATCATAGTCGTGGTTGTTATAATATTGGTCGTTATTGTTATAATAATAGTCGTGGTTGTTATAATCACATTAGAGGTTGTTATAATCAGGTCGTGGGTGTTATAATCATGGTCGTGGTTGTTATAATCATTCACGTGGATGCTATAATCATATTCGTGGTTGATATATTCATGGTCGTGGTTGTTATAATCATATTCGTTTTTTGTATATTCATGGTCGCGGTTGTTATAATCATAGTCGTGGTTGTTATAATCATGGTCGTGGTTGTTATTATCATGGTCGTGAGTGTTATAATCATTGTTGTGGATCTTATAATCATATTTGTGCTTGTTACAATCATATTCGTGGTTGTTATAATCATAGTCGTGGTTGTTATATTCATGGTCGTGCTTGATATATTCATGGTCGGGCTTGTTATAATCAGAGTCGTGGTATAATTATATTCACGGTTGTTATAATCATAGTCTTGGTTGTTATAATAATGGTCGTGGTTGTTATAATCATGGTCGTAGTTGTTATAATCATAGTCATGATTTTTATAATCATGGTCGTGGTTGCTATAATCATAGTCATGATTGTTATAATCATGGTTATTGTTGTTATAATCACAGTCGTGGTTGTTATAAGCATGGTCGTGGTTGTTATAATCAAGGTCGCCGTTGATATAATCACGGTCGTGGTTGTTATAATCATAGTCGGTGTTGTAACAATCATGGTCTTGGTTGTTATAATCATGGTCGTGGTTATTATAATCATGGTTGCGGTTGTTATAATCATATTCGTGGTTGTAATAATCATGGTCGTGAGTGTTATAATCACAGTTGTGGTAGTTATAATCATATTCGTGTTTGTTATAATCATATTCGTGGTTGTTATAATCATAGTCGTGGTTGTTATATTCATGGTCGTGCTTGATAAATTCATGGTCGTGATTGTTATAATCATGATCGTGGTTGTTATAATCATAGTCATGATTGTTATAATCATGGTTATTGTTGTTATAATCACAGTCGTGGTTGTTATAAGCATGGTCGTGGTTGTTATAATCAAGGTCGCCGTTGATATAATCACGGTCGTGGTTGTTATAATCATAGTCGTTGTTGTAACAATCA
Organism: Homarus gammarus; assembly: GCA_958450375.1. NCBI lineage: Eukaryota > Metazoa > Arthropoda > Malacostraca > Decapoda > Nephropidae > Homarus > Homarus gammarus. The sequence goes on along the minus strand of CAUDMG010002415.1, from coordinate 953,090 downwards.
TGGTCGTGGTTGCTATAATCATGGTCGTGGTTGTTATAATCATGGTCGCGGTTGTTATAATCATATTCGTGGTTGTAATAATCATGGTCGTGAGTGTTATAATCACAGTTGTGGTAGTTATAATCATATACGTGTTTGTTATAATCATATTCGTGGTTGTTATAATCATAGTCGTGGTTGTTATATTCATGGTCGTGCTTGATAAATTCATGGTCGGGATTGCTAGAACAATAGTCGTGGTTGTTATAATCATGGTCACGGTTATAATCATAATCGTGAGTGTTATAATCATGGTCGTGGTTGTTTTAATCATGGTCGTGGTTGTTATAATCATGGTCGTGGTTGTTATAATCATGGTCGCGGTTGTTATAATCATATTCGTGGTTGTTATAATCATGGTCGTGGTTGTTATAATCATAGTCGTGGTTGTTATATTCATGGTTGTGCTTGTCATATTCAGGGTCGGGCTTGTTATAATCATTGTCATTGTTGTTATAATCATGGTTGCGGTTGTTATAATTATATTCGTGGTTATTATAATCATGGTAGTGGTTTTTATAATCATGGTCGTTGTTGTTATAATCAGAGTCGTTGTTGTAACAATTATGGTCGTGGTTGTTATATTCATGGTCGTGCTTGTTATAATCATAGTCGTGGTTGTTATAATCATAGTCGTGGTTGTTATAATCATAGTAGTGGTTGTTATAATCATGGTCGTGAGTTTTGTATTCAAGGTCGTGGTTGCTATAATCATGCTCGTGGAAGTTCAAATCATAATCGTGGTTGTTATAATCATGGTCGTGGTTGTTATAACCATAGTCGTTGTTGTAACAATTATGGTCGCGGTTGTTATAATCATATTCGTGGTAGTTATAATCTTAGTCGTGGTTGTTATATTCATGGTCGTCCTTGATAAATTCTTGGTCGGGCTTGTTATAATAATAGTCGTCGTTGTTGTAATCATGGTCACAGTTATAATCATAATCGTGAGTGTTATATTCATGGTCGTGGTTGTTTTAATCATGGTCGTGGTTGTTATAATCACAGTCGTGGTTGTTATAATCATGGTCGTTGTTGTAATAATCATAATCTTGGTTGTTATAATCATGGTCGTGAGTGTTATAATCATAGTCGTGGCTGTTATAATCATAGTCGTGGTTGTTATAGTCATGGTCGTGTTTGTTATAATCATGGTCGTGGATGTTATAATCATGGTCGTGGTTGTTATAATCAAAGTCGTGATTGTTGTAATCATCGTTGTCGTTGTTATAATCATGGTTGTGGTTATTGTATTCATGGTTGTGGTTGTCATAATCAGAGTCTTGGTTTTCATAATCATGGTCGTGGTTGTTATAATCATGGTCGTGGTTGTTATAATCATTGCAGTGGTTGTTATAATCATGGTCGAGAGTGTTATATTCATTGTCGTTATTGTTATAATCATAGTCGTGGCTGTTATAATCATAGTCGTAGGTGTTATAATCATGGTCGTGAGTGTTATAATCATATTCGTGGTTGTTATAATCGTATTCGTGGTTGTTATAATCATAGTAGTAGTTTTTATAATCATGGTCATGAGTGTTATAATCATGGTCGTGGTTTTTATAATCATGGTCGTCGATGTTATAATAATAGGCGTGGTTGTTATAATCATGGTCGTGGTTGTTATAATCATAGTCGTGATTGTTGTATTCATCGTTGTGGTTGTTATAATCATGGTTGTCGTTGTTATATTCATGGTTGTTGTTGTCATAATCATAGTGTTCGTTTTTTTAATCATGGTCGTGGTTGTTATAATTATGGTCGTGGTTTTTATAATCATAGTAGTGGTTGTTATAATCATGTTCGTGAGTGTTATAATCACAGTCGTTGTTAATATAATCATGGTCGTGGTTGTAATAATCATAATCGTGATTGTTATAATCATGGTCATGAGTGTTATAATCATGGTCGTGGTTGTTAAAATCATGGTCGTGGTTGTTATAATCATGGTCGTGGTTATTATAATTATGGTCGTGGTTGTTATTATCATAGTCGTTGTTGTTGTAATCATGGTCGTAGTTGTTATATTGATGGTCGTCTTCTTATAATCATAGTCGTGGTTGTTATAATCATAGTCGCGGTTGTTATAATCATGGTCGTGGTTGTTATAATTATAGTTGTGATAGTTATAATCATAGTCGTTGTTGTTATAATCATGGCCGTGAGTGTTATAATCATAGTCATCGTTTTCATCATAGTCGTGGTTGTTATAATCATAGTCGTGGATGTTATAATCAAAGTCGTGGTTGTTATATTTGATGGGCGTGGTTGTTATAATCATATTCGTGGTTGTTAAAATCATGGGCGTGGTTGTTATAATCATGGTCGTGGTTGTTATAATCATAGTAGTGGTTGTTATAATCATGGTCGTCAGTGTTATAATCATGGTCATGATTGTTGTAATCATGGTCGCGGTTGTTATAATCATAGTCATCGTTTTCATCATAGTCGTGGTTGTTATACTCAATGTCGTGGTTGTTATAATCATGGTCGTGGATGTTATATTCATTGTCATGCTTGTTATAATCATAGTCGCGGCTGTTATAATCATAGTCGTGGTTGTTATAATCATGGTCGTGAGTGTTATAATCACATTCGTGTTTGTTATATTCGCATTCGTTGTTGTTATAATCATAGTCGTAGTTGTTATATTCATGGTCGTGTTTGATATATTCATGGTCGTGGATGTTATAATCATATTCGTTTTTGTTATAATCATATTTGTGGATGTTATAATCATGGTCGTGGTTGTTATATTCATGGTCGTGGTTGTTATAATCATATTCGTTTTTGTTATAATCATATTTGTGGTTGTTATAATCGTAGTCGTGGTTGTTATATTCATGGTCGTGCTTGATATATTCAGGGTCGGGCTTGTTACAATCATAGTCGTGGTTGTTATAATCATGGTCGCGGATGTTATAATCAGAGTCTTTGTTGTTATAATAATGGTCGTCGTTGTTATAATCATGGTCGTGGTGGTAATATTCATGGGCGTGGTTGTTATAACCATAGTCGTGGTTAAGATCATAGTCGTGGTTGTTATATTAATGGTCGTGGTTGTTATAATCATGGTCGTAGTTGTTATATTCATGGTTGTGGTTGCTATAACCATTGTCGTGGTTATGATCATAGTCGTGGTTGTTATAATCATGGTCGTTAGTGTTATGATCATGGTCGTGGTTGTTGTAATCATGGTTGTGGATATTATAATCATAGTAGAGGTATAGTCATATTCGTGGTTGTTATAATCATGGTCGTGGTTGTTATAATCATAGTCATGATTGTTATAATCATGGTTGTGGTTGTTATAATCATAGTCGTGGTCTTTATAATCTTGGTTGTGGTTGTTATAATCTTGGTCGTGGTTGTTATAATCATAGTAGTGGTATAATCATATTCGTGGTTGTTATAATCATGGTCGTGAGTGTTATAATCATGGTCGTGGTGGTTGTAATCATGGTCGTGGTTGTTAAAATCAGAGTCGTGGTTGTTATATTCATGGTCGTGGTTCTTACAATCATGGTCGTGGTTGCTATAATTATATTCGTGGTTGTTATAATCATGGTCGTGGTTGTTATAATCATATTAGTGGTTGTTATAATCATGGTCGTGAGTGTTATAATCATAGTCGTTTTTGTTATAATCATATTCGTGGATGTTATAATCATGGTCGTGGTTGTTATATCCTTGGTCGTGGTTGTTATAATAATGGTCTTTAATGTTATAATCATAGTCGTTGTTGTAACAATTATGGTCGTCGTTGTTATATTCACAATCGTGCTTGTTATAATCATAGTCGTGGTTGCTATAATCATGGTCGTGAGTGTTATAATCATAGTCGTTTTTGTTATAATCATATTCGTGGATGTTATAATCATGGTCGTGGTTGTTATATTCATGGTCGTGGTTGTTGTAATCATATTCGTTTTGTTAAAATCATATTTGTGGTTGTTAGAATCGTAGTCGTGGATTGTTATATTCATGGTCGTACTTGATATATTCATGGTCGGGTTTGTTATAATCATAGTCGTGGTTGTTTTAAACATGGTCGCGGAGTAATAATCATAGTCTTTGTTGTTATAATAATGGTCGTCTTTGTTATAATCATGGTCGTGGTGGTTATATTCATGGGCGTGGTTGTTATAACCATAGTCGTGGTTAAGATCATAGTCGTGGTTGTTATAATCATGGTCGTGGTTGTTATTATCATGGTCGTGAGTGTTATAATCATGGTCGTGGTTGTTATAATCATATTCGCGTTTGTTAAAATCATAGTCGTGGTTGTTATAATAATGGTCGTGGTTGTTATAATCATGGTCGTAGTTGTTATATTCATGGTCGTGGTTGCTATAACCATTGTCGTGGTTATGATCATAGTCGTGGTTGTTATAATCATGGTCGTGAGTGTTATGATCATGGTCGTGGTTGTTGTAATCATGGTCGTGGTTGTTATAATCATAGTAGAGTTATAATCATATTCGTGGTTGTTATAATCATGGTCGTGGTTTTTACAATCATAGTAATGATTGTTAAAATCATGGTTGTGGTTGTTATAATGATAGTCGTGGTCTATATAATCATGGTTGTGTTTGTTATAATCATGGTCGTGGCTGCTATAATCATAGTAGTGGTATAATCATATTTGTGGTTGTTATAATCATGGTCGTGAGTGTTACAATCATGGTCGTGGTGGTTGTAATCATGGTCGTGGTTGTTATAATGAGAGTCGTGGTTGTTATAATCATGGTTGTGTTTCTTATAATCATGGTCATGGTGGTTATATTTATATTCGTGGTTGTTATAATCATGGTCGTGGTGGTTATAATCATGTTAGTGGTTGTTATAATCATGCTCGTGAGTGTTATAATCTTGGTCGTGGTTATTATAATCATAGTCGTTGCTGTAACAATTTAGATCGTGGTTGTTATATTCATGGTCGTGGTTGTTTTAATCATATTCGTTTTTGTTATATTCATGGTCGCGATTGTTTTAATCATAGTCTTGGTTGTTATAATAATGTTCGTGGTTGTTATTTTCATTGTCATGGTGGTTATATTCATGGTTGTGGTTTTTTAGTATCATAGCCTTGGTTAAGATCATAGTCGTGGTTGTTATAATCATGGTCGTGGTTGTTATTATCATGGTCGTGAGTGTTATAATCATTGTCGTGGTTCTTTTAATCATATTTGTGCTTGTTACAATCATATTCGTGGTTGTTATAATCATAGTCGTGGTTGTTATATTCATGGTCGTGCTTGATTTATTCATGGTCGGGCTTGTTATAATCATATTCGTGGTTGTTATAATTATATTCACGGTTGTTATAATCATAGTCTTGGTTGTTTTAATAATGGTCGTGGTTGTTATAATCATGGTCGTAGTTGTTATAATCATAGTCATGACTTTTATAATCATGGTCGTGGTTGCAATAATCAGAGTAGTGGCACAATCATATTTGTGGTTGTTATAATCATGGTCGTGCTTGTTATAATAATGGTCGTGGTTGTCATAATCATGGTCGTAGTTGCTATGTTCATGATCGTGGTTGCTATAACCATTGTCGTGGTTATGATCATAGTCGTGGTTGTTATAATCATGGTCGTGAGTGTTATATTCATGGTCGTCTTCTTATAATCATAGTCGTGGTTCTTATAATCATAGTCGTAGTTGTTATAATCATTGTCGTGGTTGTTATAATCATAGTAGTGGTTGCTATAATCATAGTCGTGGTTGTTATAATCATAGTAGTGGTATACTCATATTCGTGGTTGTTATAATCATGGTCATGATTTTTATAATAATGGTCGTGGTTGCTATAATCAGAGTAGTGGTACAATCATATTCGTGGTTGTTATAATCATAGTTGTGGTTGTTTTATTCATGGTCGTGCTTGATATATTCATGGTCGGGCCTGTTATAATCAGAGTCGTGGTTGTCATAATTATATTCACGGCTGTTTTAATCATAGTCTTCGTTGTTATAATAATGGTCGTGGTTGTTATAATCATGGTCGTAGTTGTTATAATCATGGTCATGATTTGTATTATCATGGTCGTGGTTGCTATAATCAGAGTAGTGGTACAATCATATTCGTGGTTGTTATAATTATGGTCGTGCTTGTTATAATCATAGTCGTGATTGTTATAATCATGGTCGTGGTTGTTATAATCATAGTCGTGGTTGTTATATTAATGGTCGTGGTTGTTATAATCATTGTCGTAGTTGATATATTCATGGTCGTGGTTGTTATAACCATTGTCGTGGTTATGATCATAGTCGTGGTTGTTATAATCATGGTCGTGAGTGTTATATTCATGGTCGTCTTCTTATAATCATAGTCTTGGTTCTTATGATCATAGTCGTAGTTGTTATAATCATGGTCGTGGTTGTTATAATCATAGTAGCGGTTGTTATAATCATAGTCGTGGTTGTTATAATCATAGTAGTGGTATAATCATATTCGTGGTTTTTATAATCATAGTCATGATTTTTATAATCATTGTCGTGGTTGCTATAATCAGAGTAGTGGCACAATCATATTCGTGGTTGTTATAATCGTGGTCGTGCTTGTTATAATCATAGTCGTGATTGTTATAATCATGATCGTGGTTGTTATAATCATAGTCGTGGTTGTTATAATAATGGTCGTGGTTGTTATAATCATGGTCGTAGTTGTTATATTCATGGTCGTGGTTTCTATAAACCATTGTCGTGGTTGTGATCATAGTCGTGGTGGTTATAATCATGGTCGTGAGTGTTATATTAATGGTCATCTTCTTATAATCATAGTCGTGGTTCTTATAATCATAGTCGTAGTTGTTATAATCATGGTCGTGGTTGTTATAATCATAGTAGTGGGTGTTATAATCATAGTCGTGGTTGTTATAATCATAGTAGTGGTATAATCATATCCGTGGTTGTTATAATCATGGTCGTGGTTGCTATAATCAAAGTAGTGGTTGTGGTTGTTATAATCATAGTCGTTGTTGTTGTAATCATGGTCGTGGTTGTAATATTCATGGTCGTCTTCTTACAATCATAGTCGTGGTTATTATAATCATAGTCGTAGTTGTTATAATTATATTAACGGTTGTTATAATCATAGTCTTGGTTGTTATAATAATGGTCGTGGTAGTTATAATCATGGTCGTAGTTGTTTTAATCATAGTCATGTTTTGTATAATCATGGTCGTGGTTGCTATAATCAGGGTAGTGGTACAATCATATTCGTGGTTGTTATAATTATGGTCGTGCTTGCTATAATCATAGTCGTGATTGTTATAATCATGGTCGTGGTTGTTATAATCATAGTCGTGGTTGTTATAATAATGGTCGTGGTTGTTATAATCATTGTCGTAGTTGTTATATTCATGGTCGTGGTTGCTATAACCATTGTCGTGGTTATGATCATAGTCGTGGTTGTTATAATCATGGTCGTGGTTGTTATAATCATAGTAGTGGTTGTTATAATCATAGTCGTGGTTGCTATAATCATAGTAGTGGCATAATCATATTCGTGGTTGTTATAATCATAGTCATGATTTTTATAATCATGGTCGTGGTTGCTATAATCATAGTAGTGGCACAATCATATTCGTGGCTGTTATAATCTTGGTCGTGCTTGTTATAATCATAGTCGTGATTGTAATAATCATGGTCGTGGTTGTTATAATCATATTCGTGGTTGTTATAATAATGGTCGTGGTTGTTATAATCATGGTCGTAGTTGTTATATTCATGGTCGTGGTTGCTATAACCATTGTCGTGGTTGTGATCATAGTCGTGGTTGTTGTAATCATGGTCGTGAGAGTTATATTCATGGTCGTCTTCTTATAATCATAGTCGTGGTTCTTATAATCATAGTCGTAGTTGTTATTATCATGGTCGTGGTTGTTATAATCATAGTAGTGTTTGTTCTAATCATAGTCGTGGTTGTTATAATTATAGTTGTCGTATAATCATATCCGTGGTTGTTATAATCATGGTCGTGGTTGCTATAATCATAGTAGTGGTTGTGGTTGTTATAATCATAGTCGTTGTTGTTGTATTCATGGTCGTAGTTGTTATATTCATGGTCGTCTTCTTATAATCATAGTCGTGGTTCTTATAATCATAGTCGTAGTTGTTATAATCATGGTCGTGGTTGTTATAATCATAGTAGTGGTTGTTATAATTATGGTCGTGGCTGTTATAATCATGGTCGTGGTTGTCATAATCATAATAGTGGTTTTTATAATCATTTTAGTGAATGTTATAATCATGGTCATGGTTGTTGTAATCATGGTCGTGGTTGTTATAATCATAGTCGTGGTTGTTATATTCATGGTCGTGGTGGTTAAAATCATGGTCGTGGTTGTAATAATCATAGTAGTGGTATAATCATATTCGTGGCTTTTATAATCATGATCGTGGTTGTTATAATCATAGTCATGATTGTTATAATCAGGGTTATGGTTGTTATAATCACAGTCGTGGTTGTTATAAGCATGGTCGTGGTTGTTATAATCAAGGTCGCGGTTGTTATAATCACGGTTGTGGTTGTTATAATCATAGTCGTTGTTGTAACAATCATGGTCGTGGTTGTTATAATCATGGTCGTGGTTGTTATAATCATGGTCGCGGTTGTTATAATCCTATTCGTGGTTGTAATAATCATGGTCGTGGGTGTTATAATCATAGTTGTGGTAGTTATAATCATATTCGTGTTTGTTATAATCATATTCGTGGTTGTTATAATCATAGTCGTGGTTGTTGTATTCATGGTCGTGCTTGATAAATTCATGGTCGGGATTGCTAGAACAATAGTCGTGGTTGTTATATTTATGGTCACGGTTATAATCATAATCGTGAGTGTTATAATCATGGTCGTGGTTGTTTTAATCATGGTCGCGGTTGTTATAATCATATTCGTGGTTGTTATGATCATAGTCGTGGTGGTTATATTCATGGTTGTGCTTGTCATAATCAGGGTCGGGCTTGTTATAATCATTGTCATTGTTGTTAAAATCATGGTTGCAGTGGTTTTAATTATATTCGTGGTTGTTATAATCATGGTAGTGGTTGTTATAATCATGGTCGTTGTTGTTATAATCAGAGTCGTTGTTGTAACAATTATGGTCGTGGTTGCTATATTTATGGTCGTGCTTGTTATAATCATAGTCGTGGTTGTTATAATCATAGTCGTGGTTGTTATAATCATAGTAATGGTTGTTATAATCATGGTCGTGAGTTTTGTAATCAAGGTCGTGGTTGCTATAATCATGCTCGTGGATGATATAATCATATTCGTGGTTGTTATAATCATGGTCGTGGTTGTTATAACCCTAGTCGTTGTTGTAACAATTATGGTCGCGGTTGTTATAATCATATTCGTGGTTGTTATAATCATGGTCGTGAGTGTTATAATCATAGTTGTGGTTGTTATAATCATATTCGTGTTTCTTATAATCATATTCGTGGTTGTTATAATCTTAGTCGTGGTTGTTATATTCATGGTCGTCCTTGATAAATTCATGGTCGGGCTTGTTATAATAATAGTCGTCGTTGTTGTAATCATGGTCACAGTTATAATCATAATCGTGAGTGTTATAATCATGGTTGTGGTTGTTTTAATCATGGTCGTGGTTGCTATAATCATAGTCGTTGTTGTAACAATTATGGTCGTGGTTGTTATATTCATGGTCGTGCTTGTTATAATCATAGTCGTGGTTGTCATAATCATAGTCGTGGTTGTTATAATCATGGTCGCGGTTGTCATAATCTTAATCGTCAGTGTTATAATCATGGTCGTTGTTGTTATAATCATGTTCGTTGTTTACATAATCAGAGTCGTTTCTGTAACAATTATGGTCGTGGTTGTTATATTCATGGTCGGGCTTGTTATAATCATAGTCGTGGTTGTCATAATCATAGTCGTGGTTGATATAATCATGGTCGCGGTTGTTATAATCATAATCGTCAGTTTTATAATCATGGTCGTGGTTGTTTTAATCATGGTCGAGGATGTTATAATCATAATCGTGGTTGTTATATTCATGGTTGTGCTTGATATAATCATAGTCGTGGTTGTTATAATTATATTCGTGGTTGTTATAATCATGGTCGTGGTTGTTATAATCATATTAAGGTTGTTATAATCATGGTCGTGAGTGTTATAATCATGGTCGTGGATATTATAATCATAGTCATGGTTGTTATAATCATGGTCGTTGTTGTTATAATCATAGTCGTTGTTGTAACAATTATGGTCGTGGTTGCTATATTTGTGGTCGTGCTTGTTATAATCATAGTCGTGGTTGTTATAATCATAGTCGTGGTTGCTATAATCAAGGTCGTGAGTGTTAAAATCATAGTCATGTTTGTTATAATCATATTCGTGGTTGTTATAATCATAGTCGTGGTTGTTATATTCATGGTCGTGCTTCATATATTCAGGGTCGGGCTTGTTATAATCATAGTCGTGGTTGTTATAATCATGGTCGCGGTTGTTATAATCTTATTCTTGATGTTATAATAATGGTCATGGTTGTAATAATCATGGTCGTGGTGGTAATATTCATAGTCGTGGTTGATATAATCATAGTCGTGGTTAAGATCATAGTCGTGGTTGTTATAATCATGGAGTGGTTGTTATTATCATGGTCGTGAGAGTTATAATTATGGTCGTGGTTGTTATAATCATATTCGTGTTTTTTACAATCATATTCGTGGTTGTCATAATCATAGAAGTGGTTGTTATAATCATGGTAGTGATTGTTATAATCATGGTCATGGTTGTTTTAATCATGGTCGTGGTTGTTAAAATCATAGTCGTGGTTGTTATAATCATGGTTGTGTTTGCTATAATCATGGTCGTGGTTGTTATAATCATAGTAGTGGTATATATCATATTCGTGGTATTTATTATCATGGTAGTGGTTGTTATAATCATAGTCATGATTGATATAATCATGGTTTTGGTTTTTATAATCAAAGTCGTGGTAATTATAATCATGGTCGTGGTTGTTATAATCATATTCGTGTTTTTTACAATCATATTCGTGGTTGTTATAATAATAGTCGTGGGTGTTATATTCATGGTTGTGCTTGATATATTCATGGTCGGGCATGTTATAATCATAGTCGTGGTTGTTATAATTATATTCTCGGGTGTTATAATCATAGTCTTGGTTGTTATAATGATGGACGTGGTTGTTATAATCATGGTCGTGGTTGCTATAACCATTGTCGTGGTTATGATCATAGTCGTGGTTATGATCAAAGTCGTGTTTGTTATAATCATGGTCGTGAGTGTTATGATCATGGTCCTGGTTGTTGTAATCATCGTCGTAGTTGTTATAATCATAGTAGTGGTATAATCATATTCGTGGTTGTTATAATCATGGTCGTGCTTGATATAATCATAATCGTGATTGTTATAATCATGGTCGTGGTTGTTATAATCATAGTCGTGGTTGTTATAATCATAGTAGTGGTATAATCATATTCGTGGTTGTTATAATCATGGTCGTGGTTGCCACAATCATAGTACTGGTTGTGGTTGTTATAATCATAGTCGTTGTTGATGTAATCATGGTCGTTGTTGTTATATTCATGGTCGTCTTCTTATAATCATAGTCGTGGTTGTTATAATCATGGTCGTAGTTGTTATAATCATAGAAGTGGTTGTTATAATCATGGTCGTGAGTGTTGTATTCATGGTGGTGGTTCATATAATCATGGTCGCGGTTGTTATAATCATAGTCGTGGTTGTTATAATCATGGTCGTGAGTGTTATAATCATATTTGTGGTTGTTAAAATCAAATTCGTGTTTGTTATACTCATATTCGTGGTTGTTATAATCATAGTCGTTGTTGTTATATTCATGGTCGTGCATGATTTATTCATGGTCGGGCTTGTTATAATAATAGTCGTGGTTGATATAATCATGGTCGCGGTTGTTATAATCATATTCGTGGTTGTTATAATCATGGTCGTGGTTGTCATAATCATAGAAGTGGTTGTTATAATCATGGTAGTGATTGTTATAATCATGGTCATGGTTGTTTTAATCATGGTCGTGGTTGTTAAAATCATAGTCGTGGTTGTTATAATCATGGTTGTGTTTGCTATAATCATGGTCGTGGTTGTTATAATCATAGTAGTGGCATATATCATATTCGTGGTTTTTATAATCATGGTAGTGGTTGTTATAATCATAGTCATGATTGATATAATCATGGTCGAGGTTGTTATAATCATAATCGTTGTTGTTATATTCATGGTTGTGCTTGTTATAATTATAATTTTGGTTGTTATAATTATATTCGTGGTTGTTATAATCATGGTCGTGGTTGTTATAATCATATTAGTGGTTGTTATAATCATGGTCGTGAGTGTTATAATCATGGTCGTGGATATTATAATCATAGTCGTGGTTGTTATAATCATGGTCGTTGTTGTTATAATCATAGTCGTTGTTGTAACAATTATGGTCGTGGTTGTTATATTTATGGTCGTGCTTGTTATAATCATAGTCGTGGTTGTTATAATCATAGTCGTGGTTGCTATAATCAAGGTCGTGAGTGTTAAAATCAAAGTCATGTTTGTTATAATCATATTCGTGGTTGATATAATCATAGTCGTGGTTGTTATATTCATGGTCGTGCTTCATATATTCAGGGTCGGGCTTGTTATAATCATAGTCGTGGTTGCTATAATCATGGTCGCGGTTGTTATAATCTTAGTCTTGATGTTATAATAATGGTCATGGTTGTAATAATCATGGTCGTGGTGGTATTATTCATAGTCGTGGTTGATATAATCATAGTCGTGGTTAAGATCATAGTCGTGGTTGTTATAATCATGGAGTGGTTGTTATTATCATGGTCGTGAGTGTTATAATTATGGTCGTGGTTGATATAATCATATTCGTGTTTGTTACAATCATATTCGTGGTTGTTATAATTATAGTCGTGGTTGTTATATTCATGGTTGTTCTTGATATATTCATGGTCGGGCTTGTTATAATCATAGTCGTGGTTGTTATAATTATATTCACGGGTGTTATAATCATAGTCTTGGTTGTTATAATGATGGACGTGGTTGTTATAATCATGGTCGTAGTTGTTATATTCATGGTCGTAGTTGTTATAATCATAGTAGTGGTATAATCATATTCGTGGTTGTTATAATCATGGTCGTGCTTGTTATAATCATAATAGTGATTGTTATAATCATGGTCGTGGTTGTTGTAATCATCGTCGTAGTTGTTATAATCATAGTAGTGGTATAATCATATTCGTGGTTGTTATAATCATGGTCGTGCTTGTTATAATCATAATCGTGATTGTTATAATCATGGTCGTGGTTGTTATAATCATAGTAGTGGTATAATCATATTCGTGGATGTTATAATCATGGTCGTGGTTGCCACAATCATAGTACTGGTTGTGGTTGTTATAATCATAGTCGTTGTTGTTGTAATCATGGTCGTTGTTGCTATATTCATGGTCGTCTTCTTATGATCATAGTCGTGGTTGTTATAATCATGGTCGTAGTTGTTATAATCATAGAAGTGGTTGTTATAATCATGGTCGTGAGTGTTGTACTCATGGTGGTGGTTCATATAATCATGGTCGCGGTTGTTATAATCATAGTCGTGGTTGTTATAATCATGGTCGTGGGTGTTATAATCATATTTGTGGTTGTTAAAATCATATTCGTGTTTGTTATAATCATATTCGTGGTTGTTATAATCATAGTCGTTGTTGTTATATTCATGGTCGTGCTTGATTTATTCATGGTCGGGCTTGTTATAATAATAGTCCTGGTTGATATAATCATGGTCACGGTTGGTATAATCATATTCGTTGTTGTTATAATCATGGTCGTGGTTGTTATAATCATAGTCGTGGTTATTATAATCATGGTTGTGTTTGCTATAATCATGGTCGTGGTTATTATAATCATAGTAGTGGTATATATCATATTCGTGGTTTTTATAATCATGGTAGTGGTTGTTATAATCATAGTCATGATTGATATAATCATGGTTTTGGTTTTTATAATCATAGTCGTGGTAATTATAATCATGGTCGTGGTTGTTATAATCATGGTCGTGGTTGTTATAATCACGGTCGTGGTTGTTATAATCATAGTCGTTGTTGTAACAATCATGGTCGTCTTTGTTAGAATTATGGTCGTGGTTGTTATAATCACGGTCGTGGTTGTTATAATCATAGTCGTTGTTGCAACAATCATAGTCGCGGTTGTTATAATCACAGTGGTGGTTGTTATAATCATGGTCGTGAGTGTTATAATCATTGTTGTGGTTGTTATAATCATATTCGTGTTATAATCATATTCGTGGTTGTTATAATTATAGTCGTGGTTATTATAATCATGATCGTGGTTGTTATAATCATGGTCGTGGTTGTTTTAATCACGGTCGTGGTTGTTATAATCATAGTCGTTGTTGTAACAATCATGGTCGTCTTTGTTAGAATTATGGTCGTGGTTGTTATAATCACGGTCGTGGTTGTTATAATCATAGTCGTTGTTGCAACAATCATAGTCGCGGTTGTTATAATCACAGTGGTGGTTGCTATAATCAAGGTCATGAGTGTTATAATCATAGTCGTGGTTATTATAATCATGATCGCGGTTGTTATAAACATAATCGTCAGTGTTATAATCATGGTCGTGGTTGTTTTAATCATGGTCGAGGTTGTTATAATCATAATCGTTGTTGTTATATTCATGGTTGTGCTTGTTATAATCATAATCGTGGTTGTTTTAATTATATTCGTGGTTGTTATAATCATGGTCGTGGTTGTTATAATCAGAGTAGTGGTATAATCATATTCGTGGTTGTAATAATCACGGTCGTGCTTGTTATAATCATAGTTGTGATTGTTATAATCATGGTCGCGGTTGTTATAATCATATTCGTGGTTGTTATTATCATAGTAGTGGTATAATCATATTCGTGGTTGTTATTATCATGGTCGTGGTTGTCATAATCATAGTAGTGGTTGTTATAATCATCGTAGTGAATGTTATAATCATGGTCATGGTTGTTGTAATCATGGTCGTGGTTGTTATTATCATAGTCGCGGTTGTTTTAATTATATTCGTGGTTGTTATAATCATGGTCGTGGTTGTTATAATCATATTAGTGGTTGATATAATCATGGTCGTGAGTGTTATAATAATGGTCGTGGATGTTATAATCATAGTCGTGGTTGTTATAATCATGGTCGTTGTTGTTATAATCATAGTCGTTGTTGTAACTATTATGGTCTTGGTTGTTATATTTATGGTCGTGCTTGTTATAATCAATGTCGTGGTTGTTATAATCATAGTCGTGGTTGCTATAATCAAGGTCGTGAGTGTTATAATCATAGTCGTGGTTGTTATAATCATATTAGTGGTTGTTATAATCATGGTCGTGAGTGTTATAATCATGTTCGTGGTTGTTATAATAATGCTCGTTGATGAAATAATCATAGTCGTGGTTGTTATAATCATAGTCGTTGTTGTAACAATCATGGTCGTTGTTGTTATATTCATGGTCGTGGTTGTTATAATCATATTCGTTTTTGTTATAATCATATTCGTGGTTGCTATAATCATAGTCGTGGTTGTTATAATCATGGTCGCAGTTGTAATAATCTTATTCTTGATGTTATAATAATGTTCGTGGTTGTTATAATCATGGTCGTGGTGGTTATATTCATGGTCGCGGTTTATATAATCATAGTCGTGGTTAAGATTATAGTTGTGGTTGTTATAATTATGGTCGTGGTTGTTATTATCATGGTCGTGAGTGTTATAATCATGGTCGTGGTTGTTATAATCATATTCGTGTTTGTTACAATCATATTCGTGGTTGTTATAATCATAGTCGTGGTTGTTATATTCAAGGTTGTGCTTGATATATTCATGGTCGGGCTTGTTATAATCATAGTCGTGGTTGTTATAATTATATTCACGGGTGTTATAATCATAATCTTGGTTGTTATAATGATGGTCGTGGTTGTTATAATCATGGTCGTGGTTTTTATAATCAGAGTAGTGGTATAATCATATTCGTGGTTGTTATAATCATGGTCGTGCTTGTTATAATCATAGTCGTGATTGTTATAATCATGGTCGTGGTTGTTATAATCATAGTCATGGTTGTTATAATCATAGTAGTGGTATAATCATATTCGTGGTTGTTATAATCATGGTCGTGATTGCTATAGTCATAGTAGTGGTTGTGGTTGTTATAATCATAGTCGTTGTTGTTGTAATCATGGTGGTTGTTGTTATATTCATGGTCGTCTTCTTATAATCATAGCCGTGGTTGCTATAAACATGGTCGTGGATGTTATAATCATAGAAGTGGTTGTTATAATCATGGTCGTGGTTGTTATAATCAGAGTAGTGGTATAATCATATTCGTGGTTGTTATAATCATGGTCGTGCTTGTTATAATTATAGTCGTGATTGTTATAATCATGGTCCTGGTTGTTATAATCATAGGTATGGTTGTTATAATCATAGTAGTGGTATAATCATATTCGTGGTTGTTATAATCATGGTCGTGTTTGCTATAATCATAGTAGTGGTTGTGGTTGTTATAATCATAGTCGTTGTTGTTGTAATCATGGTGGTTGTTGTTATATTCATGGTCGTCTTCTTATAATCATTTTCGTGTTTGTTATAATCATATTCGTGGTTGTTATAATCGTAGACGTGGATGTTATATTCATGGTCATGCTTGATATATTCATGGTCGGGCTTGTTATAATAATAGTCGTGGTTGTTATAATCATGGTCACGGTTGTTATAATCATAGTTGTGAGTGTTATAATCATAGTCGTGGTTGTTATATTCATGGTCGCGGTTGTTAAATCATAATCGTCAGTGTTATAATCATGGTCGTGGTTGTTTTAATCATGGTCGAGGTTGTTATAATCATAATCGTGGTTGTTATATTCATGGTTGTGCTTGTTATAATCATAGTCGTTCGTTGTTATAATTATATTCGTGGTTGTTATAATCATATTAGTGGTTGATATAATCATAGTCGTGGTTGTTATAATCATGGTCGTTGTTGTTATAATCATAGTAGTTGTGTAACAATTATGGTCGTGGTTGTTATATTTATGGTCGTGCTTACTATAATCATAGTCGTGGTTGTTATAATCATAGTCGTGGTTGCTATAATCAAGGTCGTGAGTGTTATAATCATATTCATGTTTGTTATAATCATATTTATGGTTGTTATAATCATAGTCGTTGTTGTAGCAATCATGGTCGTTGTTGTTATATTCATGGTCGTGGTTGTGATAATCATATTCGTTTTTGTTATAATCATATTCGTGGTTGTCATAATCATAGTCGTGGTTGTTATATTCATGGTCGTGAGTGTTATAATCATAGTCGTGGTTGCCATAATCAAGGTCATGAGTGTTACTATCATATTCGTGGTTGTTATGATCAAAGTCGTGGTTGTTATATTCATTGTCGTGCTTGATTAATTCATTTTCGGGCTTGTTATAATAATAGTCGTGGTTGATATAATCAAGGTCACGTTTGTTATAATCATATTCGTGGTTGTCATAATCATGGTCATGGTTGTTGTAATCACGGTCGTGGTTGTTATAATCATAGTCGTGGTTGTAATAATCAAGGTTGTGTTTGCTATAATCATGGTCGTGGTTGTTATAATCATAGTAGTGGTATAATCATATTCGTGGTATTTATAATCATGGTAGTGGTTGTTATAATCATAGTCTTGATTGTTATAATCATGGTTTTGGTTTTTATAATCAAAGTCGTGGTTATTATAATCATGGTCGTGGTTGTTATAATCATAGTCGTTGTTGTAACAATCATGGTCGTGGTTGTTATAATCATGGTCGTGGTTGTTGTAATCATGGTCGTGGTTGTTATAATCTTAGTGGTTGTTGCAACAATCATGGTCGCCGTTGTTATAATCATAGTGGTGGTTGTTATAATCATGGTCGTGAGTGTTATAATCATAGTTTTGGTTGCTGTAATCAAATTCATGTTTGTTATAATCATATTAGTGGTTGTTATAATCATAGTCGTGGTTGTTATATTCATTATCGCGGTTGTTATAATCACGGTCGTGGTTGTTAAAATCATATTAGTGGTTATTATAATCATGGTCGTAGTTGTTATAATCATGCTCGTGGATGTTATAATCATAGTCGTGGTTGTTATAATCATAGTCGTTGTTGTAACAATCATGGTCGTTGTTGTTATATTCATGGTCGTGCATGTTATAATCATAGACGTGGTTGTTATAATCATAGTCGTGGTTGCTATAATCAAGGTCGTGAGTGTTATAATCATAGTCGTGGTTTTTATAATCATGATCGCGGTTGTTATAATCATAATCGTCAGTTTTATTATCATGGTCGTGGTTGTTTTAATCATGGTCGAGGTTGTTATAATCATAATCGTTGTTGTTATATTCATGGTTGTGCTTGTTATAATCATAGTCGTGGTTGTTATAATTAAAATCGTGGTTGTTATAATCATGGTCGTGGTTGTTAAAATCATTTTAGTGGTAATTATAATCATGGTCGTGGTTGTTATAATCATGCTCGTGGATGTTATAATCATAGTCGTGGTTGTTATAATCATATTCATGTTTGTTATAATCATAGTCGTGGTTGCTATAAACAGAGTAGTGGCACAATCATATTCGTGGTTGTTGTAATCGTGGTCGTGCTTGTTATAATCATAGTCGTGATTGTTATAATCATGGTCGTGGTTGTTATAATCATAGTCGTGGTTGTTATAATAATGGTCGTGGTTGTTATAATCATGGTCGTAGTTGTTATATTCATGGTCGTTGTTGCTATAACCATTGTTGTGTTTGTGATCATAGTCGTGGTTGTTATAATCATGGTCGTGAGTGTTATATTCATGGTCGTCTTCTTATAATCATAGTCGTGGTTCTTATAATCATAGTCGTAGTTGTTATAATCATGGTCGTGGTTATTATAATCATAGTAGTGGGTGTTATAATCATAGTCGTGGTTCTTATAATCATAGTAGTGGTATAATCATATCCGTGGTTGTTATAATCATGGTCGTGGTTGCTATAATCATAGTAGTGGTTGTGGTTGTTATAATCATAGTCGTTGTTGTTGTAATCAGGTCGTGGTTGTTATATTCATGGTCGTCTTCTTATAATCATTGTCGTGGTTCATATAATCATAGTCGTAGTTGTTATAATTATATTCACGGTTGTTATAATCATAGTCTTGGTTGTTTTAATAATGGTCGTGGTAGTTATAATCATGGTCGTAGTTGTTATAATCATAGTCATTATTTGTATAATCATGGTCGTGGTTGTTATAATCATAGTCGTGGTTGATATAATCATAGTAGTGGTATAATCATATTCGTGGTTGTTATAATCATAGTCACGATTTAAATAATCATGGTCGTGGTTGCTATAATCAGAGTAGTGGCACAATCATATTCGTGGTTGTTATAATCTTGGTCGTGCTTGTTATAATCATAGTCGTGATTGTAATAATCATGGTCGTGGTTGTTATAATCATATTCGTGGTTGTTATAATAATGGTTGTGGTTGTTATAATCATGGTCGTAGTTGTTATATTCATGGTCGTGTTTGCTATAACCATTGTCGTGGTTGTGGTCATAGTCGTGGTTGTTATAATCATGGTCGTGAGTGTTATATTCATGGTCGTCTTCTTATAATCATAGTCGTGGTTCTTATAATCATAGTCGTAGTTGTTATAATCATGGTCGTGGTTGTTATAATCATAGTAGTGGTTGCTATAATCATAGTCGTGGTTGTTATAATTATAGTAGTTGTATAATCATATCCGGGGTTGTTATAATCATGGTCGTGGTTGCTATAATCATAGTAGTGGTTGTGGTTGTTATAATCATAGTCGTTGTTGTTGTAATCATGGTCGTGGTTGTTATATTTATGGTCGCCTTCTTATAATCATAGTCGTGGTTCTTATAATCATAGTCGTAGTTGTTATAATCATGGTCGTGGTTGTTATAATCATAGTGGTGGTTGTTATAATTATGGTCGTGGCTGTTATAATCATGGTCGTGGTTGTCATAATGATAATAGTGGTTGTTATTATCATGTTAGTGAATGTTATAATCATGTTCATGGTTGTTGTAATCATGCTCGTGGTTGTTATAATCATATTCGTGGCTTTTATAGTCATGATCGTGGTTGTTATAATCATAGTCATGATTGTTATAATCAGGGTTATGGTTGTTATTATCACAGTCGTGGTTGTTATAAGCATGGACGTGGTTGTTATAATCAAGGTCGCGGTTGATATAATCACGGTCGTGGTTGTTATAATCATAGTCGTTGTTGTAACAATCATGGTCGTGGTTGTTATAATCATGGTCGTGGTTGTCATAATCATGGTCGCGGTTGTTATAATCCTATTCGTGGTTGTAATAATCATGGTCGTGAGTGTTATAATCATAGTTGTGGTAGTTATAATCATATTCGTGTTTGTTATAATCATATTCGTGGTTGTTATAATCATAGTCGTGGTTGTTATATTCATGGTCGTGCTTGATAAATTCATGGTCGGGATTGCTAGAACAATAGTCGTGGTTGTTATAATCATGGTCACGGTTATAATCATAATCGTGAGTGTTATAATCATGGTCGTGGTTGTTTTAATCATGGTCGCGGTTGTTATAAGCATATTCGTGGTTGTTATAATCATAGTCGTGGTGATTATATTCATGGTTGTGCTTGTCATAATCAGGGTCGGGCTTGTTATAATCATTGTCATTGTTGTTATAATCATGGTTGCGGTTGCTATAATTATATTCGTGGTTGTTATAATCATGGTAGTGGTTGTTATAATCATGGTCGTTGTTGTTATAATCAGAGTCGTTGTTGTAACAATTATGGTCGTGGTTGTATATTCATGGTCGTGCTTGTTATAATAACAGTCGTGGTTGTTGTAATCAGGGTCACAGTTATAATCAAAATCGTAAGTGTTATAATCATGGTCGTGGTTGTTTTAATCATGGTCGTGGTTGTTATAATTATAGTCGTGGTTGTTATATTCATGGTTGTGCTTGTCATATTCAGGGTCGGGCGTGTTATAATCATTGTCATTCTTGTTATAATCATGGTTGCGTTTGTTTTAATTATATTCGTGGTTGTTATAATCATGGTAGTGGTTGTTATAATCATGGTCGTTGTTGTTATAATCAGAGTCGTTGTTGTAACAATTATGGTCGTGGTTGTTATATTCATGGTCGTGCTTGTTATAATCATTAGTCGTGGTTGTTATAATCATAGTCGTGGTTGTTATAATCATAGTAATGGTTGCTATAATCATGGTCGTGAGTTTTGTAATCAAGGTCGTGGTTGCTATAACCATGCTCGTGGATGTTATAATCATATTCGTGGTTGTTATAATCATGGTCGTGGTTGTTATAACCATAGTCGTCGTTGTAACAATTATGGTCACGGTTGTTATAATCATATTCGTGGTTGTTATAATCATGGTCGTGAGTGTTATAATCATAGTTGTGGTTGTTATAATCATATTCCTGTTTCTTATAATCATATTCGTGGTTGTTATAATCTTAGTCGTGGTTGTTATATTCATGGTCGTCCTTCATAAATTCATGGTCGGGCTTGTTATAATAATAGTCGTCGTTGTTGTAATCAAGGTCACAGTTATAATCATAATCGTGAGTGTTATAATCATGGTCGTGGTTGTTTTAATCATGGTCGTGGTTGTTATAATCATAGTCGTGGTTGTTATATTTATGGTTGCGGTTGTTATATTTATATTCGTGGTTGTTATAATCATGGTAGTGGTGTTTATAATCATGGTCGTTGTTGTTATAATCAGAGTCGTTGTTGTAACAATTATGGTCGTGGTTGTTTTATTCATGGTCGTGCTTGTTATAATCATAGTCGTGGTTGTCATATTCATAGTCGTGGTTGTTATAATCATGGTCGTGGTTGTTATAATCATAATCGTCAGTGTTATAATCATGGTCGTGGTTGTTATAATCATGGTCGTTGTTGACATAATCAGAGTCGTTGTTGTAACAATTATGGTCGTGGTTGTTATTTTCATGGTCGTGCTTGTTATAATCATAGTCGTGGTTGTCATAATCATAGTCGTGGTTGTTATAATCATGGTCGCGGTTGTTACAATCATAATCGTCAGTGTTATAATCATGGTCGTGGTTGTTTTAATCATAGTCGAGGTTGTCATAATCATAATCGTGGTTGTTATATTCATGGTTGTGCTTGATATAATCATAGTCGTGGTTGTTATAATTATAGTCGTGGTTGTTATAATCATGGTCGCGGTTGTTATAATCATAGTCTTGGTTGTTATGATAATGGTTGTGGTTGTTATAATCATGATCGTGGTTGTTATTTTCATGGTCGTGGTTGCTATAATCATAGCCGTGGTTATGATCATAGTCGTGGTTGTTATTGACCATGGCCGTGGTTGTTATAATCATGGTCGTGGTTGTTATTGATCATGGTCGTGATTGTTATAATCATGGTCGTGAGTGTAATAACCATGGTCGTGGTTGTTGTAATCTTGGTCGTGGTTGTTATAATTATAGTCGTGGTTACGATCATAGTCGTGGTTGTTATAATCATAGTCGTGGTTGTTATAATCGTAGTCGTGGTTGTTTTATGCATTGTCTCTCTTGTTATATTCATGGTTGCGGTGGTTATAATCATAGTCGTGGTTATGATCATTGTCGTGGTTGTTATATTCATGGTCCTGCTTTTTTAATCATAGTCGACGATGTTATATTTATAGTCGTGGTTGTTACAATCATGGTCGTGAGTGTTATAATCATGGTCGTGGTTGTTTCAATCATATTTGTGTTTGTTATAGTCATATTCGTGGATGTTATAATCATGGTCGTGGGTGCTATTATCATGGTCGTGGTTGTTATAATCGTGGTCGTGGTTATTATAATCATGGTGGTGATTGTTATTATCATAATCGGGTTTGTTATAATCATGGTCATGGTTGTTATAATCATGATCGTGGTTGGTACAATCATGGTCTTGGTTGTTATAATCATAGTTGTGGTTGTTATAATCATGGTCATGGTTGTTGTAATCATGGTCGCGGTTGTTATAATCATAGTCGTGGTTGTTAAAATCATAGTTGTGGTTGTTATAATCATATTCGTGATTGTTATAATCATGGTCGTGAGTGCTATAATCATGGTCGTGATTGTTATAATCATAGTCGTGGTTGTTATATTCATGGTCGTGATTGATATATTCAGGGTCGGGCTTGTTATAATCACAGTCGTGGTTGTTATAATCATGGTCATGGTTGTTATAATCATGGTGGTGGTTGTTATAATCATGGTCGTGGTTGTTGTAATCCTGGTCGTGGTTGTTATATTCATGGTCTTGCTTGATATAATCATAGTAGTAGTTGTTATAATCATGGCCGTGGTTGTTATAATCATGGTCGTGGTTGATATAATATTATTGGTGGTAGTTTTAATCATGTTTGTGGTTGTTATAATCATGGACGTGGTTGTTATAATCATGATCGTGGTTGTTATAATCATAGCCGCGGTTGTTATAATCATGGTCGTGGTTGTTATAAACATTGTTGTGATTGTTGTAATCATCGTTGTGGTTGTTATAATCATGTTCTTGGTTGTTATATCATTGGTCGTGGTTGTTATAATCATGGTCGTGGTTGCTATAATCAAGGTTGTGGTTATTATAATCTTAGTCGTGGTTGTTGTAATCATGGTCTTGGTTGTTATATTCATAGTCGTGTTCTTAAAATCATAGTCGTGGTTGTTATAATCATAGTCGTTGTTATAATCATGGTCGTGAGTGTTATAATCATGGTCGTGGTTGTTATAATCATAATTGTGTTTGTTATAATTATATTCGTGGTAGTTATAATCATGGTTGTGGGTGTTATAATCATATTCGCGGTTGTTAAAATCATGGTCAAGTTTGTTATAATCATAGTAGTGGTTGTTATAATCATGGTCGTGAGTGTTATAATCATAGTCGTGGTTGTTATAATCATGGTCGTGGTTGTTATAATCATGGTCGTCGTTTTTATAAACATGGTGGTAATTGTTATTATCATAATCGTGGTTGTTATAATCATGGTCGTGGTTGTTATATTCATGGTCGTGGATGTTATATTCATAGTAGTGGTTGTTATAATGATGGTCGTGGTGGTTATAATCATAGTCGTGGTTGTTATAATCATAATCGTGGTTGTAATAATCATGGTCGTGACTATTATAATCATGGTCGTGGTTGTTAAAATCAAGGTCGTAGTTGATATAATCATGGTCGTGGTAGTTAAAATCATATACTTGTTTGTTTTAATGATATTCGTGGTTGTTATAATCATCGTCGTGGTTGTTATATTCATGGTCGTGCTTGATATTGTAATGAGACAAAGATTTAAGAGTAGAAGATATAGAGAAAGGTTAGATATGATATTTAGTAAGAGAGTTAAAGAGAGAGGAAGATTTTGGTAGCGTGGCCGTGATAGTTATTTACACTTATCGTACACTTATCGTATCTTATACGTCAATACACATCTATTACGTTCTTAAAGGCGACTTGTCAAACACTGCTTCGTTACAACTCTTTATTAATTACGAACATGACATGGACACATTAATAACACCTTCTATTGAAAGTTACTAGGACATTATTATGTTACTAGACACTGATTCTCGGACACGAACATGAAATGAATACACTTCCCACATAAGTAACTCATCCCATGGAAAGCTCTGACAAACACTCACGTGACCTAGGGGAGGCCTAGCAGGGAGACTGCTTAGCTGGAACACTGGTGTCGGGAGGGCGACTGCTTAACTGGGACACTGGTGTCGGGAGGGCGCCTGCTTAGCTGGGACACTGGAGGGAAGTCGGGGAGGGAAGTCCTGCAAGGCTCTCCTCCCGTGAGCGGGACTCGGCTGTGGTGGACCTCCTCCTCCGATCCCTGTGTGTCTCTCTCTCTGACTCTGCCAAATTCCCTGAGGGAGGACTAGGACGTCCTATATATTGGGATGCGGGCCGT
Source organism: Homarus gammarus (assembly GCA_958450375.1). Lineage (NCBI taxonomy): Eukaryota > Metazoa > Arthropoda > Malacostraca > Decapoda > Nephropidae > Homarus > Homarus gammarus. The sequence goes on along the minus strand of CAUDMG010002415.1, from coordinate 927,941 downwards.
CAGGTTCAGCTGGTCGGGGGGGGGGGGGGGGCGGCGAAGGGTCTCCTTACATTTGACCTGGCCAATGTGAGGTCAGGTCTGGACTTTTCAGAAACTATCTGGGAAAGTCATCAGGTGGGGCCGTGTGTATATTGGGAGAGCAACCGTGAGAGTTATCCTACACTTGACCTCCCTAATGTCCGGTCAGACTGGAGTTTCTGAGATGTAAGACGTACTTTCTGGAGAAGTCATCAGGTGGGGCCGTGTGACATGAGAGGCCCTGGTTGATTTGTGGCCCCTTGAGTTGGGCTCCGAGGGTTACATTTGACCTGGCTAATGTGAGGTCAGGTCCGGCCTTTGTTCAGAGAGTAGGTTATTGTATATTGGAAGAGAGTCGGCTGGTGCCTTCTTACATGTCTGTTGTGGTGACATGTCACATGGGAAGGGAGCTAGTTGATTTGTAACCCTGGTCAACCGCAAGAGATACCCTATACTTTTGACCTCCCTAATGTCGAGGTCAAGTCTGGCTTTCCTCGCTATGTAAGCTGTGGTCTGACAAACCATCACTACAATATATACATGGTCGTGCTTGTTATAATCATAGTCGTTGTTGTTATAATCATGGTCGCGGTTGTTATAGTCATAGTCTTGGTTGTTATAATAATGTTTGTGGTTGTCATAATCATGATAGTGGTTGTTATATTCATGGTCGTGGTTGTTATAATCATAGTCGTGGTTATGATCATAGACGTGGTTGTTATTGACCATTGTCGTGGTTGTTATAATCATGGTCGTGGTTGTTATTGATCATGGTCGTCGTTGTTATAATCATGGTCGTGAGTGTTATAACCATGGTCGTGGTTGTTGTAATCATGGTCGTGGTTGTTATAATCATAGTCGTGGTTACGATCATAGTCGTGGTTGTTATAATCATAGTCGTGGTTGTTATAATCGTAGTCGTGGTTGTTATATGCATTGTCTCTCTTGTTATATTCATAGTCGCTCCTGTTATAATCAAAGTCGTGATTGTTATAATCATGGTCGTGGTTGTTATATTCATGGTTGCGGTTGTTATAATCATAGTCGCGGTTATGATCATTGTCGTGGTTGTTATAATCATGGTCGTGAGTGTTATAATCATGGTCGTGGATGTTCTAATCATGGTCGTGGTTGTTATATTCATGGTCCTGCTTTTTTAATCATAGTCGTGGATGTTATATTCATAGTCGTGGTTGTTATAATCATGGTCATGAGTGTTATAATCATGGTCGCGGTTGTTATAATCCTATTCGTGGTTGTAATAATCATGGTCGTGAGTGTTATAATCATAGTTGTGGTAGTTATAATCATATTCGTGTTTGTTATAATCATATTCGTGGTTGTTATAATCATAGTCGTGGTTGTTATATTCATGGTCGTGCTTGATAAATTCATGGTCGAGATTGCTAGAACAATAGTCGTGGTTGTTATAATCATGGTCACGGTTATAATCATAATCGTGAGTGTTATAATCATGGTCGTGGTTGTTTTAATCATGGTCGCGGTTGTTATAAGCATATTCGTGGTTGTTATAATCATAGTCGTGGTGATTATATTCATGGTTGTGCTTGTCATAATCAGGGTCGGGCTTGTTATAATCATTGTCATTGTTGTTATAATCATGGTTGCGGTTGTTATAGTTATATTCGTGGTTGTTATAATCATTGTAGTGGTTGCTATAATCATGGTCGTTGTTGTTATAATCAGAGTCGTTGTTGTAACAATTATGGTCGTGGTTGTATATTCATGGTCGTGCTTGTTATAATAATAGTCGTGGTTGTTGTAATCAGGGTCACAGTTATAATCAAAATCGTGAGTGTTATAATGATGGTCGTGGTTGTTTTAATCATAGTCGTGGTTGTTATAATCATAGTCGTGGTTGTTATATTCATGGTTGTGCTTGTCATATTCAGGGTCGGGCGTGTTATAATCATTGTCATTCTTGTTATAATCATGGTTGCGTTTGTTTTAATTATGTTCGTGGTTGTTATAATCATGGTAGTGGTTGTTATAATCATGGTCGTTGTTGTTATAATCAGAGTCGTTGTTGTAACAATTATGGTCGTGGTTGTTATATTCATGGTCGTGCTTGTTATAATAATTAGTCGTGGTTGTTATAATCATAGTCGTGGTTGTTATAATCATAGTAATGGTTGTTATAATCATGGTCGTGAGTTTTGTAATCAAGGTCGTGGTTGCTATAACCATGCTCGTGGATGTTATAATCATATTCGTGGTTGTTATAATCATGGTCGTGGTTGTTATAACCATAGTCGTTGTTGTAACAATTATGGTCGCGGTTGTTATAATCATATTCGTGGTTGTAATAATCATGGTCGTGAGTGTTATAATCATAGTTGTGGTAGTTATAATCATATTCGTGTTTGTTATAATCATATTCGTGGTTGTTATAATCATAGTCGTGGTTGTTATATTCATGGTCGTGCTTGATAAATTCATGGTCGAGATTGCTAGAACAATAGTCGTGGTTGTTATAATCATGGTCACGGTTATAATCATAATCGTGAGTGTTATAATCATGGTCGTGGTTGTTTTAATCATGGTCGCGGTTGTTATAAGCATATTCGTGGTTGTTATAATCATAGTCGTGGTGATTATATTCATGGTTGTGCTTGTCATAATCAGGGTCGGGCTTGTTATAATCATTGTCATTGTTGTTATAATCATGGTTGCGGTTGTTATAGTTATATTCGTGGTTGTTATAATCATTGTAGTGGTTGCTATAATCATGGTCGTTGTTGTTATAATCAGAGTCGTTGTTGTAACAATTATGGTCGTGGTTGTATATTCATGGTCGTGCTTGTTATAATAATAGTCGTGGTTGTTGTAATCAGGGTCACAGTTATAATCAAAATCGTGAGTGTTATAATGATGGTCGTGGTTGTTTTAATCATAGTCGTGGTTGTTATAATCATAGTCGTGGTTGTTATATTCATGGTTGTGCTTGTCATATTCAGGGTCGGGCGTGTTATAATCATTGTCATTCTTGTTATAATCATGGTTGCGTTTGTTTTAATTATGTTCGTGGTTGTTATAATCATGGTAGTGGTTGTTATAATCATGGTCGTTGTTGTTATAATCAGAGTCGTTGTTGTAACAATTATGGTCGTGGTTGTTATATTCATGGTCGTGCTTGTTATAATAATTAGTCGTGGTTGTTATAATCATAGTCGTGGTTGTTATAATCATAGTAATGGTTGTTATAATCATGGTCGTGAGTTTTGTAATCAAGGTCGTGGTTGCTATAACCATGCTCGTGGATGTTATAATCATATTCGTGGTTGTTATAATCATGGTCGTGGTTGTTATAACCATAGTCGTTGTTGTAACAATTATGGTCGCGGTTGTTATAATCATATTCGTGGTTGTTATAATCATGGTCGTGAGTGTTATAATCATAGTTGTGGTTGTTATAATCATATTCGTGTTTCTTATAATCATATTCGTGGTTGTTATAATCTTAGTCGTGGTTGTTATATTCATGGTCGTCCTTGATAAATTCATGGTCGGGCTTGTTATAATAATAGTTGTCGTTGTTGTAATCATGGTCACAGTTATAATCATAATCGTGAGTGTTATAATCATGGTCGTGGTTGTTTTAATCATGGTCGTGGTTGTTATAATCATAGTCGTGGTTGTTATATTCATGGTTGCGGTTGTTATAATTATATTCGTGGTTGTTTTAATCATGGTAGTGGTGTTTATAATCATGGTCGTTGTTGTTATAATCAGAGTCGTTGTTGCAACAATTATGGTCGTGGTTGTTATATTCATGGTCGTGCTTGTTATAATCATAGTCGTGGTTGTCATAATCATAGTCGTGGTTGTTATAATCATGGTCGCGGTTGTTATAATCATAATCGTCAGTGTTATAATCATGGTCGTGGTTGTTATAATCATGGTCGTTGTTGACATAATCAGAGTCGTTGTTGTAACAATTATGGTCGTGGTTGTTATATTCATGGTCGTGCTTGTTATAATCATAGTCGTGGTTGTCATAATCATAGTCGTGGTTGTTATAATCATGGTCGCGGTTGTTATAATCATAATCGTCAGTGTTATAATCATGGTCGTAGTTCTTTTAATCATAGTCGAGGTTGTTATAATCATAATCGTGGTTGTTATATTCATGGTTGTGCTTGATATAATCATAGTCGTGGTTGTTATAATTATAGTCGTGGTTGTTATAATCATGGTCGCGGTTGTTATAATCATAGTCTTGGTTGTTATGATAATGGTTGTGGTTGTTATAATCATGATCGTGGTTGTTATGTTCATGGTCGTGGTTGCTATAATCATAGCCGTGGTTATGATCATAGTCGTGGTTGTAATTGACCATGGCCGTGGTTGTTATAATCATGGTCGTGGTTGTTATTGATCATGGTCGTGATTGTTATAATCATGGTCGTGAGTGTTATAACCATGGTCGTGGTTGTTGTAATCTTGGTCGTGGTTGGTATAATTATAGTCGTGGTTACGATCATAGTCGTGGTTGTTATAATCATAGTCGTGGTTGTTATAATCGTAGTCGTGATTGTTTTATGCATTGTCTCTCTTGTTATATTCATAGTCGCCCTTGATTAATCAAAGTCGTGATTGTTATAATCATGGTCGTGGTTGTTATATTCATGGTTGCGGTTGTTATAATCATAGTCGTGGTTATGATCATTGTCGTGGTTGTTATAATCATGGTCGTGAGTGTTATAATCATGGTCGTGGTTGTTCTAATCATGGTCGTGGTTGTTATATTCATGGTCCTGCTTTTTTAATCATAGTTGACGATGTTATATTTATAGTCGTGGTTGTTATAATCATGGTCGTGAGTGTTATAATCATGGTCGTGGTTGTTTTAATCATATCTGTGTTTGTTATAGTCATATTCGTGGATGTTATAATCATGGTCGTGGGTGCTATTATCATGGTCGTAGTTGTTATAATCGTGGTCGTGGTTATTATAATCATGGTGGTGATTGTTATTATCATAATCGGGTTTGTTATAATCATGGTCATGGTTGTTATAATCATGATCATGGTTGGTACAATCATGGTCTTGGTTGTTACAATCATAGCTGTGGTTGTTATAATCATGGTCATGGTTGTTGTAATCATGGTCGCGGTTGTTATAATCATAGTCGTGGTTGTTAAAATCATAGTTGTGGTTGTTATAATCATATTCGTGATTGTTATAATCATGGTCGTGAGTGTTATAATCATGGTCGTGATTGTTATAATCATAGTCGTGGTTGTTATATTCATGGTCGTGATTGATATATTCAGGGTCGGGCTTGTTATAATCATAGTCGTGGTTGTTATAATCATGGTCATGGTTGTTGTAATCATGGTGGTGGTTGTTATATTCATGGTCGTGGTTGTTATAATAATAGTCGTGGTAATGATCATAGTCGTGGCTGTTTCAATTGTTATGGGCCCCTGTCTCATCAACAGAACGTATTATATAAATGGGTCAATACATCTGATATTATATTCAGATTCACCACCCTGTAACTTTCCACTGTCTATGAGTAAGACATGAGATGGACACGTGAGCGGGCAACTCACCCAAGAGGGCGAGACCCATAGCTCAGCATTTCTGTAAGCACGCACTGCGATGCCCCTAAGCTTCAGTAGCTCACCTCAACTCATATCGTAAGGACGTGACCTAACGTTTATCATACATAAACGCCGTCCCTTTCTCATTCACTCCTAGACAGTGAGACTTACGGTTGATATACACTCAGGAATTATATCTACAACCTTTCATAATAAAACAAAGGAACTACCGTTTGGGTTTCGTTACTTAAAACCCAAATATAAATATGTGTGAACGGACTGGTTAATTGGACAAGCAGCCGATTCACAATCATGGTTGCGGTTGTTATAATCGTAATCGTGAATGTTATAATCATGGTCGTGGTTGTTGTAATCCTGGTCGTGGTTGTTATATTCATGGTCTTGCTTGATATAATCATAGTAGTAGTTGTTATAATCATGGCCGTGGTTGTTATAATCATGGTCGTGGTTGATATAATATTATTGGTGGTAGTTTTAATCATGTTTGTGGTTGTTATAATCATGGACGTGGTTGTTATAATCATGATCGTGGTTGTTATAATCATAGCCGCGGTTGTTATAATCATGGACGTGGTTGTTATAATCATAGTCGTGATTGTTGTAATCATCGTTGTGGTTGTTATAATCATGTTCTTGGTTGTTATATCATTGGTCGTGGTTGTCATAGTCATAGTCGTGGTTTTAATAATCATAGTCGTGGCTGCTTTAATCATGGTCGTGGTTGTTATAATCATGGTCGTGGTTGCTATAATCAAGGTTGTGGTTATTATAATCATGGTCGTGGTGCTTATAATCATAGTCGTGGTTGTTGTAATCATGGTCTTGGTTGTTATATTCATAGTCGTGTTCTTAAAATCATAGTCGTGGTTGTTATAATCATAGTCGTTGTTATAATCATGGTCGTGAGTGTTATAATCATGGTCGTGGTTGTTATAATCATAATTGTGTTTGTTATAATTATATTCGTGGTAGTTATAATCATGGTTGTGGGTGTTATAATCATATTCGCGGTTGTTAAAATCATGGTCAAGTTTGTTATAATCATAGTAGTGGTTGTTGTAATCATGGTCGTGAGTGTTATAATCATGGTCGTGGTTGTTATAATCATGGTCGTGGTTGTTATAATCATGGTCGTCGTTTTTATAAACATGGTGGTAATTGTTATTATCATAATCGTGGTTGTTATAATCATGGTCGTGGTTGTTATATTCATGGTCGTGGATGTTATATTCATAGTAGTGGTTGTTATAATGATGGTCGTGGTGGTTATAATCATAGTCGTGGTTGTTATAATCATAATCGTGGTTGTAATAATCATGGTCGTGACTATTATAATCATGGTCGTGGTTGTTAAAATCAAGGTCGTAGTTGTTATAATCATGGTCGTGACTATTATAATCATGGTCGTCGTTGTTGTAATCATGGTCGTGGTTGTTATAATCATAGTCGTTGTTATCATCATAGTCGTGGTTGTTATAATCATAGTCGTGGTTGTTATAATCATGGTCGTGGTTGTTAAAATCAATGTCGTAGTTGTTATAATCATGGTCGTCGTTGTTATAATCATGGTCGTGGTTGTTAAAATCATATACTTGTTTGTTTTAATGATATTCGTGGTTGTTATAATCATCGTCGTGGTTGTTATATTCATGGTCGTGCTTGATATTGTAATGAGACAAAGATTTAAGAGTAGAAGATATAGAGATAGGTTAGATATGATATTTAGTAAGAGAGTAAAAGAGAGAGGAAGATTTTGGTAGCGTGGCCGTGATAGTTATTTACACTTATCGTACACTTATCGTATCTTATACGTCAATACACATCTATTACGTTCTTAAAGGCGACTTGTCAAACACTGCTTCGTTACAACTCTTTATTAATTACGAACATGACATGGACACATTAATAACACCTTCTATTGAAAGTTACTAGGACATTATTATGTTACTAGACACTGATTCTCGGACACGAACATGAAATGAATACACTTCCCACATAAATAATAATAATAATAATAATAATAATAATAATTAACGGTTTATTGAAAGAGCTTGGCAGCCAGAAGGCTGAAAATATACAGTTACATATTTGGGGAGTGGGTTACGAATTACAAATAATATACAAGTAACACAAGTGACACAAATAAGACATATAATAACTTAGATGGGGAAAAGCTCAAACTACAGTTCAATTCAACATAGTGACAGTGTTACAGTATTACAAGTTATTGATAATTTTTACAATGGTTGGGACTGGGCTGTTCTTATAGCGATCAGTTCGTGCACGTATGGGCTGGATGCGGTTGTGGTGTCGAACAGCAATTCTCGGACAAGGGACCTCGGGTGGTAGTAGGAGCCGGTGTCGGGGATGGTGTAGAAGCTTCTTACCAAATTTGCAGATGAGGTCGTGGTGATGGTCAGTGAGAGTCGAAAGGGTCAGTGTGTTGAGCGCTTCTTGATATGTGGAGTAGGAGGAGGAGAGAATAATCTTGCATGCCCTCTTTTGCACTTTTTCTAGGTGTTTACGTTGTGTGGCATTTAGGGAGGAAGACCAGGTGGGGGAGGCATAGGTGAGCTTGGGAAGTATGAATGTTGTGTAAACACTGAGGAGCTCGTGTGCAGGAACTCCGAGGGACTTGAGTCGGCGGAGGAGGTGGAGACGGAAACTGGAGGATTTGACAACTTCATTGACATAAGTAACTCATCCCGTGGAAAGCTCTGACAAACACTCACGTGACCTAGGGGAGGCCTAGCAGGGAGACTGCTTAGCTGGAACACTGGTGTCGGGAGGGCGACTGCTTAGCTGGGACACTGGTGTCGGGAGGGCGACTGCTTAGCTGGGACACTGGAGGGAAGTCGGGGAGGGAAGTCCTGCAAGGCTCTCCTCCCGTGAGCGGGACTCGGCTGTGGTGGACCTCCTCCTCCGATCCCTGTGTGTCTCTCTCTCTGACTCTGCCAAATTCCCTGAGGGAGGACTAGGACGTCCTATATATTGGGATGCGAGCCGTCAGGTTCAGCTGGTCGGGGGGGGGGGGGGGGCGGCGAAGGGTCTCCTTACATTTGACCTGGCCAATGTGAGGTCAGGTCTGGACTTTTCAGAAACTATCTGGGAAAGTCATCAGGTGGGGCCGGGTGTATATTGGGAGAGCAACCGTGATAGTTCCCCTACACTTGACCTCCCTAATGTCCGGGCAGACTGGAGTTTCTGAGATGTAAGACGTACTTTCTGGAGAAGTCATCAGGTGGGGCCGTGTGACATGAGAGGCCCTGGTTGATTTGTGGCCCCTTGAGTTGGGCTCCGAGGGTTACATTTGACCTGGCTAATGTGAGGTCAGGTCCGGCCTTTGTTCAGAGAGTAGGTTATTGTATATTGGAAGAGAGTCGGCTGGTGCCTTCTTACATGTCTGTTGTGGTGACATGTCACATGGGAAGGGGGCTAGTTGATTTGTAACCCTGGTCAACCGCAAGAGATACCCTATACTTTTGACCTCCCTAATGTCGAGGTCAAGTCTGGCTTTCCTCGCTATGTAAGCTGTGGTCTGACAAACCATCACTACAATATATTCATGGTCGTGCTTGTTATAATCATAGTCGTTGTTGTTATAATCATGGTCGCGGTTGTTATAATCATAGTCTTGGTTGTTATAATAATGTTTGTGGTTGTCATAATCATGATAGTGGTTGTTATATTCATGGTCGTGGTTGTTATAATCATAGTCGTGGTTATGATCATAGACGTGGTTGTTATTGACCATTGTCGTGGTTGTTATAATCATGGTCGTGGTTGTTATTGATCATGGTCGTCGTTGTTATAATCATGGTCGTGAGTGTTATAACCATGGTCGTGGTTGTTGTAATCATGGTCGTGGTTGTTATAATCATAGTCGTGGTTACGATCATAGTCGTGGTTGTTATAATCATAGTCGTGGTTGTTATAATCGTAGTCGTGGTTGTTATATGAATTGTCTCTCTTGTTATATTCATAGTCGCTCCTGTTATAATCAAAGTCGTGATTGTTATAATCATGGTCGTGGTTGTTATATTCATGGTTGCGGTTGTTATAATCATAGTCGCGGTTATGATCATTGTCGTGGTTGTTATAATCATGGTCGTGAGTGTTATAATCATGGTCGTGGTTGTTCTAATCATGGTCGTGGTTGTTATATTCATGGTCCTGCTTTTTTAATCATAGTCGTGGATGTTATATTCATAGTCGTGGTTGTTATAATCATGGTCATGAGTGTTATAATCATGGTCGTGGTTGTTATAATAATTATTTGTGTTTGTTATAGTCATATTCGTGGATGTTATAATCATGGTCGTGGTTGTTATTATCATGGTCGTGGTTGTTATAATCGTGGTTGTGGTTAATATAATCATGGTGGTGATTGTTATTATCATAATCGGGGTTGTTATAATCATGGTCATGGTTGTTATAATCATGATCGTGGTTGTTGCAATCATGGTCTTGGTTGTTATAATCATAGTCGTGGTTGTTATAATCATATTCGTGGTTGCAATAATCATGATCGTGGTTTTTATAATCATGGTCGTGGTTATGATCATAGTCGTGGTTTTTATAATCATAGTCTTGTTTGTTGTAATCATGGTCGTGAGTGTTATAATCATGGTCGTGGTTGTTATAATCATATTCGTGGTTGTTATAATCATGGTCTTGGTTGTTATAATCATATTCGTGGTTGTTATAATCATGGTCTTGGTTGTTATAATCATGGTCGTGGTTCCTGTTTATAGTCATAGTCGTGGTCGTGATACTTACTGTATCTAATATACTATAAGAAGGAATAGAATAAAGGTTAGAATATTTTTTTAAAGAAGTATTCGCCATAATAGAGGTCAAATTCATAAAAAAAAATAAATATGAATCACAGATGATCATTCCGAAATAAATTGTATTATGAAGAGAAGTGACCTTGATTCTGGTTAGATTAGTCACCATCTGCTTAAGTCATCACCTGTGTTAAGTCATCATATCATCATGTGAACCAGTCAATCATCTGTCTGTCTGTCCTGTTAGTTGCCATATTTTCTATTTGTTCATGCATGAATCTGTCTATTTTTGTCAACCTCCTCTCTGTTTCATTGTCTATATTCCCCCTGTGTCTATTGTAGTCATCTTCTCCATGCATTCCTGTTATTATCTTTTTATCTCTTCTCCGTTTCCACCCACAGGAATAAGTATACACTGTAGCTGTAAGGTCGCCTGGTAATGTTGAAACTGCGCATCCAGACGCATGATGAAACTCAGCTCCCCCCACCTGTTATCTTTAACTATTTTCTGTTTCCTTTCTTTATTCTTCTATTTACTCATCTTCCTTCCTTTACTAATCCAACAACATTAAAAAAAAGTACGCTAAGAAAAAAGTGGGGGGAGGAGGAGGGAGCTATACGATAACTGCAATCGTGGGCTGACAGCGTCCAGCGAATGAGGGTGCGCCAAGTCCGTAGACTTGCATCGTTTTCCAGCTTAAATAAAATGGTTATATAATGGCTTCCTAAAGAAACTATCGATATGGGACCAGGTTTGTTCCACTGTGCGAATTTTTTTGCGATTTTTCCACCAAGTTTGATGAAAAACGATTGTGCCGTTTCGGCCGCCCAGAGCACACACACACACACACACCTAGTCCTATAGTATATTAGATACCTATCTCTCTGGATATTCTGGTAACCAGCTGGACATTACAGGAGTGGTAACATTACTCCTACTTTTATTTAAACGTGGCAATCCTTTTCTTGCAGATATTTACAGAGTCAAGGACTTTTCTCTGCCAGCTGATTGGTTCCTAGGTCTACAAACACTTAAATACAATATGATAGATGTCCAATCCAATAGAAATACTAACACATATTCGTGCCACGCAAGATTCTTTTCCAAAGCTCGACTCCAGGGTGAGCGAAGGTGAATCACTAGTCTCATCATGTCCCCGACTCTACCGACGCTTCCTCCCTGCGTGATTTTAGCAGCAAAAAATGGATTCTAGTACTTGCAATCTTAGCAGGCATTCAGCATTTTCAGAATAAGGAAATAACACAGTCTTGTTCTGTTACCTGAGGTTTTCACTGGGACTGACGTAGTCTGTCTTACTGAAACTTCTAGGGTAAAGGTCTTTCATATGAATCTACATTGTGTACGATTAAACCTGGTGGTTTAACGTATGTCCTTGTTCGCAACAGAACATGCACTCCCATATTATTGAAGCAGGGATGCTGCTTGTGTGATTAACTGGTTTACCATACAAATGTTATTTTATAGCCTTCTCATTTCCCAATACCTAGCATTATACATGCACGTACACAAACTAGAGATACTTGCCGACCACCGAAACATTATAGCTTTACATGGCGAGCTGTCAGACAAATTTAACATTATAACACATTTCTTTAAAAAAGGACACAAAATCAATTTACATAACACCTTACAGACTACCTCATAGTCAACGCACTGTAGTGGAAAGCTGTTATGGTTAAAGATATAATCGAACAAGAGGATATCACACATTCAAAGACACCCTTTGAACACCGCATTGGTTTTAGTCCCTAAGAGGGATGGAGGTTGGTGCCTGCTTATTGATAGTTGACAAGTCAATGAATAAATTTTCTCGGACAGGAACCCGATGCCTGTTCTAAGCAACATAATGCAATCTTTAGGTAAGGATAATGTCGTGCTTAATAACCTCGACTTTCTTCGCTGGTTTTGGCAAATGCCTCTCGGCGAGAAATCCTATGAGATTACTGAATTTAGCAGTCCTTTAGGCCAATTTTAATATTTACGTATGCCTTTCGGCCTTCGAAATGCACCATTGACTTTCAAACCTTGTTTGGTGATTTGATATACAACGCAGTTCATATCTTATCTTGAAGATCTGTTCATTCTTAGCAAAATCGACGAGGAAGCGAGGGTGAATCTGTCAAAACAGCTTCATGCAGACGAGCATCACTTGAAGGGTCGTTCCTGACAGGAGATTCAGCCACTGGATTTCCGGGTCTAGGTTCAAGGGGCACCGAGGTACATGCCTTAGGTAACTCAGTCGGTTCAGGTTCGGGATCGGTAGTATCTGTAACAGATTGTCCAGCAGGGGCCAGATCTCTTTTAGTGACACGGTAGACTGACGTCCATTAGGGAACCGAACGTGGGCGTACTGTGGATTGGCTTCCAGAAGCTCAACCTCGTCAACCAGAGGGTCGTACTTCCTGTTCTTGACCTCTCTTCGTAGCAGGACTGGTCCATGAGAGGAGAGCCAGGTTGGCATCGAACTACCATGGGCTGATCGGCGTTGGAAGTTGAACAGTTTTTCATGAGGCGTTTTGTTGGTGGTAGTACATAACATAAACCGAATAGAATAAAGTGCTTCAGGTAACACAGATTCCCAATTAGTTTCTGCAATGTTCTTGGACCTAAGAGCGAGTGTAATGGTTTTTCATATTATTCCGTTGTAGCGCTCGCACTGCCCATTTCCTCTAGGGTTGTATGAGGTGGTCCGTCTGGTAGACACACCATAACTAGTGAGGAAATCTCTCAGCTCACGGATCATGAAGGAGGTGCCTTGATCCAAGTGGACAAAAGCAGGCATGCCGAATATAGCGAATAACTGACGCAGACACTAGATGACTGTTGCAGCGGTCATGACTTCTCATGCAAACGCGAAGGAGAATCGTGAATTTTCGTCAACCACGGTTAGTAGGTATCGATTTCGGGGAGTCGACGGCAAAGGCCCCTTGAAATCGATATTTAACCGCTCAAAAGGCTGAGTAGCTTTGATGAGGGCTGTTGTGTCGGGTTTGTAGAACTGAGGTTTAAGCCTGGCACAGGTAGAGCACTCAGCACATACCTTCTTGACGTCATCTACAGAATATGGTAGGTTTGGAATGCGGATGAAGTTAGCCATCCTTGTGACTCCAGGATGACATAACTGCTGATGAAGATCCGACAGATTGTTGTGGTAGGTAGCCGAAGAGTTAGCTCTCGATAGAGCATCAGCAGTTGAGTTTTCAGTCCCTGGCCGATAGACAATGTCGTAGTCGAAGCAGGCTAGTACGACCCGCCATCGTTGGATCTTGTCGTTCTTCATTTTTCCCAGCTTCTTGGAGTGGAACAGGAAGGACACAAATCGCTGATCAGTGATGAGAGTAAAGTGTCTGCCAGAGAAGAAATGTTTCCATTTCCTTACTGCTTCAACGATAGCATAGGCCTATTTTTCGACAGAACAGTGTCTGCACTCACTGTCTGAGAGTGTTCTCGAGAAGAATGCAACTGGTCTACCGGCTTGATTCAGGGAGGCAGTGATGGAAGAGTCGGAAGCGTCAGTTTCTACTATACAAATGGAATCGTCTCGTCAACCGAGCTGACTACCGCACTTGCTATTTCCTCTTTAAGATTTTAGAAGGCGGAGACTGCTTCCCCTTGGAGAGGGAAAGTTTGAGCTTTGACCAAAGGTCTGACCTTCACGGAAAAGTGTGAGATCCGCTGAGAGTAGTATGAAAAGAGTCATATCACGAGTCGTAGAGCGGGTAAGTCTTTCGGAAGTGGCAATTCCTTCAGAGGACGCATGCGATCGGCGTCTGGCTTGAGAGTACCATGCAATACGGTGTAGGCCAACAAATCAATCGACCTTGCTGAATTATCTTCATTGAAGATTAAATTTGACTTCTTTGAAGCCTCAAGGAATCTGGACTGATTTCCATCGTGCTCCTGTTGAGATGAACCAACGATGGTGATGTTGTCAATGTACGAGAAAGTACCCAGCAGTTCGTTTGTATGTATGAATTCATCGATGGTTCGTTGGAAACAAGCCACGCCCTACGGAACAGATACAATTTACCGTTCGCCTCAAAGGTAGTGAATGGCTTGTCTGTATCCCGTATAGAGATCTGATAGTACGCACTCTTTAGGTCGAGAGTGCTGAATATCTTGTAACGAGATAGGTTAGTCACCAAGTCGTCTATCCAAGGCAAGAGATAAGCATCCAGATGGGTATACCTGTTGATGGTTTGGCTGTACTTGACAACAAGCCGCTTTTTGTGCCGCTCATTAGTAGTGATGAGGACAATTAATGGTGTCTCCTAGGATATCATTAGCGGCCAACGACGTTTCTTAGAAAATCATAGGTGGTTAATGGACTCCTAGATTATTTTGAGTGGATAATGGCGTCTCGTAGAGCATCACGAGCACTTAATGGCGTCTAAAATATCAGGAGCGGTTAATGGCTTCTCTTGTATCGGACGTAGGAAGGGTCATCTCGGGCCGCTGTTCGAAGGTCCTCCATTGCCTTGTCGTCATCTGGTGGCAGGCCCGAACGAAGGGATTGGACGGCGTGTAGAGTGACCACAGTCCTGACGGAAGGAGCGACGTCGGCGTGGAGCACATGGTCTTCTGGAGTAGGGCGGCTGGCAGGAGAGCGGGATAAGGCATCAGGGATGCAGAGCTCCTTACCAGCACGCCACACTGCTGTGAAGACGTACGCCGAGAGCTTCTCTTTCAGACGCTGGAGGCGAGGGTTCTCAACGGCGTCCAGCATGTAGTGGTTGAGGATCGGAACAAGCGGGCGATGGTTGGTCACTAGGTGAAAGTGTTGCAGGCCTATGAGGGAAAACCTGCACTTGGACATCGCCCAAACCACAGCCAACAGCTCCAACTCAATAGTGGCGTAGCGCGTCTCGGTGTCAGAGAGGAAACGCGACCCACACTGGACGAGCCGGAACTGCCCTCCACATTGATCCTGCAATAGGGCGTATCCCACGCCGTACAAGCGTGAGGCATCTGTCTGCAGAACCGTTGGTAAGGCTGGGTCAAACGTGGCGAGGACAGGTGGACTAGACAGGGCCTGTTTCACTTGTTGGAAGGCCTTATCGTGGTCGGGGGTCCACAGGAATGTCCTCTTGGGGCTCATCAGGGGGCGAAGTGGTTGGACAACTGCGGAGATGTCCGGCGAAAACTCTGCTAACTGGTTGACGAGACCGATGAAGGACCTCAAGTCGGTGAGGTTAGCAGAGGTCGGGAAATCAGTGATGGCACGGACCTTCTCCGGGTCTGCTGCAATACCATTCCCTGAGAGGGTGTACCAACAAAAGTCCACTGAAGAGCTGACCAGAACAAACTTGTCGGCATTTAGGGTGATGCCGTGCGTCCGGCACCTGTTGAGTACCTCGTACATACGGCAGAGGTGATCCATGTAATCCTCATCATACATGAGTATGTCGTCGACCACTTTCACGCAGTTTGCCAGACCTTGTAGAGCCATATCACCTCGAAGGCAGAAAGCATCTCCTGTATCGGCGAATCCCATGGGGCCACGGCAATAACTGTAACGTCCATGCAGGATAATGAAAATTGTAAGTGGTCGGTCTTCTTCGGCAAGCTCTGTCTGCCAATATCCACACAGGGCGTACATCGTCGTGAAGAAGCGCGTCTTCGGGTTCACACTGCGTATAGCTGCAAAGGGCGTGGGAGAAGGGTGCGCAGAACGAGACACCTGGCTGTTGAGCTTGGAGAGGTCAGTGGTGATCCGAACACCACCTTTGGGTTTTGCGACGACTACCATAGGGTGACACCATGGAGACGGGTTATCACCGGCTGGTGCAATAATTTCTTGGGCGACCATGGAGTCCAGCTCGTTTTTGACCGCCTCGCGGAAGGCCAGGGGGACCAGTCGAGGGGTGTAGATAGCGAAGGGCTTCGCGTCGTCCCTCAGGTGGATCCTCATCGGGGGGCCTACCATCTTCTTGAGAGGCTTGGATTCCAGAGCGGACTTGGTCACCAGAACGTCGCTGAATTCCTTGAGGAAGTACTTCCGAGCATCCGAAGGAGAGGTGTCACTGGCAAGAAGCAGGGGTAGGGCAGCAGCAGGGTAGTTGCTGCTCCCTTCGTGCACCCTGTTGGCGTGTTTTACCTCGAGAATAGGTTTGGGGAAACCCTGGGAGATGATGGCCAACTCTTGACAATGTCTGTAGGACAGCAAAGGAGTCGGGACACCGTTATGCACATCAATCCAGGCTTGACACGACCTGTTGCCAAAGGTGACCTGTGCTTGGAGTGAACCTAGGGCTGGGGCCATCTGCGAACCATCTGCCGAGAAGCGGAGATCCTTGGGGGTGGTCCTAGATCACTGGGAGAGAGCCCCATGCATTGCAAGTGCTGGTGACCAATGACTGTAGTATCAGCGCCGGTGTCGGGCAACATCTGAAGACGGGATGACACACTGCCGTAGGTCACGATGACGCTGATGTGCTGGGGAACTTTGGTCCTGGGACATGAAGGGGAGCACACCTTCCTAATATGGCTCGAGCGTTGTCGAGGGTCGTCATGCTTCTGATCTGAAGACTGTGGGTGGCCCTCACTGGTGGAAGGGCGTTGCTGCTTCCCCCGACGCTGTCCCTTGGGTTTGTTGGAAGGGCAACACTTGTCGTAGTGGCCCAGACGACCGCACACGTTGCACTGGACGCGTTTGGCTGGGAAGCGTACTGTGGGTGACCAGTGGCCCCTACGGTCACAACTGTTGCAGGTAGACTCAGCAGCTGGGCACACCTGTGCTCCGTGCTGCTTACCACAGTTGTTACAAAAGGAACTGGGCGTGGGCGTGGTGGGCGAAGGCGTTAAAGTAGACTTCTTGTCCCTCTTGTACCGGGACACAGCGCGTACAGCTGTAGGGGGAGCTCGGATGGCAGAGGTGGCACACCTGGCAGCCTCATAGGTGCGACATATCGTCAACACATCCTTAAGAGAAGAAGAAGAGTCGAGGGAGGTGAGGCGTTGGACAAGCTCCTCATCCTTAACACCCATCAGGATCACCTGCTTCAAATGGGTCTCCTCGCACTGCTGGTGGTTACCTGGGCATATATCTACCTCTTCCGAGGCTCTCTTGAGTCGTACATAAAAGGCATCAAAAGTCTCGCCCTCCATCTGTCTGCAGCTGAACAATTCCCTCCTGCGTAGAGCTTCATTCCGCTGCCCTTTGATGTGCCGTTGTAGAATGTCCAGTACCTTCTCTACAGACAACGACGAGGTCGGAGGTACCTGCAACGTATGTTCCAAGACACGCTGAATTTCCAAGATTAGGCACATACGCAGCTGAATAAGTTGTTTAGGCTGTGACAAAATCTGGAGATCCACCATTGTAGCATAATCAGTCCACCGTCGCCGCCAGTCACGAAAAGTCTGGAAATTCACATCAGGCTTCAAGATGGGCGGTGTTTGAGCAGCCGCTTTTGGTGGGGCTGGGGGGCGTGAAGAAAGCGTTGATGAGGTATCTGAACCAGTTGATACCGAGGCAGTGTTAAAGCCAGGTGCTTGGTTAACAGTGAGGCGAGATATCAAAGCTTCAAACCGTGCACTGTCTTCCAATCTCCGTTGGTGGTCTCTCTCTGCCTCTGCTTGCCTTCTTTCTTCATCCTCCACACGTCTTTTAGCAAA
Organism: Homarus gammarus; assembly: GCA_958450375.1. NCBI lineage: Eukaryota > Metazoa > Arthropoda > Malacostraca > Decapoda > Nephropidae > Homarus > Homarus gammarus. The sequence continues at coordinate 909,902 of CAUDMG010002415.1, read as the reverse complement.
GTCGTGACGCCTTTCATCCCTCATAAACTTCATAAAAGCAATTATCTCTGAAGACAACGCTGGAGATTGAGGTGAAGGGCTGCGCGATGTGGTGGGAGCTGGAGCGTCCTGTTCAGCCTGGTCATCCATCTCCGCCGAGCTGTCATCCAACTGACTCATCCAGGCGTTGGCTCCATGACTGCGTAAGGCACGAGACATAATTACTTCATCAGTGTACTGTGTCTTTAATCAGTGTTGACCGGTCCGCCCGTCGTATCAACAAGATCTGAGACAAAAAATTAATTAAATGCACAGCTTCTACTATGAGGAGGTTCGTCTCACAGTTGCTCCTGACAACTACTGAGAAATCTGACTGCTAAAATGGGTGGTCATGTTGGTGGGCGTGGTTACGGGTAGCTGAATGTGGTAGATGTGTGATTAACTGGTCTGTTCGGACGGAATGGCCCAAGTGTTCATGGATGTGAGTTATCAAATGTCATTTTTGTTTTACCTATATATGCTGCCCTACAGCTAGCACAAGTAAATTGATAAACAACTGATAATTGTATGTGTATGGGTATGGTGTCTTTGGTTTTAAAGAATTTTTTAACTGATCTCTTGGCTTTGAAGACTTATCTAAGATAAATTTATGGATACAATAAATTGAAAAGCTTCTTAAGTTTGTTTCTAAAGGAGAAACTGACTGGCTCTGTGTACGGGATGGTCAAACAAATAGAATATTTAGGAACAGTGGATTTTGAGGCTGTGTGGGACCAAAAATCCTATTAAGGGTTTTGCCTATATTAGTATCTGTAGATCTCTTAGGAAAGCCATATTTAAAGAGTAAGAAATTTACTACTTTTGCCACGAGTAGGGGTCTAATGCAATTCAAAGTGTTACATTTTGGTCTGAAAACTGCCTGTGCAACTTTTATTAGACTTATGAGAAAAGTGACCTTGGTCATCAAAACACTATTTGTTATTTTGATAATCTAGTCGTCCACAATTCTAATTGGGATGATCATTTGTACTGTATTGAAGTTTTGTGAGAGAGATTACAGTCCCATGGGTTAACAGCTGGACCAAGTAAGTGCTTCTTCGCTTATCCTTTATTAAAATATTTAGGATTTTCACTGGAAAATAATTCGCTCTCTCTTGTGGATTCTATATCAAATATGCAAATTCCTGTTGCAAAAAAAAAAAATCTTAGATCTTTTTATAGGTACTGTTTCATTTTATAAAATATTTATATCAAATTTGGCTGTTATTGTGGCACCAATGAACATTATACTTATTTTTTTTAATAATAAGCTTTCTTGGGTTGAAGACCAGCTTGAAAGCTTTAAACATTTACAAAGCTAATTGGCCAGCAGCCCCATTTTATGTCTATCTGACTTTTCTCAGTGGTTTTTTGTCAGGTCAGATACACCATATGCAGGACTGGGTGCTGTATTGTTACAAGAGGCTGAAAATGTACTTAGCAATTGCAATTGCAAGTAGGGGACTATTTATAACAGAATGTGGATATGCAACCATCGAGAAGGAATGTCTGAGAATTATTTGGGCCATTGGCAAATTAAAAAATATATTTTTATGGAAAAGACTTTGTTTTGCAAATAGATCAGAAACCATTGTCATATTTGCATTCAATGAAAATTTCAAACATTAGATTACACTTTCAGGGTAGATTATATAAAAGGCTTTAAAATTTTGATGCTGATATTTTCAGCAGATGATTCTGATGATTGACTTATTCTTTGTACCGAATTATGTAAATTTCCAGGTATTTGTGGTTTTTATTTTACTCGTAATTATGCTATAAAATGTTTATCAGCTTGTGAAGGGGATATGTGAAGGAATTACCTCGTAGATGAAATTGAAATACTTTATTGACAATAAAACTATTACATCAAACAGACAGGATAGTATACTACTCCCGCCCTCACCTTTGCCATCCTCTTCTGGGGTCTCATAGAATTATAGATGATAATTTTCATTTTCTTTGAGTGTTTTGCTTCATGAATTTCGAGGTGGTTCACTGTTTCGGATCAGAGTTAATGTGCGGTTGGCCAGGCAAGTTCCTTCACTTGCCGAGACCTGCCTTGCCAGGAGCATCTCTCCTACCTTACTTTGTAAGTTTGCTTTTAGTTTTAATGTTATTAGTTAGGTAGTGATCTGATTAGTGCTATCATCCATGAATCTATCTAGCCTCCTTTTGAAACTTTCCAGAGTTCCCGCACTTACTACAAAGTTGATAAGCTTGTTCCACTCGTCCACCACCCTATTTGTGAACCAGTTTCTTCCTATCTCCCTCCTAAACCTAAACTTATCCAGCTTGAATCCGTTGCTCCGAGTCCTATCCTGCTCGGATTTTATAAGAACTTTATCTATATCCGCCTTATTGATTCCTTTCACCCACTTGAATACTTCTATCATATCTCCCCGCACTCTTCGTCTTTCTAGGGAATGCAAGTTAAGTTTCTTTAACCTATCCTGATATGGAAGGTTTCTAAGTCCCGGAATCATTTTTGTCATTCTTCGCTGCACCGACTCTAGTGAATTTATATCCATTCTATAATAGGGGCACTAGAACTGAACCGCATAATCGAGGTGCGGCCTGACTAGCGCAAGATATAGTTGCAATAAGACCTCTGCACTCTTGTTACTTACACTTCTAGATATAAAACCCAATACTCTGTTTGCCTTATTTCGAACATTAACGCACTGTTTTCTAGGCCGTAGGTCCGGGCTTACAAGTACCCCTAGGTCTCTTTCACAAGGCGACTTCTCTAGGTTGATTTTGTTAAGGCTGTATACATTATAAGTATTTGTTCTTCCAATATTAAGTACGCTGCATTTGCTGGTGTTAAATTTCATTTGCATTTTTCAGACCACCCCTGCAGTTTATTTAGATCCTTCTGTAATGCATTTGCATCCTGCCCTGAATTAATTTGCCGCCCTATTTTGGTGTCATCCGCAAACTTGCTTATGTCACTGCTGATCCCAGTATCTAGATCGTTAATGTAGATTATGAACAAGAGTGGGCCTAGCACTGACCCCTGGGGAGCCCCACTGGTTACACGGCCCCACTCAGATTTAACACCATCTACGCTGACCCTCTGCGTTTTATCGGTGAGCCATGATTTCATCCAATTTAAAACTTTCCCCTCGATACCATGAGCCTTAATTTTTCTCAGAAGCCTCTGATGCGGTACTCTGTCAAATGCTTTGCTAAAGTCTAAGTAAATAAAATAGTAATTTTCGTCATTATCTACTACCTCGAAGACTTTCCTAAAAAACGTTCGCAGATTTGTTAGACAAGATTTTCCCTTTGTAAACCCATGTTCAGAGTCGTAGATTAATTTGCTTTTCTCTAGATGCGATCGGATGCTATCTGCTATAATTGATTCAAGAAATTTCCCCACTACTGACGTCAAACTGATCGGCAGGTAATTTGACGCTGATGCTCTGTCTCCCTTTTTGAATATGGGTACTACATTTGCCTGTTTCCACAAGTCTGGCACAACTCCAGTGTCTAATGATTTTGCAAATAAGTTTACGAGGGGTCCGCTAATCTGTTCCCTACACTCTGTCAAGACTCGAGGGAAAATTTCATCCCGCCCTTGGGATTTTGTTTTCTTTAGTTTATTTATCTTCTTAAGAACATCCTCTTTTCTGATAGTGATATTCTTTAATTTCTCTTCTTCCTTTCCCTTAAATATCACTTCCACCTCTGGAATTTCATCCCAAATTTCTTCTGTGAAAACTGATAAGAAGTAGCTTGTTCAATGCTTTGCTTATTTCTTCACTGCCATTTATCACTTCTCCCCTCCCTGACTTTGAAGGCCCAACTTTGTCCTTGACCTTTGTCCTATATACCTGGAAAAATCCCTTGGGATTCGCCTTGGATTCTCTTGCTATTTTGATTTCATAGTCTCTCTTTGCTTTCCTTACATTTTTCTTAACATTCCTAGATAGTTCATTATACCTATTTCTGAGCTGCTCCTCCCTTCCCTTTAATTTCTTATATATTCCTTTCTTTATTCCTATGTCATGTTTAAGTTTTCTGGTCATCCACCTTGGCTCATTTTTATTTGACCTAATTTTTCTGTATGATGTATTTTGTTCTTGTGCTTTATGTAATATATGAGTGAATATATTATAGTCATGATCAATTGTTGTGTCATATATGACCTCACCTCTTCCTACTGGGGACTGATGTGACTGTTCCCAGGTGACCTCACCTAGGTACCTTCTTAACCCCTGATGATCCACCAACCGAAAATTTGGGACTCTGACCATATTGTCATTGTTTTTCGTTTCCCAATTTAGGGTGAACCTGATTTCTCTGTGATCACTGTTACCTAGTTCTTCCCCTACTGTGATATCTCTGATAATATTTTCTTTATTTGTTAATACTAGGTCTAATATATTGTCACCTCAAGTAGGTTCTGTAACTAGTTGTTTCAAAAAATTGTCCTGTACTGCGTCTAGGAAGTCTTCAGATTCATAGTCGCCTACAATGTTGTCTCAGTCAATATTTCTGAAGTTGAAATCCCCCATAATGATATAGGTTGTTATATTTTGCTGCCCTACTCATTTCCTGCTATATGAGCTGAGCTGCTTCTTTGCTAAGACTTGGGGGCCTGTAAATGACTCCCATAATTAGTTTTTCTCTTCCTTCCGTGATTTCTACCCACACGGACTCGGTTCATATTTCACCATTAATTGAATTATTAATACAACATTTTAATGTATCCTTGACGTAGAGTGAGACCCCTCCCCCCTTTCTACCTTCCCTGTCCTTGTGAAAAAGGTTGTACCCTTCTATGTGGTACTCTGATAAAAAATTTTTGCTCGCCAGATTCATCCAACTTTCGGTGATTGCTATGACGTCTACATTCTCGGTACATACAACCGCTCTCAGCAAATCTATTTTATTTCTACCACTCCTACTGGTTGTATAGTATACATTTAAACCTACCCTTCCCTGGTCCTGTTTTACCCCATGTCCTGAGCAACTAATTTTATATCCCAGGACCTGCTTGTTTTTTGACTCCCTCTTTCCCCGACCTCTCTCTACTGGCAACCCCCCCCCCCCCTTCGGAGTAACAATTTCACGCTCCAGGGATGCAGACAACGTCTTTACCCCCTCACGAGACAAGTGTACTCCGTCGCGACTGTACAGGTAGTCGTTGCCATAGAATCGTTGCCAGTTATCAATGAATGCCCAACCATTGTTTGCACAATGTTTTTCCAGTCAGCAATTTATAGCAATTGCCCTGGACAGCCATTCACGACCAACCCCTCTTCTAGGCAAGACACCACATACTATCGGGATCCCTCCCCTATCTCTAATCTTCCCCAGCGCCTCCCTATACCTCTTGAAAAGTTCCTCACTCCTAACCTTACCTATGTCGTTTCCTCCCACACTAAGACACACTACTGGATTGGTACCCTCCCCTGACAAAACCCTGTCTAACCTCTCGGCTACATGCCCTATCCCAGCCCCAGGAAAACACACCCTAGTCCTACGTTTCCTATCTCTCGCACAAAAAGCCCTATCTACAAACCTCACCTGGCTATCCCCAACTACCACGACCTTACCTGTGGGCAGGGTTTGTACAACTGCTTTTTCCTCTCCTTGATCCATACCGTCCTGCCTCCTCTCTTCCTCGCCAGCTTCCTGCAGCACCTTGTAAGGGTTACTACACTCCACACCCTGGTCAGCTTTCCTGAGCCTGACCCTAGTCCCCTTGAAGACAACCACTCTCCACGCCTGCTCCTCCTTCTAGCAGGACACCTACCTGAAGGAGTTCCGTCCTGAGGGCTTCATTTTCCCCCTTTAGAGTGTCAACCTCACTCCTCAACTGCCCCAGCTGCCTTAACAGCGTGGCAAGGAGGTCGTCTTTCCCCACACTCCCCTCCTCTTCCCCCAAGACACAACGATCCAAGGCGGCCATTTTCCTTGGCCTCTAACGGGAGCACTCGCGGGCACGACCTTCTCCAAGCTGTGTGATGGCGGTGAGCTGTGCGAGACGGTGAGTTGTGCAAGATGGTGAGCTCTATGTGGCAATGAATTGTTTCAATTGTATCTGCTGTGAGCTGTGTGTGTGTGTTATGCCGTAGCTGTGTGGCTTGTGTGTCACCTTGCCCCACCTTTAGGCCTATGAATTGGGTTGCACCATTACTGTCTATTAGTTGTAAGTTATTAAATATATGTATATAGGTTTTATCAGCTAAAATATCTAACAGAGGTAAGTAAGGAAGCTAAACCCTTGACACTCCTTCTAATTCTGTTGTACACGGTTCAGCTCTCTCTAATTCACCTTCATAGTCCGACTCTTCAGAATCCAACACTGATAAATATTTTTCATGTTTCTCTTTCAACAGCTCCATATGCCTTACATACCTTCATAAATTTAGCATCAGGAACTTCCTTGGGGTCATTCCTCTGTAAACACTCGTTTAACAGCTTCACCTTCCTGGTCAGCTCCAATTTTGCCTTGGCTCGCTGTTCCCTGAACCCCGCCATGTCGTAGAGCATTGTCGAAAGGGTTCACCAGTCAGTAAAAAAGAGCAGCATGTAGATAGGTTCAATCTGAAATAATGGTGCATCTTACAGAAACCAACACAACATAGAAACCCTAATTGTGACAATTCCAAACCTTCCTAAACTAAACACTTAAATCAATCATATACTACTGTCATGAAGCAAACAAACCGCATGGTACAAAATAAAATAATAACACTACACTAAATCTTGCCAATGCGAATTACAGAATCGGATGACTTAAAAAAACTTACATTATAATATAATAAAAAATATATTATGAGAATAATTGCTTATAAATTAAAACAATAATCGTATATACCAGTATACTTACAACTTTGCCTCTATAATGACAACTGATTAATGACAATTATAAAGTCTGAATTCAGAGTGGTAACAAATGTGGCCCACCCGCCACCAACCAAGTTTGACTGTCAAGTAAATAATTATTCACTTGACAGTGTTTGTGTGATTCAATAATAATTGAATCACACAAACACTGGGCGGGTACCCAGAGCCAGAGAACTGTCGAAAAACTGAATGGATCCTCGGCATTCTAAATTTGTAGAATTTATAACTGACTGTAAATATGTGCCTTCTGATAAAACACAAATCATACAGTAAATACCTAAATAATAAATATGAAAAAAGATGGTACAAATACCATTTACAAATACAAAATACAGTACAAAATAAAAATAAAAACCTATGAAATACATATAACTCAAATATTCTCAATACACATGCTCGGACGAATTTAGGAGTTATATATTTTTTTATCATGGATCAATTGGTGGTCATTTGAATTGAATTTTCAGATGGGCTCACAGAGCCTTATCTTTTGGTGGAACGCAGGATGTGTTCATAAGTCAATCCAAAGCGGGACAGACGTATGGCGACATCAAAGTGCAGTTTTGAACTCAGATTGGTTTAACGATGATGGTAAAATGGAGGGGTGCATTTTGCACGTCTCTTCGAATTGGCATATTGTATCAAATTGTTGTGGGACTATGAGTAGAGTCATACAAAAACCATGGAATGTACCAAGGAAGACAAGATTACCCAGATCGCTCGAACCATTGCATCAGTCACAAAAGGTTTACAAAACGGGCTGCCACCAATCCTAAACTAAATTGCCAGCTCCTGTAAGGTGGTAACAAAATCTAACACCACAAAACCCACAAAATAAATTCAAGACCCTAACAAGACCTCGGTGTTATTTGGCTGTTGTTAAGACAAACAAATATGCTGCTGAACCGAAAGGCGATTTATGGTGTGGGTTTCATGAGTCTTTTACCTCAAATAACACCAGAGACTATATAGTAGGGTGTGTCATACGGAGGCGAATTTTTTTTTTTGAGTTTGAAAAATCGGCCCATGGTATTAATGATGTAGTTCTATGTGCAGAATCATGTGATATCTTCAGATTTGAAAAGTTTTCATTTTTTGCTAAGTAAATTTTAACTTGAAATCTTATGAAAATTCAGTATTCCCACCCTTTTACCAACACCACTAAATAGCTTATTTAAAGTAAAGTAAATGTATCAGGTTAATTTATTAGGATGAAAATGATCCAGAATAGTGAAACGAATGATCTTGACACATTTATTAAATTTAATATTCCTTTAGAAAACAAAATCATCAAATACAAAAACCGGTTTTACTACTACGACCCGGTGTTGCTGCACACCATAGAGAACATGTCTTTCTTGCTTCTGTTTCCACTCATCACCTCCCTGCTGACCACCTGACCTCGGATGTAGCCTTCCCTCCTCTCCTGGCTGTACACGTGACTGCTGGCCTCGCTCACTTGCTGTACACAACGCTCTATACTCTGGGTGTGCGAGGGCCAGGCAGGGACATGCAAGGGGTTGTCCAGGAAAGCTCTGACTTGAACATTGGTGAGGCTGCAAGTAAGAGGGGGCTCACTGCCAGCCTGGATGTTATCCAGATCTATGAGATCAGTGAGGGTCTTCGCACCTAGATTGACTTCAGGAGTCTTCCTGACCCTGAAGGAATTGTCACCAACTGATTCGTCATGCCCAGATCCTCTCATAAGTCTCATATCCAAGATCTTTTTGACTGCCACTCTTCTCTCCTCCTCATCCTTACTGCAGAGCATTGTCTGCAGAACTGCCTCGGGATGAGCATACCAGGAAGATCTCCTCACAGTCTGCTCCACAATCTGAACAACCTTCCTTGGCTGACTCCTCAGCAGCTCAAGCTGGAAGAGAACATGCCTCGGACCTTCGGAGAACGATGACTTGACCTTGGTGTTGAACCAATTTGGCAAGTAGACACTTACGATGAATTGGACAATAAGTCTCAGGTTGTGAAGCTGGTTCCCTTTCAGTTTATGATGAGCGACCCAAATTCTGCAGAACCTGAGAGCCGTTGTGAGCCACCTAGAATGTGAGACTGGACCTATCTGCAGGTAAGCAAGTCTATCAGGCATGACCCCAGTTTTGATGGCACTGCAAATCATGTAACCATAGTACTGGTCAGTACTCAGGTCGTCAATGACAGTATGTGCAAGCTCAACGAGTGGAGGGCCAACTGTGATGTTTTCAAAGCTCGGATTTATTTCTAACTCAGTGGCAGAGTCCAGCATCTTGCCAAGAGGACCAGACCATCTGTTGTTTGAAAGAGTCTTGCCATCCAGCTCCTGGATCAGATGTCTGAGTGGCAATTCGTTGGTGTGGAGGTCACAAACAATCCAGACCAGCTTCCTCCCAATCTTCCGCTCTATCCACTGTATGACCCCCCCTTGTCACCCTGTGTTCGTGTTGGTGCTGTCCCCTCCAATGGCCTGCAGGGTCTGGTCTACGTTCCTCTCTCTGAGCCAGTTCACAATGCTATCTGCCACTATCTCAGCTGGTTTCCTGATGTCATCTTTCTCTGGAGTGAAATGCCACAATTACTTCCCTCCTGGTTCACTGCAGCAGGAGTAGTGTTCCTCCTTCACCATGGCAGGGAACAACTTGTCAGAATCTCCAACTTTCATGAACACTTTAGTGTCATCCCTTCTCCCATCAAGGAACAAACAATTGATTCAATTTTCTCTTATCCCCTTAAGTTAGGACCATTCTCCTGGTTAGCACTCGGATCAGCCATGGGGAAGTCATTAAACTCTGAATCAGCTTGACTCCAATCATCGGCCTTTTTTACCTCACCCTGGGCCTTCTCAAGTCTCTTTTCCTCGGCAGCTCTTCTCCTCTTCTGTCTCTCTGTGGCAGCCTCCTGTCTCTTGGACTCCGGAATATCTTGGCTAGAAATCATGAGAGCCCCTATACTGCCAGTCTTCTCTCTCTGTGCTTTGACAAATGCCAGTTCGATCACAGGAATCTTCAGTTCACGCTTGCAAATACAGGAGATGTGGGCCTCGGATTTACAGTCACGATCGCATCCAAACTCAGGACAGAGAACAATTGGGCACTTGCAAGTAATTATGTCAAATAACTGGTCCAGTTGCTTGGCAAAGCTGTCCTTAACTGCAAGTTTTCCTCTCCCAAGAGAGATATCTCTTGCCTTTTCCCAACTGGCTAGCAGTCTCTCACTAATCTTCTTCTGACTTGCTATGACTGGAGGCTTGAACTGAGCGTTTGCCAGAGTGTACTGTGCCAAGACAGCTTTGGTCATATCACTGGCAATATCTTTGTTTGTGTAAGTTCTTTGGTTCTTTTCACTGATTTGCCTGATTAAAACACCGTATCTCAAAGCATCTCTCAATGTAGGCAACTCCGACTTCAGGAGCTCTCTCCCAGACCCAAGATAGTGACTGAGATGGCTGGATTTTTGGTTCCTCGTCCTGACACAAGCAGCCATCGCAAACATTATCAACTTATAAATGCATCAGAATCTGAAACAGAAAAAAATATTGTTAGTTGGGTTGTTAAAGAATGAAGTCAGAAAGCAATGTTCACTATTTAATTGTAATGCACTAATGCAGCTGTACGTTAGATTTTCGATAAATTTCACGCTAAAATTTACCTAGCAAAAGGTTGCAAAATATTAAAACTGAAATTATTTTCTGTTTATATACACTAAAATCTACCAAAAAAGTGATGGGCCATTAGTTTTAGCTGATCTTCCCTCCTATGACACACCCTACTATATAGTTCTCCTCCAGAGTAAGGAAGAGAGCTACGATAGACAACAGAAACGACAACCACTTCGTTGGCAGTATAAACAGTCGGGGAATACCAACGTCATGTCAAACTTGACATACGATAGGTACATTAATACCAAAAGAAGGAAACTCTTCTATTGTAACTTTGTTAATCTGTTAATCGCAGAGTTAAACAAAGTGAAAGTGTTGACTGTTCCGGTGAGGGAGGGTAACAATGCACTTCCCTAAGATATAGATACGGCATCTTATTAAGAGCTGCAGTGATGTCTACCTCAGCACAAGTCTTATGTTAGACCAACTGATACCGATCTCTCTGGATATTCTGGTAACCAGCTGGACATTGCATGAGTGGTAACATTACTCCTACGTTTATTTAAACGCGGCAAACCTATTCCTGCAGATTTTTACAGAGTCAAGGAGGGATGGAGGTTGGTGCCTGGTTATTGATAGTTGACGAGTCAATAAAGAAATTATCCCGGACAGGTACCCGATGCCAGTTCTAAGCAACATATTGCAATCTTTAGGTAAAGATAATGTCGTGCTTAGTAACCTCGACTTTCTTCGCGGGTTTTGGCAAATGTCTCTCGGCGAGACATCCTATAAGATTACTGCATTTAACACTCCTTTAGGCCAATTTTAATTTTTTGTATGCCTTTCGGCCTTCGAAATGCGCCATTGACCTTTCAAACCTTGTTTGGTGATTTGATATGCAAAATAGTTCATGCCTATCTTGAAGATCTGATCTTTCTTAGCAAAACCGTAAATAGTCACCTTGATAGCCACGCACGAGGAGGCAGATACCCGACTGGTTTTCCAAGCAATTCACTGTTATGCCAACACCATTGTTGTTAAGACCAGGGATACAGATATCATTCTGAATTGCAGCTGGCAAATCGAAGAAACCAAAATTCATAGCTCTTAGACAGGTGCTGTGGGATATTATTATTCACCCCAAAGACAAGGACTCCGCCACCACCCTCGACACTTACCTGAAAAACACCACCACCGTTGCATCAACCAAGATGGACCCCGCCCAGAAACTGATGACGTTGGTAGTCCTCCGGTACCCAAAGGAACTACCCCTCGAACCCCTGGAGAACCACCCAAAGATCCTAAAAGCCGAGAGATGCTCTACCCCGTCCGACAAGACGGCCACAACAAAACAAGTGCTCATAACGCACTACGGACCTCCCCCAAGCGCCATAGACTTCAAAAACCTGGGGGATCTACGAATGAGGCCCTTCGTCCCGGAGCCCCTACTTTGCTTCAGATGCCAGAAATACGGGCACCATCAGACGAGGTGCACGTACAAGGAAATCTGCGCAGTCTGCGCGCAGAAGCACGGCACACACTCTTGCCTCACCAAATTGAAAAATGGGAAAAAATTGCCCCTAAGTGTGCAAACTGCGGGGGCAAACACCACGCCTGGAACCCTGAATGCTTCGAGAGGACAAACAGTGTACAGTCAAACCGACCAGCAGCAAGACCGGCCCCCACCGCCTGCACACCAGCCCCACCAAGTACCTTCGTGTGGGGAACCCAAAGGCAAAAACAACAAAGCCAACCTCCTCAGCCGGTCAGCACCCAAAGTGCAGTCCAGTTTCCTGGCCTCTCTACGACCACTCCTCAGCCACCCAAGCAGCAGACAACGACAACCACGAAAAAGACAAAACAAGCACACACCAAGGCACCAGAAGGAATGATACACGTATCACACCTAGCCAAGGCACTGACAACCTTCGCGGAGGGCCTAGCTGGACTACTGGGCCACAAGATCCAACCCACACAGCTCCAAATACTCATGGGGAGCGTCCTTGGGCAAGCCGCCACAGCTCCAGCCACCTCAGTGGAGGATCCCACGCCGGTCCCCACACGCGTGACAGCCGAGGTACACTCCATATCGAAAAAGGCCACCAGAGAACCAAAGATATCAACAGCTCCCAGAGAGAAATTTGACGTTTCAACTCCCCTGAACCGAACCACAGCACAGAAGTCAAAAACCACCACAAAACAAGAATATATGAACCTGATCCAGTCGGAATCGGAACTGAACATTTCCATCGAGGACCACCAAAGTCCCCGATGAAACAGTGGTGGAAAACATCAGCACCCTGAATATCCTTACAAGGAATGCTCAGGGCATCAAAAACAAGAAACACCTCCTGCAAGAAGCAGCAGCCAAAGACAAGCTTGACATTATATTGCTACAAGAAAAACTTCTACAAGAACACCACTGTTTCAAATTCAGTGGTTACAAGATATACAAGAGGCATTTCACGCAGGCGTCAACAAGAGGATGTATGATCTTGGTCAAGTCAAGCATACCCTCCTCCGAGGTCATGCAGCAATTTCCTTGTGGGGACATCATTAAGACACAGGCCGTCAAAGTAACCCTCCAAGAACGGGAATTAACTGTTCACAACATCTACAAGAACCCAAGGGGCTCACTGGGGGTGACACATTTATTCGCTTCAGCCGCTGACCACGCCACACTCATAGGAGGGGATTTCAACGCACATCATCCCTTCCTAAGCTCGGTAAGCCCCACAAATGAAGACGGCCTACACCTATACACCACCTTTCAAGACACACCCGAGATCTGCCTCCTCAACACCGGAGAGCCCAAAACATTAGGAAAGGAAGGCTAGATCTAACCTTCGTCTCCAGTGCACTGCAGCCTTCGGCCTCCTGGCAGCTACACCCCACGCTGACCAGCGACCACTTCGCCACCCTAACAACGCTGAAGGTGAACAAACTCCCCACCCCACCCCCGCCGAGATGGAGATACAATACCCAAAAGGCAGACTGGGGACTCTTTAAGAAACACCTGGCTAAGTGGCGCGAAAAATCACAGCCGGCCGGCGCAGCACCCGTGGACGAGACAACCCTCCACCAACAATTGGTCAAGGCGTTTCACCAAACGGCAGTAGAGGCTATCCCAAAAACAAAACCCACATCAAGACAGTACAATGATTACTGGTACTACTGTCCCAGGGTGAAAGAACTCAACCACAGAGTGAGCATGGCCCGAAGAAACTACAGGAGACATCCCACGGAAACAAACAGACATCTCCTGCAAGTCATAGTTAAGGATACCAGGGAAGAGAAGGAAGAAATAAAAAACGTAAGCTGGTTCAAGTGGTGCTCCGAACTGAACGAGCACACCGCCCTTGGCAAGATGTGGGCCCAGATCCGAAGGGCATCTGGGAAGGCAACACCACCACCACCAACCCATCCCAACCCAGAAGAGGAAGCCGAGAGACTTGCAAAACTGTTCTCTGACCGAGCAGCAACGAAAAACCTCCCGAGACAGGCGGAGGAGACACAACGGCGTCTGCGACAGGTCAGACTCCAGATGATCGAAGAGGCCTGCAACAGTGAAGATGACACCGACAGACCTTTCAACCAGCAAGAACGCCAGAAGTCGATAAAACGAAGCAAGGACACAGCACCAGGGGCCGACAGTATAACCTACTCCATGCTTTCCCATGCCGGAAAAGCCGGACACGAGGCTTTGCTACAAGACATCAATACTTCGTGGACAGCAAAAAGACTTCCACCGGAATGGAAGAAGGCAGATATACAGCCCATTCCGAAGCCCAGAGAACCAGACAAACCGAGACCCATCTCCCTTCTCAGCTGCATAGCGTAGACGGGAGAAAGAATTGCTCTCAACCGACTCAAGTGGAAAGTAGGCAGCCCACACCCTCACATTTTTGTTTACACCGAGAACACCGGCACAGGCAACAACATCGCCGAGATACTCAGCACAGTGGACTACAAACCAGCTCTGGTGGTCTTCCTCGTCCTGGAGAAGGCCTTCGAACTAGCAAATTCACTGGCCATTATAACGACGCCCGCTGAAAAGGCGTCAAAGGATGGTTGCAGGGGTGGATCCAGAACTACCTCACACAGAGAGAAGCAAGAGTACGCTTTCAGGGAGTAACCTCAAGCTGCAGGGTCCATGAAAACGGAACCCCACAAGGAGGCATCCTCAGTCTACTGCTGTTCAATGTCCTGATGGAAAATCTTGTCAAACTTCCTTTCAGACAAACAGCCAAGCTCCTATGCTATGCAGACGACTTACAGCTTATAGTAAGAGGATCAAACAGACTAGCCAACACGCAACACGCACTCCAACTTATAGAAGAGGAGTGCAACAGACTTGGACTCAAGATATATCCAGCCAAGTCGAAAGCGATGGCCATCTGCACAGACACACCAGACAAGATGCTCTCCATACAAAACACGCCGGTAGTCTGGACCAACGCCCACCAGTGTCTTGGAATCTGGTTTGACCAGAAACTCACCTTCAAGCCACAACTCGAGTATCTCAGGCACAGGACGAAGAGCAGACACAATATAATGAGGTCGCTCACCAGCAAATCCGCAGGAGCAAACCTTCATGTGCTCAAAGCCTACTACACGGCCGCCATCAGATCGCTGGTAGATTACAGTGCTCCAGCACTCATTGGACTGAGAGAAGACCAGATAGCTAAGCTAGAAGTCATCCAAAATAATGCTCTCAGGAACATGCTCGGAGCACCCATGTGGACCAGAATTTGCAATTTGCAAATGGAAACCGAACTACCACCCCTGGCAGTACGAGTCAAGCAGGTGACAGCCGGTCTCCTCGCCAAAATCTGTAGAGCAGACAAGCCCACAGTTGCCAAAATTCGAATCAGTGCCTCCCTCCACCTCGACCACAGAGTGCGAGGGGCGACTTGGTCGCACGAGGCAAGCGAGGTCATCCGACACCTGCAAGCAGAAACACTCGTCAAGAACAACCAAGACACACGAGACAATGGTTACGTTGTTCCTCCACCATGGAGCCCTCCACCAGCCACATTCAAAATCACCGACCTAGGCGATAGTAAAGCCAACCTCCAGAAGGAGTCCTTGTCTTTGGGGTGAATAATAATATCCCACAGCACCTGTCTAAGAGCTATGAATTTTGGTTTCTTGGATGTGCCAGCTGCAATTCAGAATGATATCTGTATCCCTGGTCTTAACAACAATGGTGTTGGCAAAACAGTGAATTGCTTGGAAAACCAGTCGGGTATCTGCCTCCTCGTGCGTGGCTATCAAGGTGACTATTTACGGTTTTGCTAAGAAAGATCAGATCTTCAAGATAGGCATGAACTATGTTGCATATCAAATCACCAAACAAGGTTTGAAAGGTCAATGGCGCATTTCGAAGGCCGAAAGGCATACAAAAAATTAAAATTGGCCTAAAGGAGTGTTAAATGCAGTAATCTTATAGGATGTCTCGCCGAGAGACATTTGCCAAAACCCGCGAAGAAAGTCGAGGTTACTAAGCACGACATTATCTTTACCCAAAGATTGCAATATGTTGCTTAGAACTGGCATCGGGTACCTGTCCGGGATAATTTCTTTATTGACTCGTCAACTATCAATAACCAGGCACCAACCTCCATCCCTCCTTGACTCTGTAAAAATCTGCAGGAATAGGTTTGCCGCGTTTAAATAAACGTAGGAGTAATGTTACCACTCATGTAATGTCCAGCTGGTTACCAGAATATCCAGAGAGATCGGTATCAGTTGGTCTAACATAAGACTTGTGCTGAGGTAGACATCACTGCAGTTCTTAATAAGACGCCGTATCTATATCTTAGGGAAGTGCATTGTTACCCTCCCTCACCGGAACAGTCAACACTTTCACTTTGTTTAACTCTGCGATTAACAGATTAACAAAGTTGCAATAGAAGAGTTTCCTTCTTTTGGTATTAATGTACCTATCGTATGTCAATTTTGACATGACGTTGGCATTCCCCGACTGTTTATACTGCCAACGAAGTGGTTGTCGTTTCTGTTGTCTATCGTAGCTCTCTTCCTTACTCTGGAGGAGAACTATATAGTAGGGTGTGTCATAGGAGGGAAGATCAGCTAAAACTAATGGCCCATCACTTTTTTGGTAGATTTTACTGTATATAAACAGAAAATAATTTCAGTTTCAATATTTTGCAACCTTTTGCTAGGTAAATTTTAGCGTGAAATTTATCGAAAATCTAACGTACAGCTGCATTAGTGCATTACAATTAAATAGTGAACATTGCTTTCTGACTTCATTCTTTAACAACCCAACTAACAATATTTTTTTCTGTTTCAGATTCTGATGCATTAATAAGTTGATAATATTTGCGATGGCTGCTTGTGTCAGGACGAGGAACCAAAAATCCAGCCATCTCAGTCACTATCTTGGGTCTGGGAGAGAGCTCCTGAAGTCGGAGTTGCCTACATTGAGAGATGCTTTGAGATACGGTGTTTTAATCAGGCAAATCAGTGAAAAGAACCAAAGAACTTACACAAACAAAGATATTGCCAGTGGTATGACCAAAGCTGTCTTGGCACAGTACACTCTGGCGAACGCTCAGTTCAAGCCTCCAGTCATAACAAGTCAGAAGAAGATTAGTGAGAGACTGCTAGCCAGTTGGGAAAAGGCAAGAGATATCTCTCTTGGGAGAGGAAAACTTGCAGTTAAGGACAGCTTTGCGAAGCAACTGGACCAGTTATTTGACATAATTACTTGCAAGTGCCCAATTGTTCTCTGTCCTGAGTTTGGATGCGATCGTGACTGTAAATCTGAGGCCCACATCTCCTGTATTTGCAAGCGTGAACTGAAGATTCCTGTGATCGAACTGGCATTTGTCAAAGCACAGAGAGAGAAGACTGGCAGTATAGGGGCTCTCATGATTTCTAGCCAAGATATTCCGGAGTCCAAGAGACAGGAGGCTGCCACAGAGAGACAGAAGAGGAGAAGAGTTGCCGAGGAAAAGAGACTTGAGAAGGCCCAGGGTGAGGTAAAAAAGGCCGATGATTGGAGTCAAGCTGATTCAGAGTTTAATGACTTCCCCATGGCTGATCCGAGTGCTGACCAGGAGAATGGTCCTAACTTAAGGGGATAAGAGAAAATGGAATCAATTGTTTGTTCTTTGATGGGAGAAGGGATGACACTAAAGTGTTCATGAAAGTTGGAGATTCTGACAAGTTGTTCCCTGCCATGGTGAAGGAGGAACACTACTCCTGCTGCAGTGAACCAGGAGGGAAGTATTTGTGGCATTTCACTCCAGAGAAAGATGACATCAGGAAACCAGCTGAGATAGTGGCAGATAACATTGTGAACTGGCTCAGAGAGAGGAACGTAGACCAGACCCTGCAGGCCATTGGAGGGGACAGCACCAACACGAACACAGGGTGACAAGGGGGGGTCATACAGTGGATAGAGCGGAAGATTGGGAGGAAGCTGGTCTGGATTGTTTGTGACCTCCACACCAACGAATTGCCACTCAGACATCTGATCCAGGAGCTGGATGGCAAGACTCTTTCAAACAACAGATGGTCTGGTCCTCTTGGCAAGATGCTGGACTCTGCCACTGAGTTAGAAATAAATCCGAGCTTTGAAAACATCACAGTTGGCCCTCCACTCGTTGAGCTTGCACATACTGTCATTGACGACCTGAGTACTGACCAGTACTATGGTTACATGATTTGCAGTGCCATCAAAACTGGGGTCATGCCTGATAGACTTGCTTACCTGCAGATAGGTCCAGTCTCACATTCTAGGTGGCTCACAACGGCTCTCAGGTTCTGCAGAATTTGGGTCGCTCATCATAAACTGAAAGGGAACCAGCTTCACAACCTGAGACTTATTGTCCAATTCATCGTAAGTGTCTACTTGCCAAATTGGTTCAACACCAAGGTCAAGTCATCGTTCTCCGAAGGTCCGAGGCATGTTCTCTTCCAGCTTGAGCTGCTGAGGAGTCAGCCAAGGAAGGTTGTTCAGATTGTGGAGCAGACTGTGAGGAGATCTTCCTGGTATGCTCATCCCGAGGCAGTTCTGCAGACAATGCTCTGCAGTAAGGATGAGGAGGAGAGAAGAGTGGCAGTCAAAAAGATCTTGGATATGAGACTTATGAGAGGATCTGGGCATGACGAATCAGTTGGTGACGATTCCTTCAGGGTCAGGAAGACTCCTGAAGTCAATCTAGGTGCGAAGACCCTCACTGATCTCATAGATCTGGATAACATCCAGGCTGGCAGTGAGCCCCCTCTTACTTGCAGCCTCACCAATGTTCAAGTCAGAGCTTTCCTGGACAACCCCTTGCATGTCCCTGCCTGGCCCTCGCACACCCAGAGTATAGAGCGTTGTGTACAGCAAGTGAGCGAGGCCAGCAGTCACGTGTACAGCCAGGAGAGGAGGGAAGGCTACATCCGAGGTCAGGTGGTCAGCAGGGAGGTGATGAGTGGAAACAGAAGCAAGAAAGACATGTTCTCTATGGTGTGCAGCAACACCGGGTCGTAGTAGTAAAACCGGTTTTTGTATTTGATGATTTTGTTTTCTAAAGGAATATTAAATTTAATAAATGTGTCAAGATCATTCGTTTCACTATTCTGGATCATTTTCATCCTAATAAATTAACCTGATACATTTACTTTACTTTAAATAAGCTATTTAGTGGTGTTGGTAAAAGGGTGGGAATACTGAATTTTCATAAGATTTCAAGTTAAAATTTACTTAGCAAAAAATGAAAACTTTTCAAATCTGAAGATATCACATGATTCTGCACATAGAACTACATCATTAATACCATGGGCCGATTTTTCAAACTCAAAAAAAAAAATTCGCCTCCGTATGACACACCCTACTATATAGTCTCTGGTGTTATTTGAGGTAAAAGACTCATGAAACCCACACCATAAATCGCCTTTCGGTTCAGCAGCATATTTGTTTGTCTTAACAACAGCCAAATAACACCGAGGTCTTGTTAGGGTCTTGAATTTATTTTGTGGGTTTTGTGGTGTTAGATTTTGTTACCACCTTACAGGAGCTGGCAATTTAGTTTAGGATTGGTGGCAGCCCGTTTTGTAAACCTTTTGTGACTGATGCAATGGTTCGAGCGATCTGGGTAATCTTGTCTTCCTTGGTACATTCCATGGTTTTTGTATGACTCTACTCATAGTCCCACAACAATTTGATACAATATGCCAATTCGAAGAGACGTGCAAAATGCACCCCTCCATTTTACCATCATCGTTAAACCAATCTGAGTTCAAAACTGCACTTTGATGTCGCCATACGTCTGTCCCGCTTTGGATTGACTTATGAACACATCCTGCGTTCCACCAAAAGATAAGGCTCTGTGAGCCCATCTGAAAATTCAATTCAAATGACCACCAATTGATCCATGATAAAAAAATATATAACTCCTAAATTCGTCCGAGCATGTGTATTGAGAATATTTGAGTTATATGTATTTCATAGGTTTATATTTTTATTTTGTACTGTATTTTGTATTTGTAAATGGTATTTGTACCATATTTTTTCATATTTATTATTTAGGTATTTACTGTATGATTTGTGTTTTATCAGAAGGCACATATTTACAGTCAGTTATAAATTCTACAAATTTAGAATGCCGAGGATCCATTCAGTTTTTCGACAGTTCTCTGGCTCTGGGTACCCGCCCAGTGTTTGTGTGATTCAATTATTATTGAATCACACAAACACTGTCAAGTGAATAATTATTTACTTGACAGTCAAACTTGGTTGGTGGCGGGTGGGCCACATTTGTTACCACTCTGAATTCAGACTTTATAATTGTCATTAATCAGTTGTCATTATAGAGGCAAAGTTGTAAGTATACTGGTATATACGATTATTGTTTTAATTTATAAGCAATTATTCTCATAATATATTTTTTATTATATTATAATGTAAGTTTTTTTAAGTCATCCGATTCTGTAATTCGCATTGGCAAGATTTAGTGTAGTGTTATTATTTTATTTTGTACCATGCGGTTTGTTTGCTTCATGACAGTAGTATATGATTGATTTAAGTGTTTAGTTTAGGAAGGTTTGGAATTGTCACAATTAGGGTTTCTATGTTGTGTTGGTTTCTGTAAGATGCACCATTATTTCAGATTGAACCTATCTACATGCTGCTCTTTTTTACTGACTGGTGAACCCTTTCGACAATGCTCTACGACATGGCGGGGTTCAGGGAACAGCGAGCCAAGGCAAAATTGGAGCTGACCAGGAAGGTGAAGCTGTTAAACGAGTGTTTACAGAGGAATGACCCCAAGGAAGTTCCTGATGCTAAATTTATGAAGGTATGTAAGGCATATGGAGCTGTTGAAAGAGAAACATGAAAAATATTTATCAGTGTTGGATTCTGAAGAGTCGGACTATGAAGGTGAATTAGAGAGAGCTGAACCGTGTACAACAGAATTAGAAGGAGTGTCAAGGGTTTAGCTTCCTTACTTACCTCTGTTAGATATTTTAGCTGATAAAACCTATATACATATATTTAATAACTTACAACTAATAGACAGTAATGGTGCAACCCAATTCATAGGCCTAAAGGTGGGGCAAGGTGACACACAAGCCACACAGCTACGGCATAACACACACACACAGCTCACAGCAGATACAATTGAAACAATTCATTGCCACATAGAGCTCACCATCTTGCACAACTCACCGTCTCGCACAGCTCACCGCCATCACACAGCTTGGAGAAGGTCGTGCCCGCGAGTGCTCCCGTTAGAGGCCAAGGAAAATGGCCGCCTTGGATCGTTGTGTCTTGGGGGAAGAGGAGGGGAGTGTGGGGAAAGACGACCTCCTTGCCACGCTGTTAAGGCAGCTGGGGCAGTTGAGGAGTGAGGTTGACACTCTAAAGGGGGAAAATGAAGCCCTCAGGACGGAACTCCTTCAGGTAGGTGTCCTGCTAGAAGGAGGAGCAGGCGTGGAGAGTGGTTGTCTTCAAGGGGACTAGGGTCAGGCTCAGGAAAGCTGACCAGGGTGTGGAGTGTAGTAACCCTTACAAGGTGCTGCAGGAAGCTGGCGAGGAAGAGAGGAGGCAGGACGGTATGGATCAAGGAGAGGAAAAGGCAGTTGTACAAACCCTGCCCACAGGTAAGGTCGTGGTAGTTGGGGATAGCCAGGTGAGGTTTGTAGATAGGGCTTTTTGTGCGAGAGATAGGAAACGTAGGACTAGGGTGTGTTTTCCTGGGGCTGGGATAGGGCATGTAGCCGAGAGGTTAGACAGGGTTTTGTCAGGGGAGGGTACCAATCCAGTAGTGTGTCTTAGTATGGAAGGAAACGACATAGGTAAGGTTAGGAGTGAGGAACTTTTCAAGAGGTATAGGGAGGCGCTGGGGAAGATTAGAGATAGGGGAGGGATCCCGATAGTATGTGGTGTCTTGCCTAGAAGAGGGGGTGGTCGTGAATGGCTGTCCAGGGCAATTGCTATAAATTGCTGACTGGAAAAACATTGTGCAAACAATGGTTGGGCATTCATTGATAACTAGCAACGATTCTATGGCAACGACTACCTGTACAGTCGCGACGGAGGACACTTGTCTCGTGAGGGGGTAAAGACGTTGTCTGCATCCCTGGAGCGTGAAATTGTCACTCCGAAGGGGGGGGGGGTGCCAGTAGAGAGAGGTCGGGGAAAGAGGGAGTCAAAAAACAAGCAGGTCCTGGGATATAAAATTAGTTGCTCAGGACATGGGGTAAAACAGGACCAGGGAAGGGTAGGTTTAAATGTATACTATACAACCAGTAGAAGCGGTAGAAATAAAATAGATTTGCTGAGAGCGGTTGTATGTACCGAGAATGTAGACGTCATAGCAATCACCGAAACTTGGATGAATCTGGCGAGCAAAAATTTTTTATCAGAGTACCACATAGAAGGGTACAACCTTTTTCACAAGGACAGGGAAGGTAGAAAGGGGGGAGGGGTCGCACTCTACGTCAAGGATACATTAAAATGTTGTATTAATAATTCAATAAATGGTGAAATATGAACCGAGTCCGTGTGGGTAGAAATCACGGATGGAAGAGAAAAACTAATTATGGGAGTGATTTACAGGCCCTCAAGTCTTAGCAAAGAAGCAGCTCAGCTCATATGGCAGGAAATGAGTAGGGCAGCAAAATATAACAACCTATATCATTATGGGGGATTTCAACTTCAGAAATATTGACTGGGACAACATTGTAGGCGACTATGAATCTGAAGACTTCCTAGACGCAGTACAGGAAAATTTTTTGAAACAACTAGTTACAGAACCTACTTGAGGTGACAATATATTAGACCTAGTATTAACAAATAAAGAAAATATTATCAGAGATATCACAGTAGGGGAAGAACTAGGTAACAGTGATCACAGAGAAATCAGGTTCACCCTAAATTGAGAAACGAAAAACAATGACAATATGGTCAGAGTCCCAAATTTTCGGTTGGTGGATCATCAGGGGTTAAGAAGGTACCTAGGTGAGGTAACCTGGGAACAGTCACATCAGTCCCCAGTAGGAAGAGGTGAGGTCTTATATGACACAACAATTGATCATGACTATAATATATTCACTCGTATATTACATAAAGCACAAGAACAAAATATATCATACAGAAAAATTAGGTCAAATAAAAATGAGCCAAGGTGGATGACCAGAAAACTTAAACATGACATAGGAATAAAGAAAGGAATATATAAGAAATTAAAGGGAGGGGAGGAGCAGCTCAGAAATAGGTATAATGAACTATCTAGGAATGTTAAGAAAAATGTAAGGAAAGCAAAGAGAGACTATGAAATCAAAATAGCAAGAGAATCCAAGGCGAATCCCAAGGGATTTTTCCAGGTATATAGGACAAAGGTCAAGGACAAAGTTGGGCCTTCAAAGTCAGGGAGGGGAGAAGTGATAAATGGCAGTGAAGAAATAAGCAAAGCATTGAACAAGCTACTTCTTATCAGTTTTCACAGAAGAAATTTGGGATGAAATTCCAGAGGTGGAAGTGATATTTAAGGGAAAGGAAGAAGAGAAATTAAAGAATATCACTATCAGAAAAGAGGATGTTCTTAAGAAGATAAATAAACTAAAGAAAACAAAATCCCAAGGGCGGGATGAAATTTTCCCTCGAGTCTTGACAGAGTGTAGGGAACAGATTAGCGGACCCCTCGTAAACTTATTTGCAAAATCATTAGACACTGGAGTTGTGCCAGACTTGTGGAAACAGGCAAATGTAGTACCCATATTCAAAAAGGGAGACAGAGCATCAGCGTCAAATTACCTGCCGATCAGTTTGACGTCAGTAGTGGGGAAATTTCTTGAATCAATTATAGCAGATAGCATCCGATCGCATCTAGAGAAAAGCAAATTAATCTACGACTCTGAACATGGGTTTACAAAGGGAAAATCTTGTCTAACAAATCTGCTAACGTTTTTTAGGAAAGTCTTCGAGGTAGTAGATAATGACGAAAATTACTATGTTATTTACTTAGACTTTAGCAAAGCATTTGACAGAGTACCGCATCAGAGGCTTCTGAGAAAAATTAAGGCTCATGGTATCGAGGGGAAAGTTTTAAATTGGATGAAATCATGGCTCACCGATAAAACGCAGAGGGTCAGCGTAGATGGTGTTAAATCTGAGTGGGGCCGTGTAACCAGTGGGGTTCCCCAGGGGTCAGTACTAGGCCCACTCTTGTTCATAATCTACATTAACGATCTAGATACTGGGATCAGCAGTGACATAAGCAAGTTTGCGGATGACACCAAAATAGGGCGGCAAATTAATTCAGGGCAGGATGCAAATGCATTACAGAAGGATCTAAATAAACTGCAGGGGTGGTCTGAAAAATGCAAATGAAATTTAACACCAGCAAATGCAGCGTACTTAATATTGGAAGAACAAATACTTATAATGTATACAGCCTTAACAAAATCAACCTAGAGAAGTCGCCTTGTGAAAGAGACCTAGGGGTACTTGTAAGCCCGGACCTACGGCCTAGAAAACAGTGCGTTAATGTTCGAAATAAGGCAAACAGAGTATTGGGTTTTATATCTAGAAGTGTAAGTAACAAGAGTGCAGAGGTCTTATTGCAACTATATCTTGCGCTAGTCAGGCCGCACCTCGATTATGCGGTTCAGTTCTAGTGCCCCTATTATAGAATGGATATAAATTCACTAGAGTCGGTGCAGCGAAGAATGACAAAAATGATTCCGGGACTTAGAAACCTTCCATATCAGGATAGGTTAAAGAAACTTAACTTGCATTCCCTAGAAAGACGAAGAGTGCGGGGAGATATGATAGAAGTATTCAAGTGGGTGAAAGGAATCAATAAGGGGGATATAGATAAAGTTCTTATAAAATCCGAGCAGGATAGGACTCGGAGCAACGGATTCAAGCTGGATAAGTTTAGGTTTAGGAGGGAGATAGGAAGAAACTGGTTCACAAATAGGGTGGTGGACGAGTGGAACAAGCTTTGCAACTTTGTAGTAAGTGCGGGAACTCTGGAAAGTTTCAAAAGGAGGCTAGATAGATTCATGGATGATAGAGAGTGGTAGTAACTCTCGACAGGAGCTGCCATGCGCAGGCCAACCGGCCTATTGCAGACTCCTTATTTTCTTATGTTCTTATGTTCTCATCGCCATACACAGCTCACCGCCACACACGGCTTTGGCCAGTGTAAAAAGAGCTGTCGAGCCAGAATTATCTGATCTAACTTATTCTTTTAATATAAGAAACAAAATGTCCACTATATATTACAGCTGATAGCACTTATGAGATCACTACCTAACTAAAAACATTAAAACTAAAAGCAAACTTACAAAGTAAGGTAGGAGAGATGCTCCTGGCAAGGCAGGTCTCGGCAAGTGAAGGAACTTGCCTGGCCAACCGCACATTAACTCTGATCCGAAACAGTGAACCACCTCGAAATTCATGAAGCAAAACACTCAAAGAAAATGAAAATTATCATCTATAATTCTATGAGACCCCAGAAGAGGATGGCAAAGGTGAGGGCGGGAGTAGTATACTATCCTGTCTGTTTGATGTAATAGTTTTATTGTCAATAAAGTATTTCAATTTCATCTACGAGGTAATTCCTTCACATATCCCCTTCACAAGCTGATAAACATTTTATAGCATAATTACGAGTAAAATAAAAACCACAAATACCTGGAAATTTACATAATTCGGTACAAAGAATAAGTCAATCATCAGAATCATCTGCTGAAAATATCAGCATCAAAATTTTAATGCCTTTTATATAATCTACCCTGAAAGTGTAATCTAATGTTTGAAATTTTCATTGAATGCAAATATGACAATGGTTTCTGATCTATTTGCAAAACAAAGTCTTTTCCATAAAAATATTTTTTTTAATTTGCCAATGGCCCAAATAATTCTTAGACATTCCTTCTCTATGGTTGCATATCCACATTCTGTTATAAATAGTCCCCTACTTGCAATTGCAATTGCTAAGTACATTTTCAGCCTCTTGTAACAATACAGCACCCAGTCCTGCATATGGTGTATCTGACCTGACAAAAAACCACTGAGAAAAATCAGATAGACATAAAATGGGGCTGCTGGCCAATTAGCTTTGTAAATGTTTAAAGCTTTCAAGCTGGTCTTCAACCCAAGAAAGCTTATTATTAAAAAAAATAAGTATAATGTTCATTGGTGCCACAATAACAGCCAAATTTGATATAAATATTTTATAAAATGAAACAGTACCTATAAAAAGATCTAAGATTTTTGTTTTTTTGCAACAGGAATTTGCATATTTGATATAGAATCTACAAGAGAGAGCGAATTATTTTCCAGTGAAAATCCTAAATATTTTAATAAAGGATAAGCGAAGAAGCACTTACTTGGTCCAGCTGTTAACCCATGGGACTGTAATCTCTCTCACAAAACTTCAATACAGTACAAATGATCATCCCAATTAGAATTGTGGACGACTAGATTATCAAAATAACAAATAGTGTTTTGATTTCCAAGGTCACTTTTCTCATAAGTCTAATAAAAGTTGCACATGCAGTTTTCAGACCAAAATGTAACACTTTGAATTGCATTAGACCCCTACTCGTGGCAAAAGTAGTAAATTTCTTACTCTTTAAATATGGCTTTCCTAAGAGATCTACAGATCCTAATATAGGCAAAACCCTTAATAGGATTTTTGGTCCCACACAGCCTCAAAATCCACTGTTCCTAAATATTCTATTTGTTTGACCATCCCGTACACAGGTCCAGTCAGTTTCTCCTTTAGAAACAAACATAAGAAGCTTTTCAATTTATTGTATCCATAAATTTATCTTAGATTAGTCTTCAAAGCCAAGAGATCAGTTAAAAAATTCTTTAAAACCAAAGACACCATACCCATACACTTACAATTATCAGTTGTTTATCAATTTACGTGTGCTAGCTGTAGGGCAGCATATATAGGTAAAACAAAAATGACATTTGATAACTCACATCCATGAACACTTGGGCCATTCCGTCCAAACAGACCAGTTAATCACACATCTACCACATTCAGCTACCCGTAACCACGCCCACCATCATGACCACCCATTTTAGCAGTCAGATTTCTCAGTAGTTGTCAGGAGCAACTGTGAGACGAACCTCCTCATAATAGAAGCTGTGCATTTAATTAATTTTTTGTCTCAGATCTTGTTGATACGACGGGCGGACCGGTCAACACTGATTAAAGACACAGTACACAGATGAAGTAATTATGTCTCGTGCCTTACGCAGTCATGGAGCCAACGCCTGGATGAGTCAGTTGGATGACAGCTCGGCGGAGATGGATGACCAGGCTGAACAGGACGCTCCAGCTCCCACCACATTGCGCAGCCCTTCACCTCAATCTCCAGCGTTGTCTTCAGAGATAATTGCTTTAATGAAGTTTATGAGGGATGAAAGGCGTCACGACTTTGCTAAAAGACGTGTGGAGGATGAAGAAAGAAGGCAAGCAGAGGCAGAGAGAGACCACCAACGGAGATTGGAAGACAGTGCACGGTTTGAAGCTTTGATATCTCGCCTCACTGTTAACCAAGCACCTGGCTTTAACACTGCCTCGGTGTTAACTGGTTCAGATACCTCATCAGCGCTTTCTTCACGCCCCCCAGCCCCACCAAAAGCGGCTGCTCAAACACCGCCCATCTTGAAGCCTGATGTGAATTTCCAGATTTTTCGTGACTGGCGGCGACGGTGACCTGATTATGCTACAATGGTGGATCTCCAGAGTTTGTAACAGCTTAAACAACTTATTCAGCTGCGTATGTGCCTGTCCTTGGAAACTCAGCGTGTCTTGGAACATACGTTGCAGGTACCTCCGACCTCGTCGTTGTCTGTAGAGAAGGTACTGGACATTCTACAACGGCACATCAAAGGGCAGCGGAATGAAGCTCTACGCAGGAGGGAATTGTTCAGCTGCAGACCGATGGAGGGCGAGACTTTTGATGCCTTTTATGTACGACTCAAGAGAGCCTCGGAAGAGGTAGATAAATGCCCAGGTAACCACCAGCAGTGCGAGGAGACCCAGTTGAAGCAGGTGATCCTGATGGGTGTTAAGGATGAGGAGCTTGTCCAACGCCTCACCTCCCTCGACCCTTCTTCTTCTCTTAAGGATGTGTTGACGATATGTCGCTCCTATGAGGCTGCCAGGTGTGCCACCTCTGCCATCCGAGCTCCCCCTACAGCTGTACGCGCTGTGTCCCGGTACAAGAGGGACAAGAAGTCTACTTTAACGCCTTCGCCCACCACGCCCACGCCCAGTTCCTTTTGTAACAACTGTGGTAAGCAGCACGGAGCACAGGTGTGCCCAGCTGCTGAGTCTACCTGCAACAGTTGTGACCGTAGGGGCCACTGGTCACCCACAGTACGCTTCCCAGCCAAACGCGTCCAGTGCAACGTGTGCGGTCGTCTGGTGCCACTACGACCAGTGTTGCCCTTCCAAAAAACCCAAGGGACAGCGTCGGCGGAAGCAGCAGCGCCCTTCCACCAGTGAGGGCCGCCCACAGTCTTCAGATCAGAAGCATGACGACCCTCGACAACGCTCGAGCCATATTAGGAAGGTGTGCTCCCCTTCACGTCCCAGGACCAAAGTTCCCCAGCACATCAGCGTCATCGTGACCTACGGCAGTGTGTCATCCCGTCTTCAGATGTTGCCCGACACCGGCGCTAATACTACAGTCATCGGTCCCCAGCACTTGCAATGCTTGGGGCTCTCTCCCAGTGATCTAGGACCACCTCCAAGGATCTCCGCTTCACAGCAGATGGTTCGCAGATGGCCCCAGCCCTAGGTTCACTCCAAGCACAGGTCACCTTTGGCAACAGGTCGTGTAAAGCCTGGATTGATGTGCATAACGGTGTCCCGACTCCTTTGCTGTCCTACAGACATTGTCAAGAGTTGGCTATCATCTCCCAGGGTTTCCCCAAACCTATTCTCGAGGTAAAACACGCCAACAGGGTGCACGAAGGGAGCAGCAACTACCCTGCTGCCGTCCTACCCCTGCCTCTTGCCAGTGACACCTCTCCTTCGGATGCTCGGAAGTACTTCCTCAAGGAATTCAGCGACGTTCTGGTGACCAAGTCCGCTCTGGAATCCAAGCCTCTCAAGAAGATGGTAGGCCCCCCGATGAGGATCCACCTGAGGGACGACGCGAAGCCCTTCGCTATCTACACCCCTCGACTGGTCCCCCTGGCCTTCCGCGAGGCGTTCAAAAACGAGCTGGACTCCATGGTCGCCCAAGAAATTATTGCACCAGCCGGTGATGACCCGTCTCCATGGTGTCACCCTATGGTAGTCGTCGCAAAACTCAAAGGTGGTGTTCGGATCACCACTGACCTCTCCAAGCTCAACAGCCAGGTGTCTCGTCCTGCGCACCCTTCTCCCACTCCCTTTGCAGCTCTACGCAGTGTGAACCCGAAGACGCGCTTCTCCACGATGATGTACGCCCTGTGTGGATATTGGCAGACAGAGCTTGCCGAAGAAGACCGACCACTTACAATTTTCATTATCCTGCATGGACGTTACAGTTATTGCCGTGGCCCCATGGGATTCGCCGATACAGGAGATGCTTTCTGCCTTCGAGGTGATATGGCTCTACAAGGTCTGGCAAACTGCTTGAATGTGGTCGACGACATACTCATGTATGATGAGGATTACATGGATCACCTCTGCCGTATGTACGAGGTACTCAACAGGTGCCGGACGCACGGCATCACCCTAAATGCCGACAAGTTTGTTCTGGCCAGCTCTTCAGTGGACTTTTGTTGGTACACCCTCTCAGGGAATGGTATTGCAGCTGACCCGGAGAAGGTCCGTGCCATCACGGATTTCCCGACCTCTGCTAACCTCACCGACTTGAGGTCCTTCATCGGTCTCGTCAACCAGTTACCAGAGTTTTCGCCGGACATCTCCGCAGTTGTCCAACCACTTCGCCCCCTGATGAGCCCCAAGAGGACATTCCTGTGGACCCCTGACCACGATAAGGCCTTCCAGCAAGTGAAACAGGCCCTGTCTAGTCCACCTGTCCTCGCCACGTTTGACCCAGCCTTGCCGACGGTTCTGCAGACAGATGCCTCACGCTTGTACGGCGTGGGATACGCCCTATTGCAGGATCAATGTGGAGGGCAGTTCCGGCTTGTCCATTGTGGGTCGCGTTTCCTCTCTGACACCGAGACGCACTACGCCACTATTGAGTTGGAGCTGTTTGCTGTGGTTTGGGCGATGTCCAAGTGCAGGTTTTCCCTCATAGGCCTGCAACACTTTCACCTAGTGACCAACCATCGCCCGCTTGTTCAGATCCTCAACCACTACATGCTGGATGCCGTTGAGAACCCTCGCCTCCAGCGTCTGAAAGAGAAGCTCTCGGCGTACGTCTTCACAGCAGTGTGGCGTGCTTGTAAGGAGCTCTGCATCCCTGATGCCTTATCCCGCTCTCCTGTCAGCCGCCCTACTCCAGAAGA
This sequence comes from Homarus gammarus, assembly GCA_958450375.1. NCBI lineage: Eukaryota > Metazoa > Arthropoda > Malacostraca > Decapoda > Nephropidae > Homarus > Homarus gammarus. Next base: position 879,462 of record CAUDMG010002415.1, on the reverse strand, counting down.
CCATGTGCTCGACGCCGACCTCGCTCTTTCCGTCAGGACTGTGGTCACTCTACACGCCGTCCAATCCCTTCGTTCGGACCTGTCACCAGATGACGACAAGGCAATGGAGGACCTTCGAACAGCGGCCCGAGATGACCCTTCCTACGTCCGACTCGTCGAGTGTGTGAGGAATGGATTCCCTAGCAACCGCTACGACCTTCACAACACACTAATCCCGTATTGGAAACTCCGCGATGAACTCTACTGCGACGGGGACCTTGTTCTGTATGGAGCACGTGTAGTTGTCCCTGCTGCCAGACGTCCCCACGTCTTGGCTCGCCTTCTCGAAAGTCACCGTGGAGCTGAGGCCATCAAACGACGTGCACGACAGACTGTGTTCTGGCCCGGCATCGATTCCGACATCTCCAATGTTGTCCGTGCGTGCGAGCCCTGCCAAGTATTACAACCCAGCTAGCAGCAGGAACCCTTCATGAGTGACGACAACCCCACCCACCCCTTTGAGTCTGTGTCGGCCGACTTTTTCTCTGTGTCAGGAAAGTCCTTCCTTGTTATCGTCGACCGTCCCTCTGGTTGGCTGGTTGTCATCAAGTGCGGTAATGACACGACGTCTGCCGCCACCATCAGCAAGTTCTGCCACTACTTCCGTGACGTGGGCGTTCCTGTACGCCTGCGAACCGACGGAGGGCCCTAGTTCACAAGCCGGGACTTTGCTGTGTTCCTTGACCGATGGGGAGTCCAGCATGTGTTGTCATCGCCCCATTACCCGCAGTCCAACGGCCACGCTGAGGCTGCTGTCAAATCCCTGAAGCACCTCATCCTTAAGGTGGCCCCTTCTGGGAATATTGACTGCGAGGCCTTTGACCGGGGTCTTCTTGAACTCCGCAACACACCTAACTACACCGGACGCTCCCCTGCCCAGGTCTTGTATGGACGCCACCTTCGTTCTTGTGTCCCTGCTCACCCTCAATCCTTCTGCAAGGAGTGGCAGGCCAAGACAGAGGATTGTGATCGCCGAGCCGCCGAACGTGTTCATGATGTCGTCGCCCGCTACAACGACCACGCCCGTTCTCTCCCCAGGTTGAGTGTCGGCACCCAAGTCCGTGTTCAGGACCCGACCTCCCTACGTTGGGACAAAGTGGGCGTAGTCATGGGTCTCGGTAGGTCACGGGACTACCAGGTGCGGTTACCCAGTAGTCGTGTGTGGTGGAGGAACCGCCGTTTTCTCCGCCCCGTAACAACGCCTTCTGCTGACCCCGCCACCAGTGTTGATTCCCATACCCTTCCCAGTGATCAAGTCCCTCGACGCTCAGAACGGATCCAAAAGAAAAGGTCCGCTCAAGACTTTGCTATGAGCGTATAGGGGGGAGGGAGGTGCATGTATATTATGCATGCTGTATGTATATTATGTATGTGCTCCATTTATATACACTATTTATTCAGCCTAGCTAGCAGCATGTGGCAATGTATTTACCATGTCCCACACGCTTAATTAATGTGCCTGGCGACATATGGAAGCTGCTAATGTATCACTTACCACATGTCGCCCGAAAGGCTAGTTGACCTCCCAGACAGAGTAAGGAGCGCCACCTCGCTTGTGTATCTCTGTTTATCCAGGAAATAGAACCTACGAAAACTCTACAGGTGTTTGTGTTCGCTCCTGTAGATAGAACTTGATACCCAGAACACATGCAGTCCGGACCAGGAGAGTGTGCCCCAATGGGATACGTGGCCAATGGCCAGTATTGAGTTGGAAATAATAATCAGAACTGGAGGTCGGGAAACGGCCAGGGCCAGGCAGTCCCCGCCAACCCCTCCTGGCCCCACCAATAGATTCTGCCGGCAATGTTACGAACCAGGAGAGAGCATGGTCTGCATGACAAATTTAATCACGACAGAAGGTACCTTGAGGCTGAAAGCAGAGTGTCCTAAGGTTTCGGTGCTGGTAGCGGGTCGTGAAATGTGGGGTTTTGGCAGATACTGTGGCAGAAGTGTCGTTTATTGATGAAAACTTCTACCATCGGGAGCTGGAGCCTGCAGGCGTGGTGTTGCAGCCCACTTCGAATATGGGTAAAAGGGGCATCGGGGTTTTCAGTGCCGTGTGTGGGGTGTATTCGGGTCACTATGGTCGCAAGTGGGGTGGAAGTCACTGATGTGGGGCTGTTGGTTTGTCCAGTGATTGAGACCTAGGGTAAGGGACAATCTCATGTTAGGTTGTTGGGTATGAACGTGCTAGGGGAGGTTGCGGAGATCTGGCCGCACATGTATCACTTGTGCAGGGAAGCCAGGAGCACCGCTCAGTGGGAAAAGTGCTTGAATGAGGTTAGGCAGTTATGTGCAATAGAGGCCACCATTCTCGGGTATTGTATGAGGGAGAGAAGGAAAACCCAACCAAACCTCCCCGGAGTACTCGGTTGCTGTCAGTATGTGTTCCCTCATTAACCCAGGTAGCTAACAAAGAAGTAGTGATTGAGCCTCTAACAATGGAGGATGAAGGTTGGATGTCTGAGGGTGTGATAGCGTTGCCGACAGCTGTAAGAGTGGTGAGAGGCATGACCCACGTGCTAGTGGCAAATCCGTCTGAGCGTCGTAGGGAATCGAGGGGCAATTGGCTGATTGGGAAGGTGGCTTCTGGGACGGAAGTCGAGGCAACCACCAGTGAGGAGGTGTATGTGAGGACAGTTCAACAGGATACCCGTACGGAGGTCAAAGAGCACACGGAGAACATGAATGAGGAACAAGAGCGTGCAGTTAGGAGTTTAGTAGAAGAGTTTAGTGATACTTTTGAAGGGGAGGGCCAGCCCATAGGAAAGGCTACTGGGGTTCAGCATGAGATCCCAGTGACAACAGATAGGCCAGTTAGGATGCCATACCGGAGGATCCCTCCAAACCAGGTGCCAGAGGTGAAGCAGCACATTAGCCAGCCGTTAGATCAGGGAGTAATCCAGTATAGTGAGAGTCAGTACTCTGCCGCCATTGTAGTAGTGACGAAAAAGGACGGAACACTGAGGTTGTGCATTGATTACCGTACCTTAAATAAGGTCACGGTACGCCATGCGTTTCCTCTGCCTAGGATAAATGAAAATCTAGAATCTCTGACGGGGGCCCAGTTTTTCTCAATTTTTGATCTGGCGGCGGGATATCACCAGATAGAAGTAAAACCTTCAGACCGTCCAAAGACTGCCTTCAGCACAAGCTTCGGACACTTTGAGTGCAGGCTACTGCCTGTGGTATTGTCAAATAGTCCGGGAACCTTTCAGAGATACATGGAGCGGATTTTAGGGGATAAGATTTTCTCCTCGTTGCTTGTATACCGTGATGATGTGATGGTGTTTTCAAGTATAATAGATCAGCATATAGTCAGATTGAGGGAATTATTTTGCAGGATGAGGGAGAATAACCTAAGATTTAAACCAAAAAAGTGTGAAATAATGGCTTCCAAAGTAAGTTATTTAGGATATCAGGTGTCAGCTCACAGCTGATCCTGAGAAAATTACGGGAGTAAGAGATTGGCCGGTCCCTCAGACGGTGAAAGATGTGAGTTCTTTTGTAGGGTTCACATCATTTTAAAGGAAATTTGTTAAAGGTTTTGCCCAAATAGCTGCTCCACTGCATACGATGATGCATGGGAAATCTCAGGATCGGGTAGATAGTGAGTGGGGTGAGGAACAGCAGCAGGCTTTTGAGAAACTGAAAGACAGGGTGACGCAGACACCGGTGTTGGCTTGCCCAGATTTCACTCAGGAGTTTATATTAGAGACAGATACAAGTTTTAGTGGGCTAGGTGCAGTGCTGTCCCAGCGGAAGGACGGCAGGTTGCATCCGATGTGCTATGCAAGTCGGACCTGAGGAAATCAGAACGTAACATGAACAACTATAGTTCTCGTAAGTTAGAGATATTAGCACTCAAATGGGCAGTAGTAGATAAATTCAGGGATTATTAGGCTGGGAAACATTTCACGGTCTATGCAAATAACAACCCACTCAGTCACCGAGAGAAGGCTAAGCTAGGTGCAATGGAAAGTAGGTGGAATGCGGATCTCGAGCAGTTTAACTTTACTATAGAGTACAAGCCGGGGAAAAACAACACGGTGGCGGATGCCCTATCTAGAATCCCGACGGGAGGGAGCAAGAAGGCATGAGCTATATTAAAAAAATGCAAAGATGGGTGGCAAGAGAGCTGCCGGAGGACAAGGTACAGGTAGAGCTCCAAAATGATGACTTCCGCAAGATGTACCGAGAGCGGGAAATCCCTGATCGTAAGAGAAGAGGTTGTCTGGCATAGAAGACCCGAAGGAAAGAATCTATGGATGGAGGTACCAGTGTTATCTCCAAACTTGCAGGAGGCTTTGATTAGAGCCTGCCACGACGAGTTTGGGCATCAGGGCGAGATCGTACTCTGTCGCTGGAGCAGGAGCGAGGTTTCTGGCCAGGCATGGGAGAAACAGTGCGGGACTACATAACCAGCTGCGAAAGGTGTAGAGTGGCAAAAGATGAAGTGCCAAAACCTCAGCTGCATTTAGGGACGATTGAAGCTGCCAAACCATTAGAGACACTGGCCGCAGATTTCACCTTGCTGGACAAGCGGCAAGGATTTGAGAGTGTCCTGATAATGGTTGACATATACAGTCGTTACACTTGGGCCTTTCCCACCAAAGACCAGAAAGCCTCGACGATTGCAAAGATCCTGGTGAATCGGATCTTCCTGGCAGTGGGTGCCCCTGAGCGACTGTTGACCGATCAGGGAAGAAATTTTGGCAGTGCATTGGTCCGACAAACTTGTGCCACCTTTGGGGTGAAGAAAATAAGGACGTCAGCATATCACCCACAGGGGAATGGTATGGTAGAACGGTTCAATCGAACCCTGCACGGTCTGCTGGCCACCCTCGAGGAAGAGGAAAAGAATAAGTGGCCAGAGCATCTGCAGGCAGTGGTGTCACAATGAAACGCGACTCCGCATGCCACGACAGGGTTTTCCCCATTCCTGTTGTTTTACGGGAGAGAACCAAACCTGCCGTTTGACCTTCGGCCGGAAGTAGACCCAGAGCCGGTAGATGAGTGGGTGATGGTGATTAGAGACCGGCAACAGAGATTGCAGGAGGCAGTGGAGATCAATGTACCTTGACGCAAGGAAATAAACAGAAGGAAAAAAAAAGAGAAAGCCCACGAGAGTAACTGGGATGGGCCAGGAGGTTTTGTTGAGGAACAATGCAAAAATAGGCCGGTGTAAGCTCCAAAACCATTGGTTTGACACGAGATAGCACATTGTTGAGGTTCTAAATCAAAGGCCGGGTTTATACCGCATTGAGCCCAGTGGGGAGAAGACCTGGAAGCGAGAGTGGAAAACCGGAGCAACTTGAAGACGAGGAGCCCCCACCCCAGTTGGGCATGATGAAGAGAAGTAGTTCAGAGAGGTCGATCGAGCCTCCAGCTGAAAGACAGAGACGAAGCCGACAAATTACAATTTAAGTGTGCATGGTAATGAGAAAATGCAGGTTGTCGAGGGTGAGTTGGAGGAGTCGTGAGTAGGGCAGAGGGGATTGGAGAGATGGCTAGGTCAGAAATGTGCGTCGAGTAGCGGTTGTTGTCATGAGTTGGATTGAGTTGCTGTCATGAGTGGGATTGAGTTGCTGTCATGAGCGGGATTGAGTGTACGGTTGTAATGGCCAGGGCCTCACTAATATGGACTGGTACATTGGCAGAGGGCTGGTCTGCTGGCATGAGGTTTGGAGACGTGGATTGAGTCGATCGTTGAAGACGTGAGAGCGTTCGTTTGGACTGAGTATTGTTTTGACACTGGTTCCTCTTAGTTCAAGGGTCAAGCAAAAGGAGAGCATGTTTGATTTGGACTGAGTATTGTTTTGACATTGGTTCCTCTAGTTCAAGGGTCAGGCAAAAGGAGAGCATGTTTGAATAGGACTGAGTATTGTTTTGACATTGGTTCCTCTTAGTACTAGGGCCAGGCAAAAGGAGAGCATGTTTGATTTGGACTGAGTATTGTTTTTGACATTGGTTCCTCTAGTGAGTCTAGTTCAAGTCTCAGGCAAAAGGAGAGCATGTTTGAGTTGGACTGAGTATTGTTTTTGACACTGGTTCCTCTTAGTTCAAAGGCCAGGCAAAAGGAGAGTATGCAGGATTTGGATTTGGTATTAATTTTGACATTGGTTCTCTAGTTTAAGGGCCAGGCAAAACGGGGAGTGTGTTTGTTCTGGTTGGTTTTAATTTGGATTAGGCAAGAAATGGAGTTGCTGGCTGAGAGTTGGAATAGGACAGATTTGAAGGTGGTTTCTATGTTGTTCTCTCAGCACATGAGGACAGTGCCGTCTTTTTTTTAGGGAGGTCGAGTGTTGGCGGGAGAGAGAAGGGGTGAAGAGAAGACGGAAATGCTGTGTTTAGCATGTTGCAGGTGTGAGGTCCAGTTATTAGAACAAGTCTTTTAGGGGGGTCGTATGCATGTTTTCTCAGCACATGAGGACAGTGCTGTCTTTTTTTTAGGGGGGTCGATTGTAATATTCAGAAATTTCAGTGCGATATTTAGAGACGCCATGCCATATTGGCGATACTGAGTTTTCAAGGTCGTCTGAGGAAGGACAGCCCTCCAAAAACAATAGTGAGAGTTTCTTGAACTGCATCCATATAATGTTAAGTATACTCTGGCGACTAAATTTGGAGGCGAATTGTGAAATTAAAAATCAGTTATGAAGTTAAAAATGATTATTGTCTGAAAATGTTGCGTACGTCTGGTAAATAAGTTACTCCGTCAGACTGACGCTTTGTAGGAGCGCGTGGCTTGGAGTCGTGAGAGGGGGTCAAGCTAGCAGGACCACCCTGCGTTGTACCCAGGAGAGACGACCATGTGAACTGGTTTCCTTCGTTTATTCAACATCAGTATTAACAAGGATTCTGTAGAGCCCACCCGGTATAAAAACGTCCACTGGCGGTATCAAACGTCGACTGACGGTATGAACGTCCACTCACCTGAGTTTGAGCCCACGCTGTTGACGATCGTTTGGGGTCATCAGATCTCCTCTACCTCGGCTCAAAATATCACATATCTTCAAGCAGTTTAGTGAAAACCTTTTACTAACGGGAAGCTAAAGCTTCTCTCAATTGAACAAGGTCTGATTGGCTCACTCCCTTCCGTTTCATGGAAGTATTGAGTGTAAAATGAGGCCAACTGAGTGAATGAATGGTCACACACTGAGACCAGGAGTCTAGTGGAACTTAGAGGTACATTTTCCAAGATTCAGAAGGACTTGTTTGTGCCTTAAAATACGAGTACCTGCTTGGTTGTGCCTTAAGAAACTACGTGTGCATGCGGAATCTATGTGTGAGGTTAAGCAGCATGTTTTCACGGGTATTGGTGGACTCAGAAACTTCTTAATATAGTGATAATATTTTTCAGTGACTGATATTGTCTTGCTGTGCGTAGTTAATACTGCAATTTCAGTTACTGATATTGTCTTGCTGTGTGTAGTTAACATTTCTTAAATAATTTTGATAGTATTGTTTTTTAATGTTTGTGTCACTAATTGATGCCAGAGAATGAGGGAACTGTTTTTCAGTTGAGGTTCCTCCTTTCTGTTGTGAGTGATACTGTGATTTAGTTCCTTTAATGCTTTTAATATTTCTTTATAATTTCTTATTTTTTAATAACATTTTCTCAGAGATTGGTATCATTTTGTTGGCTGCCTTAAGCCAGGTTAGGAGGTGTGCATCTGTTGGTGTAACATAATTTTGTTGAGTGCCCTTCAGGCCTATTCATGGTGGAGTTAATAATTTCTTATTTCTTATACCATTTTCTCAGTGATTGCTATTATTTTGTTAAAAGCCCTTAAGGCCTGTTCATGTGCGCAAGCAACATTTCTTTATACTTTGAATTTATTTTTGTCTAATGAGGCATTTTCCAAGTTTCCAATAATTTCCATATCATGTATAACTTTTATTCCCCAGAGTAGTGTTTTAAGTCAGGTTAAGAGGTGCGCATATGTTGGTGTACCATTATTTGATTGTGTCTGTAGTGTTGGAGGGAATAGACGTGTCTAAATTTTACATTGCGTCTCATTCATCCCAATCTCAGGTGCTATCCTTCCACGGGTCACGGAGAATTCATTTTGTTAGTAGATATAAGTGTTTTGTGCTGGTTCGGGTTTTTTCTCCAAGGGGCCCTTCCAAAGAAGTCTGTCTGTATGTATTTCCGAATGAGAATCTTCGAAACTACTTTACCGATCTGGAGTGATGATGGGTGGTGTTATATGTAGTGATGATCTATATCTGTATTAAACAAAGAAGTTTGTCTGTTTGTCTGTGTGTCCGCACGAGAATCTCGGAAACTACTTTACCGATCTGTAGTGCTAATGGATGGTGTTATATGTAGTGATGATGGATGTAGTGATGATGGATGATGTTATATGTAGTGATGATGGATGTAGTGATGATGGATGATGTTATATGTAGTGATGATGGATGTTGTTATATGTAGTGATGATGGATGGTTTTAAATGACGTGATGATGGATGATGTTATATATAGAATATGAAAAGTATCCCTCTGTTGTCATTGGCAACATGGATAAGAAATGTGAATACTGCGGTGCAAAGAAGTACAAAGGAGAATCTGCTGGACTGTGCTTCTCTCATGGGAAAGTACGACTGCCAAATTTGGAAAAACCACCACAACCATTGAAGACTCTCATGCTGGGCGACATCTGGATGCGGCTAATGTACCACTTATCACATGTCGCCAGGCACATTATCTAAGCGTGTGGTGACAGGAAACAGGGGCATCGCCACACGCTACTGACTAGAGAAGTAATGTATATAAGTAGAGTACATACATGGTATACATACAACCTACATAATATACATACACTTTGGAGATACCAGAGTAGTTCGTGAGCCCGGATACCCGCCCACATTCAAAGTCCAGGGTCAAGTCTATCACAAAGCAGGATCCCTTTTATCACTGGAAGATGAGCAGGCAAAGTTCCTCCAAATCTACTTCATGGGAGATCATGAAAAGCAGAGTACTACCAGGTGTGGCAACGTTCAAGGTGTCAGACATGACATTGTCCTATCTATCAAAGAAAAGCTGCATGAGCGCAACACGTATGTACAGTCATTTAAAAATGCCATGGAAAACATGGCTTCTGAAGAGCACAAATTCAGAATCAAAGCAGACACATTACTGCCCTGCAGTGAGACAATGTGGAGCCTCCCGGAGGGTGGCGTCCTACCGTTGCAAAGGTAGGTTACATATAACACCATCCATCATCACTACATATAACACCATCCATCATCACTACAGATCGGTAAAGTAGTTTCCGAGATTCTCGTGCGGACGCATACAAAAAACAAACAGACAGACAGACTTCTTTGTTTTATATATATATAGATATATAAAACGAAGACGAAAACCAGGGAAAACACAAACATCTTGATTAAGTTGGGTTTCTTTAATCACTAACGTTTCGGAAAATAATTTTCCATCATCAGAGCCTAGTAAACAAAAAGTTTTAAAACGTTTAAAAAATACAGATGATATATAAAAAAAAGTAACATTATACCAAAATTTATCTTCCGAAAAAAAGAGCATTATAATTTAAAATCGATAAAAATAACGAGAGAGCCTTAGTGTGAGAAACACAGTAATTCACAGGAAGCCATATCACAAACGGATGGCTTTACTTTATACTGATGCAAGGCTTGCTTCCATAATGGGGAGGTTCCGTCTCACAGTTTCTCCTGCCAAGAACTAAGGAACCAGACTGCGAAAAAGGGTGGTCATGTTGGTGGGCGTAGTTACAGATAACTGAATGTGGTGGTTTTGTGATTAACTGGCCTGTTCGGACGGAACGGCCCAAGGGCTCATTGATGCGAGTAATCAAATGTCTATTTACATAAGAACATAAGAACATAAGAATGGAGGAAACTGCAGCGGGCCTATTGGCCCATACTGGGCAGTCCCGTTTACACCCAACCCCTATTGCTCATATGAGCATCCAACCTATGTTTGAAGCAATTCAGCGTATTCGAGTTAATGATGATATTTGGTAACTTGTTCCATTCATCCACTACTCTGTTTCCAAACCAGTGTTTACCTATTTTACGCCTAAATCAAAATTTGTCTAATTTAAAACCATTGTTACGAGTTCGCTCCTGGTTGGATAATTTGAGTACCTTTGTAATGTCCCCTTTGTTTAGCCCTGCCTTCCACTTATACACCTCTATCAGGTCGCCACTCGCTCTACGTCTCTCAAGGGAGTGCAAATTAAAATGCTTTAACCTGTCTCTATACTCAAGCTTCCTAATGCCCGGGATTAGTCTTGTCATTCTCCTCTGAATTCTTCCAAGGATTGTATATCCATTCTGTAATACGGTGACCAGAACTGAACTGCGTAATCCAGGTGTGGTCTAACAAGAGCAAGATACAGTTTTAGGATGACCTCGCTAGTCTTGTAACTAACACTCCTTTGTATGAACCCAAGTACTTTATTAGCCTTGTTACGAGCAAAAACACATTGTTTACTTGGCTTAAGGTTCCTACTTATCATTACTCCTAAATCTCTCTCACAGTCGGATTTCTCTATGTCATCGTTGTTCATCTGGTATCTGGTTTCCCTGTTTACATCTCAAATACTGAGTACTTTACATTTGTCGACGTTGAATTTCATCTGCCATTTTTCAGACCATTCGAAAAATTTGTTTAGATCTTCCTGTAGTTTTGCCGAGTCCTCGTCAGATTTGATAACACGTCCTATTTTAGTGTCATCAGCAAATTTACTTATGTTGCTGTCTATGCCGATATCTATGTGGTTTATGTATATAGTAAATAATATTGGTCCAAGTACTGAGCCTTGGGGAACTCCACTTGTGACGTTGCTCCAATGGGACTCAGTGCCGTTAATGCTCATTCGCTGTTTCCTGTCCTGTAACCACGCCCTAATCCATTTAAGGATGTCACCTTTGATGCCATGAGCTTCTACCGTTCTAATTAGTCTTTCGTGGGGGACTCTGTCGAAGGCTTTGCTAAAGTCGAGATATACCACATTAGGGTGTGTCATAGGAGGGAAGATCAGCTAAAACTAATGGCCCATCACTTTTTTGGTAGATTTTTGTGTATATAAACAGAAAATAATTTCAGTTTCAATATTTTGCAACCTTTTGCTAGGTAAATTTTAGCGTGAATTTTATCGAAAATCTAACATACAGCTGCATTAGTGCATTACAATTAAATAGTGAACATTGCTTTCTGACTTCATTCTTTAACAACCCAACTAACAATATTTTTTTCTGTTTCAGATTCTGATGCATTTATAAGTTGATAATATTTGCGATGGCTGCTTGTGTCAGGACGAGGAACCAAAAATCCAGCCATCTCAGTCACTATCGTGGGTCTGGGAGAGAGCTCCTGAAGTCGGAGTTGCCTACATTGAGAGATGCTTTGAGATACGGTGTTTTAATCAGGCAAATCAGTGAAAAGAACCAAAGAACTTTCACAAACAAAGACATTGCCAGTGATATGACCAAAGCTGTCTTGGCACAGTACACTCTGGCTAACGCTCAGTTCAAGCCTCCAGTCATAACAAGTCAGAAGAAGATTAGTGAGAGACTGCTAGCCAGTTGGGAAAAGGCAAGAGATATCTCTCTTGGGAGAGGAAAACTTGCAGTTAAGGACAGCTTTGCCAAGCAACTGGACCAGTTATTTGACATAATTACTTGCAAGTGCCCAATTGTTCTCTGTCCTGAGTTTGGATGCGATCGTGACTGTAAATCCGAGGCCCACATCTCCTGTATTTGCAAGCGTTAACTGAAGATTCCTGTGATCGAACTGGCATTTGTCAAAGCACAGAGAGAGAAGACTGGAAGTATAGGGGCTCTCATGATTTCTAGCCAAGATATTCCGGAGTCCAAGAGACAGGAGACTGCCACAGAGAGACAGAAGAGGAGAAGAGTTGCCGAGGAAAAGAGACTTGAGAAGCCCCAGGGTGAGGTAAAAAAGGCCGATGATTGGAGTCAAGCTGATTCAGAGTTTAATGACTTCCCCATGGCTGATCCGAGTGCTGACCAGGAGAATGGTGACTTTGTCCCTAACCCAGAAAATAATGATCCCAAACCTTCCAGGCATAAGATTCGAAATAGGAAAGATATCCCGAGCATAGCTCTGGCCGGCATGCAACACCACACTGGTCTCAGAGAAACTGCAGAGATAGCAACAGCTGCCTGGATTGACGGTGGTTTGATAACACCTGATGATGTTCACCTGGTGATAGATCATAACAAAGTAAGGAGAGCTCAGGAGAAACTTGTCAGTAACCTAGAAGAGGAGTTTGATAAGGGGATAAGAGAAAATGGAATCAATTGTTTGTTCTTTGATGGGAGAAGGGATGACACTAAAGTGTTCATGAAGTTGGAGATTCTGACAAGTTGTTCCCTGCCATGGTGAAGGAGGAACACTACTCCTGCTGCAGTGAACCAGGAGGGAAGTATTTGTGGCATTTCACTCCAGAGAAAGATGACATCAGGAAACCAGCTGAGATAGTGGCAGATAACATTGTGAACTGGCTCAGAGAGAGGAACGTAAACCAGACCCTGCAGGCCATTGGAGGGGACAGCACCAACACGAACACAGGGTGGCAAGGGGCGGTCATACAGTGGATAGAGCGGAAGATTGGGAGGAAGCTGGTCTGGATTGTTTGTGACCTCCACACCAACGAGTTGCCACTCAGACATCTGATCCAGGAGCTGGATGGCAAGACTCTTTCAAACAACAGATGGTCTGGTCCTCTTGGCAAGATGCTGGACTCTGCCACTGAGTTAGAAATAAATCCGAGCTTTGAAAAAATCACAGTTGGCCCTCCACTCGTTGAGCTTGCACATACTGTCATTGACGACCTGAGTACTGACCAGTACTATGGTTACATGATTTGCAGTGCCATCAAAACTGGGGTCATGCCTGATAGACTTGCTTACCTGCAGATAGGTCCAGTCTCAGGTTCTGCAGAATTTGGGTCGCTCATCATAAACTGAAAGGGAACCAGCTTCACAACCTGAGACATATTGTCCAATTCATCGTGAGTGTCTACTTGCCAAATTGGTTCAACACCAAGGTCAAGTCATCGTTCTCCGAAGGTCCGAGGCATGTTCTCTTCCAGCTTGAGCTCCTAAGGAGTCAGCAAGGAAGGTTGTTCAGATTGTGGAGCAGACTGTGAGGAGATCTTCCTGGTATGCTCATCCCGAGGCAGTTCTGCAGACAATGCTCTGCAGTAAGGATGAGGAGGAGAGAAGAGTGGCAGTCAAAAAGATCTTGGATATGAGACTTATGAGAGGATCTGGGCATGACGAATCAGTTGGTGACGATTCCTTCAGGGTCAGGAAGACTCCTGAAGTCAATCTAGGTGCGAAGACCCTCACTGATCTCATAGATCTGGATAACATCCAGGCTGGCAGTGAGCCCCCTCTTACCTGCAGCCTCACCAATGTTCAAGTCAGACCTTTCCTGGACAACCCCATGCATGTCCCTGCCTGGCCCTCGCACACCCAGAGTATAGAGCGTTGTGTACAGCAAGTGAGCGAGGCCAGCAGTCACGTGTACAGCCAGGAGAGGAGGGAAGGCTACATCCGAGGTCAGGTGGTCAGCAGGGAGGTGATGAGTAGAAACAGAAGCAAGAAAGACATGTTCTCTATGGTGTGCAGCAACACTGGGTCGTAGTAGTAAAACCGGTTTTTGTATTTGATGATTTTGTTTTCTAAAGGAATATTAAATTTAATAAATGTGTCAAGATCATTCGTTTCACTATTCTGGATCATTTTCATCCTAATAAATTAACCTGATACATTTACTTTACTTTAAATAAGCTATTTAGTGGTGTTGGTAAAAGGGTGGGAATACTGAATTTTCATAAGATTTCAAGTTAAAATTTACCTAGCAAAAAATGAAAACTTTTCAAATCTGAAGATATCAAATGATTCTGCACATAGAACTACATCATTAATGCCATGGGCCGATTTTTCAAGCCCAAAAAAAAAAATTCGCCTCCGTATGACACACCCTAATACCACATCATAATTGTGTCCCCCGTCCACCGATTCGAAAACTGATGAAAAGAATGTTAATAGATTAGTTAGGCAAGAACGTCCGCTTGTGAAGCCATGCTGGGAATCATTGGTTTGTCTTACCTATATATGCTGCCCTACAGCTAACACACGTAAATTGATAAACGTTTCCTAAATGATGGTGAACTCTTCTACGAATTCCTCCTCGCCATTGCTGATGTATATCAACCTAAATATTAGGGTAAGATGTTTAACACATAAATTAACACGATAATACATAGAACCTAATAAAACCCGACCTAACATACCCAACCTATGGGCATGTTAGGTCAGGTTCAATTAAGTTCTATGTATTGTCGTTTCCATTTCTGTGTTTAATATCATGCTAATAGTGTGTAAACATATTTTTTAACCAAATCGCACAATTACTTCTGATGATAACGGTATCGTAAACCCTTATCATATATATATGCTGATAACCACAAGGAAAGAAGAAAACACCAAGTTCTCAAGCGCTTTCGTGTAATTCACATATTCAGGGGTGAGTACAAACTTAGGAGAAGTATAAAACAAGGTATATATATCCAGAGGAGGGTGAGATCAGGTCCACAATAGTCAGGTATTAGGTAATGACCCTACTAATCTTTAAAAAGCACCGCAACGGTAGTATGTTTAATGAGACTATATTCTATAATGTTCCTACTATCAATTGAATTACAAGGTAATATTGAGGAGGCATTATCCCAGTCAATGCAATGCTTATTATCCCTAAAATGAAAAAACAGAGCATTGGATTCCTGGCCTGTCCTAACGTTATATTTATGTTGTTTAAGTCTAGTTACAAGATCTTTACATGTCTGGCCTAAGTAAAACATATTACATTCCTTGCATGGAACCTTATAAATGCAGCCACTTGTATTGTTGGGGGGAGTTCTTGATTAACATTTGTTTAACAGTGCATGAGGTTTTAAATGCCACATTGACGTTCCAGGTTTTTAGTTGTAAAGGAATTTGAGAGAAATTTTTATGAAATGGTAATACTAAGAGATTCTTAAGGTCATGGGTGGGTTTGGGATAGGTTCTATAGAAAGATTTCTTAGTAATGTTAAGGCATTTGTCTATGAAAGATCTACGGTACTTAAGTTTCAAGCCAATATTATAGATATATTTATGTTCCTCATCAATGAGTTCCGGGATGCAAATTCTCAAAGCACGTAAAAACATTGATGAAAATACTGACTGTGTGACTCTATTATGGTGGGCAGAATAATAATGAATGCATGAACACACATTAGTAGGTTTCCTATAAATACTGAACTAAAAGGTGTTACCTATTCTGTGGATCAGACAGTCTAGGAAAGGCAATTTACAGTCATGCTCTAATTCCACATTGAATTTGATCGAGGGGGCTAAGTTGTTAAGTTGTGGCAGGAAAGCTTTTAGATCCTCATTATATGGCCAGAGACATAATACATCATCTACATATCTAAAACAGACTGCTGAGGGTGGTAAAATATTACTTAATAGTTTCTTTTCAAAGAATTCAATATATAGGTTGCTTGTTTTGTACTTCTCCTTAGTCTGTACTCACCCCTAAAGATGTGACTTACACGAAAGCGCTTGGGAACTTCGTGTTTTCTTCTTTCCTTGTGGTTATCAGCATGTACATGGATCACGCGCACCCACAGTGATTTATATATAAGGTGGAGATAGGCAGTATCCTGTTAAGGGTCAACAGAACCAAATGTCGCCAGGTACTAAAAGGCGCAGTCAAGGGTCAGGTAACTTTGGGGAACAAAGCAGTCAGTGGTCAGGAAATAATATGGCTGGGAATCCTCAAGGGCAGTTACAAGGTAATTTTTAATAAGTCACAGCATAGAAATAACAGTGTAGGTCAGGAAGGGAGACCACCAGTAAAATGCTATTGTTGTGGGGAAGTTGGTCACTTTAAATCTCAGTGTAGAAGTACCCAAAAGTCGGCAAGGTTAATTTTGTCTTGGGAAAACTTAGTAGTTTTCACAAGGATGTGACAGGTGCCAGACACTGTGAGGTTAAGAAGCCCGCTAGGGATTTGAAGCATTTAAAAATGAATAGAAAATCAGTGTGGAATGAGTTCCCAAGAAAAAAAAATACAGTTTTAAGAGATACCGGAGCGAACCAAAATGGGGTCATCAAGAAATCATTGGAGTTGACAGCAGAGTCTCGTTCTGGTGATGAGATAAAAGTGAAAGTGTTAGGCTCCAAATTGACCATACTTATACATATAGTGAACCTCAAGACCGATCTTGTCATTGTTAAAGTTAAGGTTGGGGTGACGAATGAATTACCGGTTGAAGGAGTCGATATGTTATTGGGTAATGATCTAGTGGCGTACCGGGTGGTTCCGGAACCTAAGATGATTGAAGATCATCTAACTTGTGATGGGAATGACATTATTGAGATAAACAAATGGTGCAAATGTTGATTGAGATGTAGTAAGAGAGGAAATTGAAAATTCTGCCATTTTTTCCAGTGTGTGCTGTCACTAGGTCTATGGATAAGAATGAACTATGTGAGAATGAAATTGATTTAGGTCAGTTGATCATGGACGGTGACTAGTATGATAAGGTTAAAGTTGAAGAGGGAGAAAAAAATGGTAAAGTAGAGGCGGAGGTAAATTTTTGTCCAGATATCATTGTTCATAAAAGTGAACTGATAAAGTCACAGCTTGGGGATAACAGTTTGAAAAAAATCCAGAGTGAGGGTAAGACGAATGGTAAGCCTGATGATGACTCTGTGGGATTTTACTTCAAAGAAGGTGTGTTGATCAGAAAGTAGAGACCCCAAAGGTCCCAGATTCAGATTGGTAAATGAAGAATCGAATTGTTTTTACCCCAAAAGTACCGGGAGGATGTAACAGCTTTGTCCCCTGATTCTTGTTTGGCAGGACATTCAGGTGTTAGAAGAACCACGAACAGGTTGCTGATGCATTTTTATTGGACTGGTTTGAAAAAAAAAAGATGTGGCAGCATTTTATAAAACCTGCCCTTTGTGTCAAAAAGTAGGTAAGACAAATCAAATCATTGAAACCCATTCCAGCTTTTTATAAAGCCTTTAGTAATATTGTATTAGAATGTGTAGGATCTTTGCCAAAGACATGGAGAGGAAATCATTATCTGTTTACTATTAAAGTATGTGTTCATCTACTCATTCCCCCGAAGGTATACCTTTAAGGAGTATTGACAGTAAGACTATTATAAGAGCCTTAGTCAAATATTTCTCAGGGGTAAGACTACCTGAGACAATTCAGTTAGATTATGGAAGTAATTTCTCATTTGGTATATTTAAGAAAATTTTGAGACTTCCATATTAATCAGAAGTTGCCAAGTGCATATCGTCCACAGTTACAAGGTTGTTTAGAAAGATTTTACCAGACACTTAAGATCACACTGAGAATGTATTGTGAAGAGATGGGAATAGATTGGGATGAGGGTGTGCCTTTGGCTCTTTTTGCTCTGAGGGATGCTGCACACAGGTTTCAACCCATTTGAGTTAGTGTGTGGCAATGATGTGAGAAGCCTCTCAGAATCTTAAGGAAAAATGGTTTGGAAATGAGGATCCCCTAAGCTTGTTAAAGTATGTGTCTGATTTTAAGAACAGATTGTTGAGTCAGGGAAATAGCAGCTAAGAATTTGAAAAAGTCTCAGAGTGACATGAAGGTGTAGTATAAAGATGCCAGGAACAGAAACCTTAAGCCTGCTGAGAAGGTGTTAGTGCCGATACCAATGCAAGGAAACCCTTTGAAGGCAAGGTTTAGTGGTCAATGGGTGGTTGAGAAAAGATCAGTGATGTAAACTATGTAGTTAACACCCCAGAAAAACACAAAAAATCTAGTTGTGAAGTGGAAAGTGACAGAGAACAAGAGATAACAAGATAAGTACAGTGTGGTTGTTTGCAGGTAATTGGTGAGGAGGTTGATGAATCTGATGTTAAACTCGGTAGATGCGAGGTTATGGTTCTGCAGAATTCTTTTGTAATGGGGATGTTAGATTGCAAGCTTGACTATTTAGTCCCTGAGAAGAGGTGTGAAATATAAGTCTTTGTTCCCTGATTCTCCAAGTTGTTGTTCATGATGTACAAGTGGAGAATGTTGCTCCTACTAATCAACACTCTTGCAGAGTAAACCTAAACAAAGGGAAATCATGCGGAAGTAAATAAAATATATTCTTGAACATAATATAATAGTACTCAGTAATAGTACACGGAGTTCACCTTTTATTCTGGTTCTTAAACTTGATGGTGTTTCTTACAAATTTTGTACGATTAAAGAAAAAATATTAACCTTACTAAATCTGATTCATATCCCATTCCCAGAGCTGATGATTGTAATGACTATGTAGAGGATGCTAAGTTTATAATAAAATTTTATTTATTAAAAGTTTATTGGCAGGTAGGTTTGACTGAGAGGGCAAAGGCTATCTCAGCATTTGTATAATGGATGGACTGTATGAGTGACAAAAATTACCATTTGGCATGACAAACTTTGGTACATGTTTTCAGAGGTTAGTAAACGAAGAACTGTGTAGTATCGAAGGCTGTTCTGTATATGTAGATGGTATCATGTTGTATTCTAATGAATATAAGG
This sequence comes from Homarus gammarus, assembly GCA_958450375.1. Taxonomy (NCBI): domain Eukaryota; kingdom Metazoa; phylum Arthropoda; class Malacostraca; order Decapoda; family Nephropidae; genus Homarus; species Homarus gammarus. Next base: position 860,787 of record CAUDMG010002415.1, on the reverse strand, counting down.
ATGATTTGTCATAAATGAGAAGAGTGTTTGGCAGATTAGATAAAGAAAAATTTACTGCAAGTTTGATTATGAGTGATTGTGTGAGAGCTCAAGCTGAATATTTAGGTTTTGTGATAAGCAAGAAAAAGTGAATCCAATTAATGCTAATTTTGAGAGTATTGTAAAATTTCCTGCTCCCTGGAGTAAGAAGGAGTTGTTCAGATTTCTGGGGATGAGTGGGTATTACAGGATATTTTGTAAAACCCTTTCCACGATACTGTTGTCAAAAAAATGTTTTGGATATCCATTGAGAAGATGCTTTTGCAAACACTAAGAAAATGTTGATTAGTACCCTAGTTTTGTCAACTCCAAATTATTGTAAACTATTTAAGTTGCACATTGATGCAAGTGATGTTGGAATAGGCGGTGTTTTGATGCAAGTGGGGCAGGGTATTGATCAACCATCATGTTATTTTTGAAAGAAGCTTCTGTCATACCAGGGGAACTATAGTACTGTTGAGAAGGAACCTCCAGCTTTGATTTTGAGTCTGAACTATTTGATGTTTATTTGCGGCGTTCTAATATTTTTGCATAAGATGAGGAATACGAATCAACGTCTTAACTGCTTGAGTTTTATGTTACAAGAGTACAATTTGGTTATTCAGCATATCAAAGGGTAAATTTATTATTATGGCTGACGCCTTCTCTCGCATTCCAGTCAATCTTGAGTCAACCTGAAGACTCATGCCTCTTTTGGGGAGGAAGGTGTAACAATTCTGTGTATTTACATAATCTTAAGATGTGTGCTGTATATTCACTTCGTACATTCATTTCTTAGGGGCCACCTGTGGTGCAATGGTCAGCATGCTTGCCTCGCAAACAAGCGGACCCGAGTTTGGTCCCCTGGCAGAATGAAACTATGGGCAAGTTTCTTTACACCATTTCACTCTGTCTACCCAGCAGTAATTGATAACCTGGATATAAATAGATCTGCGGATTGTGTTCCAGGATAATGGTTAGCTAGTGCAGTTGGCGAGTTATCCGTCTTCTCGGACTATTCCTTATATAAACAAGCGGTTGCGGATGTATCTGGAGGATGAAGACGTGCTTAATCCCCGCCAGTTCGGCTTCCGCCAGTACCGAGACACATCCACCACCATAGCCCAGGCCTACGAGCAGGTCGCCAATGCCATGACTGGCCGCCTGCAGTGCAACATAATACTGAGGGACGTCAGCAAGGCGTTTGACAAAGCTTAGCACGCGGGGCTGAAGTATAAGATCATACAACTGGGGCTACCCGAAAACCTGACGCGCCTGCTGTGCAACTTCATTACGGACCGCAGAGCCAAAATCAAGATGCAAGAACATTTTGGAGAAGAATTCTCACTCTCAAGCGGAGTGCCTCAGGGCTCCTGTCTCTCACCAACCCTATACACGCTCTACACGGCTGACCTGCCATCCCCAATCGTCGGCAGCGAGTACGTCATGTATGCCGACGATGTAACACAGATCGTCACCTGTCCAAGAAGGTCCACGGCAAGAATGGCGCGACTCACTGCTCGGGCAATAGAGGATATCTCGGAGTATGAAAATAAATGGAAAATAAACACAAACAAAACGAAATTCGAAGTCATACCCATAGCCAAATTCAAGTCTGCGCCATTGATGATCGTTCATAAAAGAGATTGAGTACTCTAAACAAGGCAGGCTCCTCGGCCTCATCATCTCTCGGACGGGCATCATTTCCCACATGAAGGACAGACTAAATAAAGCCAAACTCGTCGCAGCCAAATTAAAACGTATTAAACTGATGCCTCAGAAGATTCAAGTTCACCTGTACAAGGCGCTGGTGAGGCCTGTGATGGAGTACCCATCTATACCACTCGTCACACTCGGGAAGACTAGACTAAAACAACTACAGAGCTTCCAAAACAAGTGTTTGAGGTCAGCCAGTGGCCAAGCGCCACTCTACCAGGAGACAGTTGAAACCATCCACCTAAGAAATACAACAGAGGCCCTGAACGTCAGGTTCCATCGCCTAGGGAAGAAGGCTTGGGACAAGCTCCTAGACGACCTTCACAGCCCAGACCACCTACGCAAGGAAGACATCAACGGAGGACGACCCCACGCCTGGTGGACCCGGACTCTGCCCGCACTACAACAACCCAACCCGCGACCCATCTATGTCCGCCACAACGATTCACCTTAGATTAAAACTTAGATGATATAAGTTCACATTTAACAAGTCACAATCTAGTGAGTCTATAACGTAATACAGCATAAGATTTTAATAAACTTGTAATTGCAAAATCAATCTAGTCATTGTCAAGCAAAGTAACCATTGTGCAACCTCATCCTAAATCCTTGGTTAGCTTAGTTAGCCAGCAAACTCTGTAATATGTAAAACAAGGGGTGTCGTCCCCCCCCCCCCCTGTTTAACTTATTAAACTTCTTTTCTAACCTTTCCCCCCACGACTATATGTTGTGCCTTCTCTATCCATCATGTCTGGTTATGCCTTGAAACCCAGCATGCCTTCCATCCATTCCCCACCTTAACCTAAAAAAAAAAAAAAAAAAAAAAAAAAGACAGTGGGTCATGCAACTCGTTAACTTAGGGTGTGGTTGTTGTGTTGGTGACAGCTTCTACACTTTAAACAAATCTACGCTTAGGAGGCCCTTGGGCAGGTCATCCTCGTTACACGTGGGGCAACCATTATTATTATTAATATTAATTCATTTCGTATGATTCACCATTACAAGATCAGTTGTCTATGGAGGAAGAAAAGATGAGAGATATATGTCCTTTGTAACAATTAGATATTTTTTTTACATTAGATGTGAATTATACTGGGTCTATGTAATTACTAATAATTTTTAATCGAATATTATTATGTACTTATATAAATATATGAAGGCATTTTGAGTTAATATTCTTATTGTAAGAGATGTACTGGTTCTTTACGTTCTGGGATAAATATAAGGCGTGGATGTGAGACCAGGAAATTGAATATAATCTTATTTCATCCATCGTTTCTTCTATTTACTCACCAGTATTAGGGGTGAATATTAGGTAATGCTTTTGTGAATGGAGAGAGAGCCATATTATGGCATTAAGATAGATAAACTACTAAATTAGTTGGGTCAAAGGACCATGCAATGCCTTAGTATTGTGTGTACTCTCCCTTTACTGTAAATACAATAAGTGTTAATTGTTAAAAGATGATCTTTCTTTGAGTCCTGGTTGCATAATTCAATGAATAGTTTTCTTGGATGTATTCTCATAGTAATCATATTAAATGTTATCATCAACTGTCAGCTGTGGGTAGCAAAGAATTGTCCACATGATTCTGGTCTGTTAAAATTTTTTTTTATTAATTTTCAGAATGTAAGTCCTACATTAAATAGTATCATCTATACCTACTGCTGTTGTTGATGCTGGGAATGAGCCACCATCATAATTATAGTGCTGTGTTCTACCTCATCTCCAACCCTTGCTGTAGATGGCGCTTTCCTCAGCAGCAATAAACAAGTTACCCAACATTGGGTAACTAAAACGTTGGATCATCTTCAGTAACACCCTTCTAGCCATAATAATAATAATAATAATAATAATAATAATAATAATAATAATAATAACAATAATAATAATAATAATAATAATAATTAACGGTTTATTGAAAAAGTTCTGAAAAAGTTCTGCAGCCCGAAGGCTGAAAATATACATTGGACAAAACTAACTTATTACATACATTGACATTGGTGGTTTAACAAAAGCCTTCATTAGAGAAATGTAAAGGAACGTACAGTGAACATACAGATTCATGTTTACAGTGGAGGTCACATAGATCTTGTGCGCTGAGGTATTGAACAGCAGACACGTTGTGTAATAACTCCCTCACAGATGGCGTTATGAGGAGCATCACGTGGAGTAGTAGTTCCCTCACAGGTGGTGTTTTGAGGGGCTTTACATGTTGTAGTAATTCCCTTACAGATGGTGTTATGAGGGGCCTGATGATGTAGTAATTCCCTCGCAGATGGTGTATAAGGGGCCTGATGTGGTGTAATAATTCCCTCACAGATGGTGTTATGAGAAACCTCACATGATGCTGTAGCAACTCATTCACTACGTGGTGTCTTAGCATCATGGGGACATCATGTGGTCTGGTGGTCCCAGGCCTCCCTATCGTGGACAGATTAGCACATAGATGATGTTGTGGAGTCTCAGGGACAATTATCACTGGGTACCTGGGACCTCACTGTGTGAAGGTTAGCTTGGGTAAGACTCAGCTGTTACAGCCGAGTTGTTTTTCACTGACTTAAGCACTGTTCACCACTATTCAACACTGGTTCCATTCCTTTCCAAATGAAATAGTAACTTCTAGCGAGAACTTGTTGATATTCCGGTGAGGAGGAGAGGTTCAGGGGAGGGATTGGTATGGGCCAACATAACAGTTGACGTGGCTGCTGCCAGAGCAGCGCCAGGTACGTCTTGACCCTTCGGTGGTCAAGGATGAAGTATACGTTCCTTGTCGATCATGTACGATTACACTGGTCAACATAAAAAAAAAAATTCTCATGGTTCTGGATCAAAGCAGTCTGATTCTAGTGTAAGTGTATGTGCTGAACTCAATTATGACATTCGTATAGCTGTCTCAGGCTCAGTTTTCCAGAACCAGCATATCTATATATTTAGTGTACCATGCTATTCATACAGTAATTTATATGCTCATTGGCTCCACTTATGCAATTATTTTGTCCTGATTTGTGCTTTTTTGTTTGTTTCAGTTTGCTGATTCATGATATTGCATATCTACACCTGCATGATTTGTAATTACTCTGAAATTAACAAAACATGGAACGTCGCAAGTGTGTGAACGGTGCTGACAGTTTTTGCTACATATGTGGTGCCTTCACTCCTGGTAGCCTCAAGAAACCAATCACAAAAGCTGTTCGACTGAACTACAAAAGTTACTTCAAATGTCATTTGGGTGACCAAGACAAGAAATGGGCACCTCATGTAGCCTGTAAGTCTTGTGTTAACCACCTGAGCGAGTGGATGTGTGGTAAACGAAGTTCAGAAATGCCGTTTGCTGTACCAATGATATGGCGTGAACCTAAAGACCACAGTAGTGACTGCTACTTCTGTCTCACAAATATTAAGGGAATAAAAATCAAGACACGAGGCAAGGTACAGTACCCCAATATTGCTTCTGCAATCCGACCAGTACCGCACAGTGCTGAACTTCCAGTACCAAATCCACCGACTGAACAAGAATTGAGTGATTCCGATTCTACCTCTACCTCAATGGAAAACGACTACCAGGATGACTCTGAAAATACCAGGCCTAAACTATTTACTCAAGAAGCGCTTCATGATCTCATCAGGGACCTAAACTTGTCAAAAGAAAAGGCTGAAGTTTTGGGATCCAGACAAAGGCAGCGTAACCTGCTAGAAGATGGAGTGCATATCACTACAGCGCGTTACCGACATAGACAGCTGTCTGCATTTTTCAAGATGGCAAACAACCTTTGTTATTGCGAGGACGCAGTATCTCTCATGCAACAGCTCTGCAAGTCTGAAACATACAAGACAGAGGATTGGAGGCTGTTTATAGACTCAGGAAAAGACTCTCTGAAAGCTGTTCTTTTACACAATGGCAATCGGCTTCCATCTGTCCCAATAGCACACGCAACAAAAATGACTGAGAGCTATGAAACAATGAAAATTCTGTTGGTCGCTATAGAGTATGAGAAACACCAGTGGAAGATATGTGGCGATCTCAAAGTCATCAGTTTACTACTGGGCCTTCAGAGTGGCTACACAAAGCACATGTGCTTTTTGTGCTTGTGGAACAGCAGAGCTGATGCAGAGCACTATGTGAGAAAGGATTGGCCGACAAGACCAAGAGATGCGCCTGGAAGGTTTAACTGTGCTCACAATCCGCTTGTAGATCCAGAAAAGATATTTTTGCCTCCACTGCATCTAAAGCTCGGTTTGGCTAAAAATTTCATCAAAGCTATGGACCAATTCGGTGCTGGGACTCTATGCTTATCTCAGAAAGTAGGTGGTGTGGTTTCCGAAGCCAAGTTGAAAGCAGGTGTCTTGAATGGACCACAAATTCGTATACTAGTTAATGATAGCGAATTCACCAAAACATTGAACCCACTGGAGACAAAAGCATGGGAATCATTTGTCAATGTGTCAAAGAATTTTCTTGGAAACTATCGTGCTGACAACTACAAAGAAATCGTAACAACCATGCTTTAGAATTATCATGCATTGGGAGCAAGGATGTCCTTGAAATTGCATTTTTTCCACTCTCATATTGAATTTTACCCAGGTAACCTTGGAGACGTTAGTGATGAAAACGGCGAAAGATTTATCAAGATATCGCCATAATGGAGAGCAGATATCAGGGACAATTCAGTCCTAACATGATGGGCGACTATTGCTGGACACTGCAACGAGAAGAGAGCAAGCTGTACAAGAGAAAGAGTAAAGTTCAGAAGCACTTTTAGAACTTCATATTTTGTCATTATAAAGGATTTGAACTTATGTTTTTTGGTAAAAAATTTTATGAGCTTATCTGTGATAGGTTTAAAATTGTATCTTGCATGACGCGATAATGTTACTATATTTATTCTTTAAGAAAGTAGGTCTGATGGTAGAATGAAGCATCCAATTAATATTCATTAATATGAAATTAGTCATGAAAGCAAAGTCACATGAGATAATATCATCTTTTGCACGACACGTGATGGAATATTTAATATTTGTACCTATTGATTTTTTTATAAAACCTTGTCTGATAGAACAAAACTAATATCAGATTCGAATTCGGCAATATGAAATTAGTTGTGTGAGCATGATCTCATATGTGAACCATTTTGGCTGTTGACCAGTGTTATCTGTATAAAACTCTCAATATACTTAAACATTTGTAGGGCAACAGCGCATTTAGGTATTTTATTCTGGCTAACGCCAGACGATTTTATTCAACTGAGAAAAACTCCTGCCCTAAAAATGGTAATATTATCAGTATATGGGAATTTCGTTGAATCAGTCACCACCCTCACACAACCTTCCTCTACTCGCACCCCCTCTTCCCGCCACCCTCATTCCCCAAATACATTCTATGGTGCGATATCTGTTGAGTCAAAGAGGCGCTTCCTACTGCTGCTTCGTTGTTCAAACCTTGAGTGTTTTGGAGACACATTGTGGCGGGTTGGGGAACGTACTTTTGTGCGCGACTGTAACTTGCGTGTTGGAATACCGTATGTGTTGCCTTACCGTGTGTGTGTGTGTGTGTGTGTGTGTTAGAATAATTTGTGAGGTTTAGTATTGAATATATTATTATATATTGCATAATTTCCCTTAAAAGAAATTTCATGGTATTTGGATCATTTTCAGCATTGGTTATTGCCTCCTACCAAACATTTGTGCGGCTCGATATGTTCATAATTTACTATCGTCCTTGGAATTACTGACCAGTACTGGAATTATATAAGTAAGCTTGTCCTACAGCATCCACAGGACCAGTGTAAGACCTTGTATGGCACTTGTATATGAATGATAAAATTACAGCCTTAGGGTGCGTCTTCACTTGAGCATTTTAGTCAGAACAAACCATACAAGCAGACAACGCACGAACGAACTGAAGGAGCAGTTTGAGTGCAAGCTTTCTGTATTCTGCCTGTTCGCCGATGCTCGTCTTATTCCCACAGTTTTCCTCAGTTGAACCATGGATCCCACAGTGGCAGCAGGTTCATTCTTCATTATTTACGAGACGGAAAAATATGTCTCTGTTGAGTGAAATGGATCATGGCCATTTGAAAAACTTTACTCGAATGACACCTGTCCCACTCCATGACACACCAAATAGTTGGAACAGCGCTTACACCCGTCGTGACTGCACACCATGAGCAACTGAATCCTTTTGAGCACCCACCATTGACCGACAAGTGACGGAAACGTTTGGCGCTCTCGTTTCTGCTCAGAGACACGTCCTTACTAGATGAATTCTGCTGGGCGTGTACTGCTCGTTTGCCTCGTTCTGGCTAAAATGCTCAAGTGAAGACGCACCATTAGAAAAATATAGTAACCACATCACACATGGGATGTTACTGAATTTCCACACTGGCAACGGTTTTCGGCATTAATATGGACATTTTTTTTTATTATTAGGAAACCAAAATTATATACCCGTTATTTTTAGAAGAAATCACTATTGTAATCATAATTACATATCAAGTAATCATAATTGCAATCAATTATATTGCATAATTTTAATTGTAATCGTAATCACAAGTGTGACATGTATGACACTCACAGGTCACTATCAAAAATAAATTAAAGGTTGGTCTCGAAGTGGCAGTCATATTCCCAAGTTATTACCTCCTAAAGATGAGGTCAAGCAACATTTTAGAAACAAGCTCGTCCTGTTTAACAGAATTTTCTTGAATAATTTTCGCTCATTATTATTCTGGACTAAACATATCATCCCCTTTTCCAATCAATACGTCTCAAAACTTGTGATATATCTCTTTAAGAAGAATACTCTCTCTCATATAAACGAGTATTTCCCCATTTTCCTTTTCTCACGCACTCTATCTTTGCAAAACTATGACCGCTCTCTCACACAATACTAAGTCAAAAATTAAGGATTTGCATATCAGCCTCTGCAAGCCTTCCTCTGCAAAATCCAATTCATCTGAAGTCTTACATCTAATCAGTTATCCATTTACGACTTGCAGGCTCCCACTCATACCTGCCTTATTATTTTTACAATAAAAGAAAAGTACAGTTATTAACACTGCATGGTTCTATGACCCGACTAATTTAGTAATTTATCTATCTTAATCCCATAATATAACTCTTCCTCCATTTACAAAAGTATCACTTAGTATTCACCCATAATGCTGGGAGTAAATTAATAACAAAATGTAGCATGCACAAGGGATGAAACAAGGTTTCAATCACATTCCTGGTCTCACATCCACACCCTGTATTCACCCCTGGAGGAAGGCAGCTTTAGAATGTAAACAATCAATACATTTCTTACAATTTGAATATTAACTCAAAACTTTTTTATATAAGTACATAACATTATATGATTAATTTTTTTTTTAAATTACATAGAACCAATATAATTCACACACAATGCACAAAATAGACATATTATTACAAATTACATTCATCTTTTATAGCTATTTTCACTTTCATAGAAAACTGCTCTTGCAACGGTGACTGATTCAAAATGAATATGTATTACACGTCATAATATTACTTACATACACATACATATGTAACAAGGATCACCAACAAAGTATCCATGGTCTAGTCGTAAACACCGAGGCAATCCTGTGTGTATCTGTGTGAGATTTTTTGTGTGTGTTTGTTTGCATGTATGTGTGTATTGAGTGTGTGTGTAATAATAATAATAAAATAATAATAATAGTAATATAATAATAATAATAGTAATTGGTTTATTAATAGAGTTGCAGCCGGTGGCTGAAAATATACAAATTTACATGTGATTTAGACATAATAATATATGTTCAATACATTTACAGGGCTGTACAGTACATAAATCAGGAGCTGTTTATTATTTTAACAATAGATGGGATGGCGCTATTCTAATATCTATCAGTGCGGGCTCTTATGGGCTGAATTTTGTTGAAGTGGCAGACTGCTCGAGGTGGGCGGGGGACTGCAGGTGGCAGTATGTGGCGATGACGAGGATGGTGCAGTAGTCCACTGCCAAACCCTGCTAGTGCGTGGTGGTTGTATAGTGGTATGGATTTTCTTCTTCTCCCTTATATTCTTATTTCATACTTCTTTCTTTGTCTCATTTCCTTCATGTGATAGTTACTTCATAGCCTCTGACCTTTGGTAGCATGGCGAGGGTTAGGGCACATGGGTACTGTAATTCTGGTATCAAGTCATTGGACAAAAAATAAAGGTGAATACTGAAGTAAAAAGATACCCCTAATATACTCTAAGAAAAGGTTTATTAATATGAAATTAAATTAGGTAAGAGATGTCATTTACATAACCACTACAAGGTTCAACTCCTTGGCTTTACTCAACTGCAATTCCAAGTGGTTATTCTTACTTCTTACAACATTACTGGTGGTACATTACATTACATACAGCTACATGACAAATTTACATATGGTACCTTCACTAGAACTGTTGGTAGTACATAATTATGGAGGATGCACTCACAACACATAACACGTGATTACTGATACTAACAATTTTATGGGTTCACTACCCAACATGATATAATTATGTTCTGATTAATTATCCCCAATCATATATAACAAACACTGTGGACCAAATAACTGTACGGAGTGTCCTAGGGCATACAACTGGCGTCTCAACAAATAAAGATCGCTGTTATGGTCGGTTGAAGTCTGACATGTGGCGAGAGTCTGGGGTCTAGTACCCAGAATGCAGACTGGAGCAGGTTAATCCTGCTGAAGGAGCGACATCGTCTAATACAGCTAACTGTTAGGTATCCACCGACCCCAGGAAGCCGGTGGGGTGTTCAAATAACCCACACACTGGATCTGGGATAATGTGGAAGTCGTCAAAGGAAGGGATGATGATGACTCAATTACAAACAATATTTCGTCTAGCAATAACAGACGACATTTACGTTATAGTATTTATTACACTGGGTAAATGACAATTTCACTGTTACAACATGAACACTGATATTCACAAAATTGACCAGGTTAAACTGAATGACTGCATCGGCGGGGAACACTCGCTAGCATACCTGGGATAATTTGGAAGTCGTCAAAGGAAGGGATTTCTCCTTCACGCACAGGTTTATATAGGGTATGAGTTGCCAAGGATGTCTACTCATGCAATGACAGAAATCACATTCAAATCAAATGCTACACATTCAAAGATGACCCTCAGTTGACACGGGTCTGGCGAATTTCTTAAGTTGATTTACACAAACTAATTCGAGTTTGAGCTTACCTGGAAAAAGTTGAATGTATACGTTGACAACTGTTAGTACCCCAAATGGGGGGGACTTACGGAGAGGGAAAACGCGTTTATTCCTAGGGATAACTCACCAGTTATTCACATGTTTTGCGGACGTGGAGTATATTATGAATCATCAGGTTTCAAACAGACCAGCCGTCATTGTGACCAGGATAGTGGAGGTTACTAAGGGAAGGCATTTCCAGGGTGGAGAGAGCGTTTTTGTCGCTGGAGTAGTCTGCACAGAGCATGATTCTGCAGTCCCTCTTCTGTACCTTCTCTAGCTGACATTGTTGGGTAGAGTTGAGAGAAGACAACCAGGCTTGTGATGCATATGTTAATTTGGGGGAGAAAAAAATGCGTTGTAGATATTCCTCAGCTCTGGCGTGGGTGCCCCAAGTGACCTGAGTCGTCGTAGCATGTAGAGTTGGTACGAAGCTGCCTTGATTGTGTTGTTTTCATGGACCTTCCAGTCCAGTTTGTGGTCTATAGTTACACCCAGGAGTTTGGCAGACTGCACTAACTGGAGAGGATGGGCGCCCACTGTAACTGCTGGAGCTTGCACTGGAGTAGTGGCGGTATTGATGTGCATGACTATGGTTTTGGTGTGATTGATGGTGACCTTGTTCTCTGTAGTCCCTGTCCAGGGTGCCTTGTAGCGATGAGTAGTCTGGTGAAGTGTTGTCCACTAAACCCCCAAAGTGCAATCATCCACCTGTGAGGAATGTCCGATAGAGCGTTTTGTGCGTGTGTGTGTGATTGTGTGATGAAATGGACAGGCAGAGATGACTGCTCGAAGTCTCTAGTCACAACTCCTCACATGGGTGTCACAGATAAGATGGTCGTATATGCACTGAAATCTAAGCAACAGTGCAACCTGGTCCATTCTATCAGACTGAGCAGCCCTTTCCAGGAGCCAATCTGCTCATCCGATTGTGAAACCGCACCCAGTAAGGTCAACCTAATGTGGTCAAAAACGTAACCGCAGATCAAAGCAAAAACAAACTATACAACCTATTATGGTTGCTGTATGGAATTTCAGGGCCCTTCTAGATACTGGCACAAATGAGCATCCTAAAAGAAGAACTGCCCTTGTGGCAAAAGAGATGCCACGATACAATATCGACATACTGTACAGTAGTAATCATTAGTGAGTCCTGGTTGCGAGACGAGGTTTTGACTCACAGAACAGGGGACTGGCTCTACGTTCTTCTGGAAGGGTAAGCCTTCTGTGGAGAGAAACCACATTTATGGAGCTGGCCATGCCATTCGGCTCATGATACACAGAATCCCACTGAATGACTCAGGCCATGCCTCTCCCATCAGTGCATACACCACAACACTAGATGCACACTTTATCAGAGTGTTAACCTCTATCCACAGAGAAGTTAAGGTTGTACTTCAAGGTGACTCCAAAGCCAGAATTGGCCGAGATGCTGAATTATGGCAGGAAATCATAGGGAGAAACGAAGTGTGCATGTGTAATCCAAATGGCCTACTCCTCCTCTGCAAGTGTGCTGAACAAAGCCTTACTATCACCAACACCTTGTTTAGGCAGGTAGATGAGTTCAACGGTTCTTGGTAACATCCGTGATCCAAACAATGGAATCTCATTGAATACATCATTGCCAAAGAAAGAGATCGCCGAGATGTCCTCATCACCCGAGCCAGGCGTGGCTGAAACATCTGTGATACACTTTTCAGAGAGGAGCTTGACATAAGGCGGATAAACAATCCAAAAACAAGCAATCGAAATCCAAGTTCCGAATGTGGTATCCTCAATGCTGTCATCACAAAAACCGGCAGCGAGACCCTCAACCAGATCAAAAGAAGACACCAGGATTGGTTTCTTGAAAATAACCAGGAAATCAACGTACTCGTCCTTCACTGGTTGGAAGAATAATCATCAGTCTAGAACCAAAGCTGTTACTGGAGGTTATGTATCTAAGCTACTGTGCCGAGTAGCAACCTTGTATATAAGCTACTGTGCCGAGTAGCACCTATGTATATAATTACGTGGCAACACTGCACGTGTTATGTGGCAACATTGCCCCGAGGCTGCCATATGGCAAGGCAGTCTCAGTCTGATTGTGTGTGCCGTGCATGGCACACGCTAGTCACCACTTGTATTTCTCTCATCCATAATAAACGGACTTCAGTGTTACCCGGTGTTTCCCTACCCATCACTGCATTCTTCAGGGAACTCTTGTAACCATCATGGCTCAGTGACTAGGCTCTGTGGACTTACAAGTGTGTGAACGATGGACAGTGAGCCAGCGATGTGATGTGCGCGTCGACTCTTAGTGTGTTTCTCTGCGACGTGCAGTGTTGCTCCGTCACAGTGCGTTTTAGTGACGGTGGCAGTGTTAGTGTCAGTGTATTAGTGTGTCTAGTGCTGAGAGTTGAGCATTGGCCTGTTTTTTGTGGTACCCACGGTGCACGTAGGCGTACACCCTTCTCTTGTGACATCCGGGAGGACACTGAGGGTCTCACTCCCCTCGGCGGCTCTAGCCACAGGCATTAAGGCCACCACGAAGTGCTCTCTCAGACACACACACACACGCACGCACGCACTCACTCACGGACAGAACAGTGGATTCTATGCGTTATTTCTGCGCTGTTTATGTCATATATATGTGGTTCGAGCTGTTGAGGCGCCACTTTATATACTAAACAGTGCAGTCCACGCACACACTAAGATGGGCGGTAAGAAGGGACAACGTCAAGATGGGAGACAGGACTCCTCACCACCTTCCCCTCCACCGGGCGCAGACTCTCATCCTTCACCTCCAGTGACGGACATTGCCACAATTCTGAGGTGGATGGACGACCGGGACGAGCGACGTAGAGAGATGGAATTTCAGAGGGAGGAGATATGAAGAGAGGAGGAAAAGTCGCGTTTTGATGCACTATTGGCGACCCTGGCGCTAACCCACCCTCCCTCACTCGCAGGTTTCGCGTACCAAGGCGCCAATATCCTCCCTCCTCCACCACACCAGCGTCCTCCAGGTACTCTTGCCTCCAAACAAACAGCTCCCAAGGCATCTGTTCAACCCCCACCCGCCCTCTCACCAGACGTCACGTTTCAGCTTTTTCGTGAGTGGAGGCGGCGTTGGACAGATTACTCCACGATGGTGGACCTTGACCGCATGCCTCCAAACAAACAGCTCATCCAACTGCGGATGTGTTTGTCGCTGGAGACCCAGAGAGTTTTGGAGCACACGTTGCAAGTGCCTCCCGATTCTACCTCTTCAGTGACGGATGTGCTCGACCTTTTACAGGAGCATGTTAAGGGTCGGAATAACGAGGCTTTGTGTCACCCCGCCTTCACCAGCTGCAAGCAGGCAGAGAACGAATCCTTTGACTACTTTTTTGTACCCTTGAAGAGTTTGTCAGAGGAGATCGACGTCTGCAAGGCGCACAGCCGGGAATGTGAGGAAGCCTGGATCAAGCACGGGATCTTGACAGGTGTCAGGCAAGAAGTGTTGGTGCAGCGACTCATCCCCCTGGACGCTTCCTCCACACTCCAGGTGGTAGTGACTGAATGTCGGTCATACAAGGCCACCAAGTCCGCCACCTCTGCCTTACGGGCCCCACCTGCTGTGAGAGCTATCTCACAATACAAGAAGGGTAAGAAGGCGGCCAACAACGCGAAGGCTGCCACACGTTCTTCCACGCCTCCGCCTAGTGCTTCCTGTGGCAGCTGTGGAAAGCAGCACAGACCCAAGACATGCCTGGCCGCCGACGCCCTGTGTCGTGGATGTGACCGTAAGGGCCACTGGTCTAACACAGACAGGTGCCCTGCACGAGGCCGCAAGTGTCAGGCCTGCGGTCGCTATGGACACTACGACAAGTGCTGCCGCCAACCGAAGCCCAAAAGCCCGAGACGAGGAGGAAAGCAGCACACTTCCCTCGGGGTGGTTCACACGCAGCCCCTTTCAGATGACCCACGCAGCCCCAAGCAGCAGCTGAGTCACATCAGGAGGGTGGAATCGACCACACGCCCCAGGGCTACCCCTTCCCCTACCATCCGCGTCGCCGTCACACATGGCGATGTGTCGGGTCACATCGAGGTGATACCGGACACCGGCGCTGATACTACGGTGATTGGATTGAAGCACCTCCAGAAACTGGGCCTCACCAAACGTGACCTGGGACCACCGCCGTAGCTGCAGTACTACAATGCGGACGGTTCCCAGATGCCAGATGCTGTGGGCTCCTTTCAAGCAGAGATCACTTATGGCGACAGGTCGTGTCACGGATGGATCGACGTGCGGCCAACTCTCGCTACACCCTTGTTGTCGTGGGAGCACTGCAAGGAGTTAGGCGTGGTGCCCAGAGACTTTCCTGAGCAGATCCCAGCTGCTCGGTACAACGCCAGCAGGGCGTGTGAATCAACGAGCGATGCGCCTGGCGCTGCCACACAGAGCTGTCCCAGAACCCGCGTCCACTCCCACCCACACAGGACGCTCCCCTGCCCAGATCCTGTATCGTTACCCTCTCCGCTCTTGCGTTCTTGCACAAGCCAAGGCCTTCGCGAAGGAGGGGCAGACCGGAACCGAGAGTTGCGACCGCCGCGCCGCTTCACGTGCCCAGGACACCAAGTCTCGGTATGACGACCGTGCCCGCCCTCTTCAGCCACTGGAGATTGGTGCCCTTGTCCGCGTCCAGGACCCGACGACTACACGTTGGGACAAGGCATAGTAATGGACGTCGGCCGGTCGCGGGACTACAAGGTCACGATACCGAGCGGCCGTGTCTGGTGGAGGAACCGCCGCTTCCTCCGGCTAGTCCCACCCCCTGCTGCTGGCCCCCTGACCGAGGACGAGTCCCCTACACCTCACGAGGATCCGCCCCCACAGTGCACCTCGACGCTCAGAGCGACTTAGGACTAAGAAGTCCGCTGAAGACAAAGACTATGAGCGTGAGGGGGGAGGGAGATGTAGGTTATGTATCTAAGCTACTGTGCCGAGTAGCAACCTTGTATATAAGCTACTGTGCCGAGTAGCACCTATGTATATAATTACGTGGCAACACTGCACGTGTTATGTGGCAACATTGCCCCGAGGCTGCCATATGGCAAGGCAGTCTCAGTCTGACTGTGTGAGCCGTGCATGGCACACGCTAGTCACCACTTGTATTTCTCTCATCCATAATAAACGGACCTCAGTGTTACCCGGTGTTTCCCTACCCATCACTGCAGTCTTCGGGGAACACTTGTAACCATCAGTTACCTTCTGCCAGAAAAAATCAGTGGCCCAGTGTAAGCTTTGCAATCTTGGGGACGACTGGTGGAATACAAAAGTGTGTGAAACGCAGAATTTTTCGGATCTACACATAACACGCGGAGTTTTAAATTCCATTAAAGCTATCTATGGCCCAACAACTCATGGCGTGGCCCCCTCCTCTCATCCGATGGTATCTCCCTAATTAAAGACAAATAGGGCATCGTTCAGCACTGGAAAGAGCACTACTGTTCCCTGCTAAATCGCAACACCAATATGGATGTCCTGACTACCCAACAGGTCCACTTCGACTATCCTTCATCCCGTGATGAGGTAGCTACTGCCATCAAGCAGATAAAAAATAAGAAAGTCAACGGACCTGATGGAATCCCAGCCGAGGTGTATGAAGCAGGAAGTTCTCTGCTTACCAATGATCTCCACTCCCTCTAGGAGAATATATGGGAACAGGGGTAAATCCACAGAGATCTTAAAGATGCACCCATTATCATTATTTATAAGAACAATGGAGACTACTCAGACTGTGACAACTATGTGTGATCTCGCTGCAGTCCAAGGTACTGTAGCAAGATTATATCCCGACTTTTTCTAATCAGACTTCATCCCTTAGAGACCATCACGTTGTACCGCTGACCTGATCTTTGCTGTCCACCACATACAGAAAAATTGCATAGAACGGCGTTGTTACTTGTACAGGCAAGCCCTATTGCTGCCACTCAGTTGCATTTATGACCCAATGAATAACGGATGCTTTATAATTTAATTGTATAACACTGGTCAACAGTCAAAATGGTTCACATATGAGATCATGCTCACACAACTAATTTCATATTGCTGAATTCGAATCTGATATTTGTTTTGTTCTATCAGACCAGGTTTTATAAAAAAATCAATAGGTACAAATATTTAATATTCCATCACGTGTCGTGCAAAAGATGAGATTATCTCATGTGACTGTGCTTTCATGACTAATTTCATATTAATGAATATTAATTGGATGTTTCATTCTATCATCAGACCTACTTTCTTAAAGAATAAAAAAAATAGTAAATATAGTAACATTATCGCGTCATGCAAGATACAATTTTAAACCTATCACAGATAAGCTCATAAAAATTGTACCAAAAAACATAAGTTCAAATCCTTTATAATGACAATATGAAGTTCTAAAAGTGCTTCTGAACTTTACTCTTTCTCTTGTACAGCTTGCTCTCTTCTCGTTGCAGTGTCCATCAATAGTCGCCCATCATGTTAGGACTGAATTGTCCCTGATATCTGCTCTCCATTATAGCGATATCTTGATGAAATCTTTCGCCGTGTTCATCACTAACGTCTCCAAGGTTACCTGGGAAAAATTCAATATGAGAGTGGAAAAAATGCAATTTCAAGGACATCCTTGCTCCCAATGCATGATAATTCTGAAGCATGGTTGTTACGATTTCTTTGTAGTTGTCAGCACGATAGTTTCCAAGAAAATTCTTTGATACATTGACAAATGATTCCTATGCTTTTTTCTCCAGTGGGTTCAATGTTTTGGTGAATTCGCTATCATTAACTAGTATACGAATTTGTGGTCCATTCAAGACACCTGCTTTCAACTTGGCTTCGGAAACCACCCCACCTAGTTTCTGAGATAAGTATAGTCCCAGCACCGAATTGATCCATAGCTTTGATGAAATTTTTAGCCAAACTGAGCTTTAGATGCAGTGGAAGCAAAAATATCTTTTCTGGATCTACAAGTGGATTGTGAGCACAGTTAAACCTTCCAGGCGCATCTCTTGGTCTTGTCGGCCAATCCTTTCTCACATAGTGCTCTGCATCAGCTCTGCTGTTCCACAAGCACAAAAAGCACATGTGCTTTGTGTAGCCACTCTGAAGGCCCAGTAGTAAACTGATGACTTTGAGATCGCCACATATCTTCCACTGGTGTTTCTCATACTCTATAGCGGCCAACAGAATTTTCATTGTGTCCTAGCTCTCAGTCATTTTTGTTGCGTGTGCTATTGGGACAGATGGAAGCCGATTGCCATTGTGTAAAAGAACAGCTTTCAGAGAGTCTTTTCCTGAGTCTATAAACAGCCTCCAATCCTCTGTCTTGTATGTTTCAGACTTGCAGAGTTGTTGCATGAGAGATACTGCGTCCTCGCAATAACAAAGGTTGTTTGCCATCTTGAAAAATGCAGACAGCTGTCTATGTCGGTAACGCGCTGTAGTGATATGCACTCCGTCTTCTAGCAGGTTACGCTGCTTTAGTCTGGATCCCAAAACTTTAGCCTTTTCTTTTGACAAGTTTAGGTCCCTGATGAGATCATAAAGCGCTTCTTGAGTAAATAGTTTAGGCCTGGTATTTTCAGAGTCATCCTGGTAGTCGTTTTCCATTGAGGTAGAGGTAAAATCGGAATCACTCAATTCTTGTTCAGTCGGTGGATTTGGGACTGGAAGTTCAGCACTGTGCGGTACTGGTCGGATTGCAGAAGCAATATTGGGGTACTGTACCTTGCCTCGTGTCTTGATTTTTATTCCCTTAATATTTGTGAGACAGAAGTAGCAGTCGCTACTGTGGTCTTTAGGTTCACGCCATATCATTGGTACAGCAAACGGCATTCCTGAACTTCGTTTACCACACATCCACTCGCTCAGGTGGTTAACACAAGACTTACAGGCTAC
Source organism: Homarus gammarus (assembly GCA_958450375.1). Classification (NCBI taxonomy): domain Eukaryota; kingdom Metazoa; phylum Arthropoda; class Malacostraca; order Decapoda; family Nephropidae; genus Homarus; species Homarus gammarus. Next base: position 841,896 of record CAUDMG010002415.1, on the reverse strand, counting down.
ATGAGGTGCCCATTTCTTGTCTTGGTCACCCAAATGACATTTGAAGTAACTTTTGTAGTTCAGTCGAACAGCTTTTGTGATTGGTTTCTTGAGGCTACCAGGAGTGAAGGCACCACATATGTAGCAAAAACTGTCAGCACCGTTCACACATTTGCGACGTTCCATGTTTTGTTAATTTCAGAGTAATTACAAATCATGCAGGTGTAGATATGCAATATCATGAATCAGCAAACTGAAACAAACAAAAAAGCACCAATCAGGACAAAATAATTGCATAAGTGGAGCCAATGAGCATATAAATTACTGTATGAATAGCATGGTACACTAAATATATAGATATGCTGGTTCTGGAAAACTGAGCCTGATACAGCTATACGAATGTCATAATTGAGTTCAGCACATACAATTACACTAGAATCAGACTGTTTTGATCCAGAACCATGAGAATTTTTTTTTATGTTGACCATACTAATATTGTAATGAACATTAAAAACAAGTTATCAAGTACAATCATTTTAAATAACAATACCATGAAAAATATAAATACATATTAATATTAATATATATTAGTTTGTTGTATGCTAGAATAAATATTATATCATATGATAGATTAAATTATATTATGGCATTAATAAGAGGTGATGCATTAGCGTCGTGTAAGTCAAATATGGCTATTGGTAAAATGGGGAAAATGACAGCAATATGACTAATCAGACTAAGACATTGTCTGAGAGTCTGTGACATTGTTGTAACTATGAGTAGGGTGGCTATCATTATATTGAGGTAGATTTCATGTGTTATTTCTGAACTTATCTTCAAGGTAACGTAATATTAGTTATCTGTTACCTTAAAAACTACTACAAAGTTCGATATTTGAATGTCTTATGACGGCTCTGAGCTTAAATGTGACCATTCCCGCAGTGATCACCACCACCACAAATCACACTCATGATTAAGCCTAAAACTATCAATAATATTTTTGACGTTCTTTATGGTCTCTCATGCCTTTTATTTATTGAGTGGCTCTCACATGCACTCAATTACAGGGGAAACTTTAAAATTTGCATAATAACCCCTCCTTAAAATATAAACACTTTATGTAGTTACCGAACTAACAATACAATTCAACAAATCATCACATATATTTCAGCGCAGTTCATTGCTTTACATCAGATTGATAACACTGAAGGCAGCCGCAAACTGGACAACTCTTTCCACAGTCAAATGCATTTTGCAGTAAAGTTGTGGATGTAGGATGAATCTGAAGACGGTGGCATTGGTGTCTATTAACACCTTAGACAGACACTTATTGATGCAGTGTTGGTTTGACAGATTCTACCCACATTATGATGTTGGCCTTTGACGTCTGCACATCCGGCGAAGGTAACATCACTCATTGCAGTAACACGCTGAGTGACAGGCCTTGAAACAAGGAATTTAAAGATGTGCTTGGGACAGTGTATCTATTATGAAATTCTCACTTCCTTTAATATGCCTAATGAATAATTGCATGGTTTCAATTTCGGATACCATCTTCTCAGCCTCTGAGTCTTGTTTTTAATTCGAGTCACAGAAGTTAAAGGGTTTTGGTCACTAAAAACAGTAATTTCCAGATTGGTGTAGCCAAGATACACATGAATTTTGTTATAACACAATAAGTAGGGCTGGGGCCTCTTTTTCAATGTGGAATAGTTCCGCTGATGAGGTTTCGATTTGGTTGACAAACAGCACATAGTATGTAAAACCCAGTCATCACTGATTTGCATAAGGCAGTTATCAAACAAGGAGATACTACCGCCTGGGAAGATATTGGAAGCATAATGTGTTGTCTAACGGTAGACCATGCTGCCATATGGCATCACAAAAATTGTGATCAAGTCCCATGTTGCTGATCTAACTTACTGCCTAATTTACACAAAATTGCAGGGTCTCAATTGTTTCTCTTACTATTGACAACACAACATACGTATTATTTGTTTCTCACTCTTGATTTATTTTTTTTTCATTTTTTGTTTATTATTATTATTATTATTATTATTATTATTATTATTATTATTATTATTATATTTTAATTTTTATTATAATATTTATTATTATTATTATTATTATTATTAATATTATTATTATTATTATTACTATTATTATTATTATCATTATTATTATTATTATTATTAGTAGTAGTAGTAGTAGTAGTAGTAGTGTGAGGGGGCGCATTCTTGGTCTGTCACCAATGTGAGGGGGCCTGACTCCCTCTCTGTTTCTACACCACCCTCATCTTATTTACTTCTCTTAGTTCTTACTCTTACTCAGTTCCGTCACCTATTCTTGGGTAGCATGGACATTCCTTTGGTAGCCTGGGCATTCTTTTGGTAGCATGGTGATTCTTTTGGTAGCCTGGGCATTCTTTTGGTAGCATGGTCATTCTTTTGGTAGCCTGGGCATTCTTTTGGTAGCATGGTCATTCTTTTGGTAGCCTGGGCATTCTTTTGGTAGCATGGTCGAGGGTCTAGGCACGTGAGTATGGTAATTTTGGTATCAGGTCACTTGGATGGAAATAAAGGTAAAATACTGTGGGAGAAATGAATACACCTTAATTACTCTAAAAACAAATTTATTAATATGCAATCAATGGGGAAAGATTTTGTATTAATCATATGATTACCAGGTTCACCTCCTGGGCTTAGTGCAAACTCAGTTCCTTCTTCTTTACTCTTACTCACAACATTACTGGTGGTACATTACATGGCACTCATTGTAGATTATTCAACATATACGTAAACAATGACACTAGTATATGCAGGGGTCCGCTACCCAACATGGGATAATTATTTCCAACTAATTATCCCTAACATGCATGTTACAACACTCTCTGTGGACATAGACTTCCAAGGAGTAACCCAGGGTAGAGCACTGGGGCTGTTGTTATTGTGGGGTAGCCAGACACATGGCGGGTCTGGGGTCTGGCCCAACGAAGCCTTGGGGCACATTAATCAGGCCGCATCGGTGCCATCTTCTCATATATGATCCCGGCTGGACATCTAATACATCCGAGGCCGTTGTTGGATGGTAGAGCGATTCAAGAATCACAATGGGATCGGGAGACAAACAGGGCAGCGTCAGGGGACCTGTATGGATGAAGGGACGGGCACTCACTAACTGTGACAACAACATTACGTTTCAGGGGACGTTAAAGACGTAAATATGACTTCACTCAGAGCATATCAACTACGTTTCTGTAACACTTGCACAATCAACTATTAATTGGGTCAAATCACTTAAAGAAGGGCGAATTACAACACAGAGTGGAATGGCATACCTGTATGGATGAAGGGACGGGCACTCACTAACGGTAGAAATGCCCGCGGGGCCCTCACTCAAAACAGGCCAGGGAGTCCACCTACTTCTATTCCGATGAATTAATTTAATGTACACTCTGACGTTGAAATTGAGACTATGAACTCATTTTCATTCTCTACTATTATCTTCACTAACAATGCTCTGACTCAGCTATCAAAAGCAAAATTAAATTGATTACAAAGGGTTGGATGGCCACAGGTCCTAACATACAGCGTCTAAACAAAGACGGCTTATCGATGACGTCATCAAGGAACAGAGAAAACGGAGGACGTTTCCACTGGGGGACTCAGAAGGTTTTGTGGACGTTTGAGCGTAATATGAATCCTTAAGGTTTTCAGGTTAGCTCTTATCATGACCATTACAGTAGTAGTAGTAGTAGTAGTAGTATATTTTGGCTCGCTACTCCCGTAAAAAAACAAACAACTGCTGCAACACCACCAGCGTCAACTTGCAATACAAATGGACGGTGAATATCAGGGCTTTTGAGGACAGGTTTAGTCACCAAAGCTTCCTGGCATATCTCTGTCCAAGCAAATTAAATTTTCAGAATGACCAAATCAGTCAGAGGACTTATTACTTCAGATAAATTTGGACAAAAGCGACAGTAGTACCCAGCCATCCCCCAAAATTTTGGAATTGCCTTGTGGTTCATGGTAACAGGCAAGTTACTTATGGCATCCATCTTCAGAGAAATGGGAGCTAATAGTCCACCTCAAATCTCAGGAGCAAGAAATAGGAATCAGCCTGAGCAAATTCACGTTTTAATAAGTTAACTGTGAGGTGGGCCTCATGAACACGCATTAAGAGCATTCGAGGGTTAGCTACATGGTCTTTCCAAGTATCAGAAAACACAATAACATTAACAAAATATCCTCGTACCCTCCTCAGACCGGAAATCACACCTGATATATACCGTCTGGGGTTGCAAAGGCACTTATGGTTTTGGTGTCGTGGTCAAAATAGCATGGCTAGTTTGTTCAACGCTTAATTATTCATATTATCCTCCACCGTCCACAAAACATGTGTGAAACTGTTGAGTCCACCAGCTGACACGTCCGTTTTCTCACCGCTACAGTACGTCTGAGTCTTTCGGTTTCTCTCATCTACCTTAGAGACTCTGATATTTCTTAATACTTCATATGGTGTTCAGAAATTTGAAATTAAGAGTGAAGGAGTATTTTTTACAATAAGTCAGATATACCTACAGTTAGAGAAAGCATTCAAAGTGTATTGAGTATATATTGAAGGCATCATATATCTTTATGTGTGGAGTACATGGTGTTAAGACGATATGTTTTGAGTACTCATCCGCCAGCTATATAAATCAGTATGTTTCTTGTGAACTTATGGGATAGCAATTCAAAACTGAAGTAATATCTTATTGGTCTATGAACATCAGAGAATCCGATGAGAGTATTTAAATTGTTGTCAGTCTTGTATTTTAGAAAGTAAATACAGTAGTCTTCTGAAATGTAAACAGTCTATTGCTTATCGCTGGAATATAACGGAAAAATCTCATTATCTCCGATGTTTTTAGGAAAGTGTTCATGCGCCTTCAGCTTACAAGACGTATTTTACGACATTCGTGCCAGCACTGTCCTGACTCACGCTCACGAATTCTCTGTAACATGTGCCTCAATAGACAATGGGTTGTCGTTGTGTCATGATCGTGATGACGGTTAACCTAAAAACCTTAAGGATTCATATTAAGCTCAAACGTCCACAAAACCTTCTGAGTCCCCCAGTGGAAATGTCGTCCGTTTTCTCTGTTTCCTTGATAACGTCATCGAGAGGCCGTCTTTGTCTGAACATAGGAACATAAGACCATAAGAACATAAGAATGGAGGAAACTGCAGCCGGCCTATTGGCCCATACTGGGCAGTCCCGTTTACACACAACCCCTATTGTTCATATAAGCATCCAACCTATGTTTGAAGCTATTCAGCGTATTCGAGTTAATGATCATATTTGGTAACTTGTTCCATTCATCCACTACTCTGTTTCCAAACCAGTGTTTACCTATTTCACGCCTAAAACTAAATTTGTCTAATTTAAAACCATTGTTACGAGTTCGCTCCTGGTTGGATAGTTTGAGTACCTTTGTAATGTCCTCTTTGTTTAGCCCTGACTTCCACTTGTACACCTCTATCAGGTCGCCCCTTGCTTTACCTCTCTTGAGGGAGTGCAAATTAAGATGCTTTAACCTGTCTCTATACTCAAGATTCCTAATGCCTGGGATTAGTCTTGTCATTCTCCTCTGAATTCTTTCTAAGGATTCTATATCCATTCTGTAGTACGGTGACCAGAACTGAACTGCGTAATCCAGGTGTGGTCTCACTAGCGTAAGATACAGTTTTAGGATGACCTCGCTAGTCTTGTAACAAACACTCCTTTGTATGAACCCAAGTACTTTATTAGCCTTGATTCGAGCAAAAACACATTGTTTACTCGGCCTTAGGTTCCTACTTATCATTACTCCTAAATCTCTCTCGCAGTCGGATTTCTCTATGGCATCGTTGTTTATCTGGTATCTGGTTTCCTTGTTAACATCTCCTATACTGAGTACTTTACATTTGTCCACATTGGATTTCATCTGCCATTTTTCAGACCATTCGAAAAATTTGTTTAGATCTTCCTGTAGTTTTGTGGAGTCCTCGTCAGATTTAATAACACTTCCTATTTTAGTATCATCGGCAAAGTTACTTATGTTGCTGCCTATGCCGATATCTATGTCGTTTATGTATATAATAAATAATAATGGTCCAAGTTCTGAGCCTTGGGGAACTCCACTTGTGACGTTGTTCCAATGGGACTTAGTGCCATTAATGCTCACTCACTGTTCTCTGTCCTGTAACCACGCCCTAATCCATTTAAGGATGTTACCTTTGATGCCATGTGCTTCTACCTTTCTAATTAGTCTTTCGTGGGGGACTCTATCGAAGGCTTTGCTTAAGTCGAGATATACCACATAATAATTGTGCCCCTCGTCCACCGATTCGAAAACTGATGAAAAGAATGTTAATAGATTAGTTAGACATGAACGTCCGCTTGTGAAGCCATGCTGGGAATCATTGATCAATTGGTGCTTCTCCAGGTGATATCGAATAGAGTTTAAAATGATTGCTTCCAGTAATTTGCCTACTATTGATGTTAGACTGATTGGGGGGTAGCTAGAGGATCAATCCCCCTTCTTGAAAATCGGTATTACATTCTCTATCCTCCAGGATTCTGGTACTACACCTGTTTTTAAGGACATGTTAAACAACTTTGCTAAGGGCATGCTAAGCTCTTCCTTACATTCCTGTAATACTCTGGCAAATATCTCATCGGGACCAGGTGACTTATTAGGCTTTAGTTTGTCTATTTGCTTACTAATATCATTACTAGTCACTACTATCTCGCTTAACTTGTTTTCTTCACTATCTCTGAATAGAGTCGGTGCCTCGGGTATCATGTTTAAATTTTCGGTGGTGAAAACTGTGGAAAAATATTTATTCAAATTATTGCTAATTTCTCCGTCGTTTTTAGTAAGCTCGCCGGTATCTGACCGTATTGGTCCAATCTTTTCTCGTGTTTTAATTTGATACATTTGGTTGAATCCTTTGGGGTTTGTCTTCGCCTCTCTTGCTATCCTTACCTCATTATTCCTCTTGGCTTTCCTTATCTCGGTTTTATCCCTACTCGCCAATGCCTTATAATAATCCCGGAGGTAAATTTAGCCACGATTTATCCTTCTACCTATAGCCTTCCTTTGGTCAATGATGTTCTTTAAATAATTATTTATCCATTTAGGGTCATTGTTGTCTGATCTGAGTTTTTTGTATGGTATGTTCTGCCTTTGTGCATTAAGTAACTCATTATTTAAATTGTCGTGGAACTCGGCAATCTCATATCTCGTTATCAAGTCTGTGTCATCTGTCAGGTTCACGGCCAAGTGCGACACCCCCTCTCTCAGCTGCCTCTTTAAACTGTCAAAGTTTGCCCTTCTGAAATCTGGTACTTTAGTGGAATTTTCCTTACGTATGCCCTGAGAATTTAACTGGAATCTAATTTCTTTGTGTAGCGCTGTTTGCAAGTTCGTTCCTACCGCGACATTGCTAATGAGGTTTTCTCTGTTCGACAGAACTAAATCGAGTACATTATTACCCCGGGTGGGTTCGGTTATATGTTGACTTAGGAAACCCTCCTGGATCGTCTCGAGAAAATCGTCTGATTCTGAGTTACCCTTAAGGTCAGTCCAATCTATTTGGCCAAGGTTAAAGTCGCCTACTATACAGACTTTATTGTGTATGAAAGCCCTGCGCATTTCATCCCAGATAAGTCGCTCATTGACTCTATCAAGATTGGGAGGTCTGTATATTACTCCTGTGATAAATTTTTCCCTACCGTCAATTAATTCTATCTAAATTGTTTCTGTATTCAGCTCAGTTTTTATTTCCTTATATATTTCACACTTCAGATTATCCCTAACATAGATTGCTACTCCGCCTCCTTTCCTGGTCTGTCTATGGGCATGGAACAATTTGTAACCCGCAATTTGGTATTTGACCGGTAACTCACGTGAGTCTAGGTTGATCCATGTTTCAATGAATGCTATTATATCGATTTTTTCGGTACATACCAAGGCCCTAATATCATCCATTTTGTTTCTCATACTTCTACTGTTCGCGTAGTAGATATTTAAGTTAGTCGTGTTCTGAGTCCTCCCCTTACCTCGTTTAGTTTTAAACTCCCTATCTAATTTAGTTTTGTCATCATTCCTAATACTATTTCCCTGTATTCTTTCACTTTGTTTACCCACTCCCAATGCAGTCTCCTCCACCCCTGTGCCCATATGTGCCCCTAGCAGTTTAAAGACTTCGATATCCTTTGAACTGCCCCTCTAGAGACCCAGCCAGGGTAGCCACCCCATCCCGAGACAGGTGCACCCCATCCCTAGAAGTTGTCCCAGTTGTCAATGAATGGGACTTATATTGACTTGCAATATCTGTCAAGACGGTCGTTGACACCAACTGCCCTTGACAACCATTCACTGCCAACTCTCCTTCTAGGCAGGACACAGCATATGATAGGGATATCTCCCTTAGTCCTAATATGACCTATAACAGCCTTGAACTTATCAAGAAGCTCCTCGCAACTAAACCGGCCAATATCATTGCCTCCTGCACTGAGGCAGATAATGGGTTTGTTCCCATTACCAGACAAGATATTGTCCATCCTGTCAACTATATCCCCCGCCCCAGCTCCTGGCAAACGAACCCTCATCCTCCTTTTATTTTTACCACAAAAAGCCCTGTCCAAGTACCTTACCTGTGAGTCACCAACAATTAAAGTTTTTATACCTTCCTTGTCAGCCCTGTCCCTGACTGTACTAGCGTCCAATTCTTCTATCAAGGGACTGAACGAGTTGGTTCTCTCAGCTGTTGTTGTCGTTGTTGTATCCTTGGTGTGTTTAATCACCACCAGTTTGGTCTTCCCTCTCCTCACAACCTTCCACTCACTTGAGTTTTCGTCAGACACTGGCTTTCCTTGTCCCACGTCCCCCTTCATCCTCGCCATCTCTTCCTTTAATTTCAGGTTCTCCAACGTGGCCCTCTCTATTTCTTCCTTGGTCCTCTCCAATTCTTCCTTGGTCCTCTCCAGCTTGGCCAACAGACTGCCACACCCCAGACCACACATAGCACTGGCCATATCTGATAATTATCCCTCGGGAGCTAACCCTGCCGTGACCTTTCCCCTAGTGAGGTCTTTGGGAACTTTGAATCTAATCCACGGGTTTCGTAGCAAGACGCTGTAACTTGGGACCTGTTGCCATCCAACCCTTTGTAATCAATTTAATTTTTGCTTTTGATAGCTCAGTCAGAGCATTGTTAATGAAGATAATAATAGGGAATGAAACTGAGTTCATAGTCTCAGTTTCAACGTCAGAGTGTACAGTAAAGTAATTTATCGAAATAGAAGTAGGTGGAACCCCTGACCTATATTGAGTGAGGGTGCCGCGGGCATTTCAACCGTTAGTAAGTGGTCGCCCCTTCACCCATACAGGTAGGCCATTCCACTCCGTGTTGTAATTCGTCCTTCTTTAAGTGATTTGACCCCATTAATAGTTGATTGTGCAAGTGTTACAGTAACGTAGGTGATATGCTTTGAGTGAAGTAATGTTTACGTGTTTAAAGTCCCCTGAAACGTGATGTCGTTGTCACGGTTAGTAAGTGCTAGCCCCTTCACCCATACAGGTCCCAAACGCAGCCTAGGCCGTGTCTGTAACGTGGATGTTGTATCCACTATTTCTGGAGAGATGTCCGAGGTCCAGTAGGATCAGTTATCTTTGTGAGACCCGACCGTCAGACACTTCAGTACTACCTATGAGCCCTATAGCTGGCCCGTCTGATCCTAACGCTCGGCCCGCGAGGTGACCCCGGAAAACCCAGCCACAAACAACTACCAGCCCCCCATCATTGGTGGATGAGTGTCTAGCTCAGTAGGGCTATCTGTGTGGTTGTGTTATTCCACTAGGATCTTCTGAGTTCGTTGGAAAGTACCCCATGGTGGCAGGACCCCATGGCGGTTGCTTGAGTATCACTCCTGACGACTGAATGTTGTAGTGGCAGTTGCCCCTGGTCTTAATGGTGCTAAGTTACAATAAGAGTTTATGTGTTATTGAGTATGTCCACCCAGTAGTGGTGTGAGTATGTTGAGCCTGTGGGCATAGTATCAGGAGTTCGTCTGTTGGTACATATAACTTTCCCCTATCTCCATTTTAATGTTTAAATAAATATTGTATTTGTATATTGTGTCTATTATTTACCAACAGTATCTACCGTTATTTCTTCCCTATTACTTGATACTATCATTGCATATACTCACGAGCCTCCTCTCATCACGCTACCAATGGTTGTAAGTATCAAAGTAAAAATTGTTATAAGAGGCACAGGCCCTTATAGCTGAATTCTAGGAGGACGTCCAACACTAGTATGGAGATGGATGAAGGCCATTAAGATCGGATAGCGCCGTGTAACACGGTGATGTGGTGAGCTAAGATCTCATGTACAGCCAGAAGCTCAGAGGAGGTAGTCAGAATGTGTTCGCTGTCCACCTGTTGATCTGACATGAGGAGTAAACACGACCAGATCATAAGCATTGTTATGAGTCCCCAACAACAAGTAGAATTACTTATTGGGTGTGTCATTCATCTGAGTATCCATGATGTATGTAGTCTCCTCAGTTGTATGGGTGTCTGAAGTGAGCAAGAGTATGAGGGTCGCTACTTTACTTCTTGGCGAATGTAATATAGTAGCGCAGGGAAGCTATTAATCCTGGTGCTATTCAGGTATTAATGTGGTGCTTATGCTAAGAGTCCTGTTACTAAACAAGAGCTACAATTATCAGGTAACCTGTAAGGATGGTGTTTAAGAGTGATCTATGTAAGATTATAGTGTGTGTTTTTTTGCTTGTTTCTTTAAGTAAACCAGGTAATGGCGGATGTTGGAAGGAGTGTGAGGGGGCGGGTTCTCTAGCTGCCACCAATGTGAGGGGGCGCATTCTCGGTCTGCCACCAATGTGAGGGGGCCTGACTCCCTCTCTGTTTCTACACCACCCTCATCTTATTTACTTCTCTTAGTTCTTACTCTACTCAGTTCCGTCACCTATTCTTGGGTAGCATGGGCGAGGGTCTAGGCACGTGAGTATGGTAATTTTGGTATCAGGTCACTTGGATGGAAATAAAGGTAAAATACTGTGGGAGAAATGAATACACCTAAAGTACTCTAAAAACAAATTTATTAATATAAAATCCAAGGGGAAAATAGATGTTATTAACATATAACTGCCAGGCTCAGCTCCTGGGCCTATTGCAAACTCTCTATGTCTTGTGTACTGGTTTCCTTGTTTTCCTATTTACTCAACAGCAATTATTCGGACATTACACTCTTACCGTGCACCCAATACCTGGTGTCACCTTACATTATATCGTAGGACCAGCTCCTTGTCTTTCCTCCCAAGACACTAATACTGATACAAACCCCGACATGGGTCCCCCACAACATGGGTAAGTATTAACAACACCTACAACCACACTGTGGACCATAATTCCAAGGCCTGTCACAGGGTATAGCACTGGCGCCTCTACAACTGCTGTTGTGGTCGGTTACACTCCGACCCGAGATGGAGTAGCCAGACACATGGCGGGTCTGGGGTCTGGCCCAACGAAGCCTTGGGGCACATTAATCCGGCCGCATCGGTGCCATCTTCTCACATATGATCCCGGCTGGACAACTAATACATCCGAGGCCGTTGTTGGATGGTAGAGCGATTCAATAATCACAATGGGATCGGGAGACAAACGGGATCAGCATCAGGGGACCTGTATGGGTGAAGGGACGGGCACTCACTAACGGTGACAACAACATCACGTTTCAGGGGACGTTAAAGACGTAAATATGACTTCACTCAGAGCATATCAACTACGTTACTGAAACACTTGCACAATCAACTATTAATTGGGTCAAATCACTTAAAGAAGGGCAAATTACAACACAGAGTGGGTGGCCTACCTGTATGGGTGAAGGGACGGGCACTCACTAACGGTAGAAATGCTCGCGGGGCCCTCACTCAAAACAGACCAGGGAGTCCACCTACTCCTATTCCGATGAATTAATTTACTGTACACTCTGACCTTGAAATTGAGACTATGAACTCATTTTCATTCTCTATTATCATCTCAACTAACAATGCTCTGACTCAGCTATCGAAAGCCAAATTAAATTGATTACAAAGGTTTGGATGGCAACAGGTCCCAACATACAGCGTCTACTCCCAAAGACCAAGACGGGGGAAACATAGAAAACGGGGGACGTTTCCACTGGGGGACTCGGAAGGTTTTGTGGACGTTTGAGCGTAATATGAATCCTTAAGGTTTTCAGGTTAGCCGTCATGACCATTACAAAGCTTCCTCCTTCCCCAAGATTCATATTAGGCGGTAACGTTCGCAAAACATGTGCGGTAATTACACAGATTCTTTAAACAACTGTTACCTTTCGTCACGGTTTCACACTACATACACTCGTAAAACACATCAGGACTCTTACAGGTATCTGGTACAAAAGCATACAAAATACAAACAAACAATGGTTACATATATGGGATAAACAGTAGCAAAAAAAATTAATCCATTATCATTGACAACATGGCATAGGGAAACAAAATACAAGAATTAAACATACATAGGAAAATAATGCACCAATAAAGAAAAAACAAAAAATGGGGTTACATACATAACATAAAAAATTTGTTACACAATACAAACTCTGAAGACACCGTTTCTCATATCATAGTTCAAAGAGGAGACTGATCAAATGCTTACTCAACACCACTGAGATTTAACTTAGACTTCTCAAGCTAGGACGTAGATGAACAGACCCCATCAAGTCGAAGGAATGACATCTTGCTCTTAATCTTAAGAGTTGTGTCGCACTCGCGAGAGGCAGCACCATTCAAGGGACTCCGAACGAGCGGGTCTTCCCAAGAATTCAAAAATGCTAACGAAACGGTCCTCATGAGAACACCGCCAAACCAAAAACTGTCTGTACTTATGGCATTAGCCATGTAGTAGAATCAGCGCCATTGTCGAGGCCTGACTCCACCTGAAAGTCACGAACATTACTCCTATACACATCCACAATAAGCCTAGCTAGGGCTTTACCAGCAAAACTTGAGAACTCTCAACTGGTATCTTTACTCAACTAGTAACAGATACCCATCAGATGATTGCATAACAGCCAATCCATCTTCCAATCTCTGTCTCTCCTGCACTTGACAATCCCCATCAAAAAAAAAAATCAAAGAAAAAAAAAAATCACAAACACCTACACACTCCCAAACATTCCCAACTCACATGGCAAACAACGTACTCACTTACCAGTTGTACTTCTCAATTGCAACACATGTATGCAAAACATCACTCTTCACCATGCATGTCAACAATCAATTCCTTCCAGTCAAAGTCTACAGCCCTTTAAAGAAATCTCGGTAACACTGATGCTCGTCTCTCACATAACTAGCAAGAGAGGCATTCCACACTCTTCTTTTCTACACTTCCTTGTCCATCAGGCCATGCACCTGATGAAACAACTGGTGGTGAAACCTGGGTGTCATTCCTGAGAATGAACATGTCTCCACCCCCATGCTTCTCAAGTCTACACATCAACTTACTGGACACAGGTTCTGAGCTGACTGCCCTGAATTGTTCTCTTGTGACGGCCATCATGCCTGGAGGTCACAACTACTCACTGTACTACACAACACGGGCACAGTGCACACTTTCAAAAACAAATGGATTACTGCCTAACTGTCCTTCTAATACATGAGAACACTTGAAATACTGGCTCAAAATTATTGCACAAATTTCTACTCAACTTATTACTCATGACCCGTAGTAATAATACTGAAATGTGAACTTGTACTTTGCTGTCACTTTTCAAGACAAACTTACTGTGCACACTCAAAGGCAATGGTACTTGTTATTGTCAATCTCTGTAGGGTGCAACACTGTATTAACTCTTCCAGAATTACACCGTACTATAACAAATCAAACTTAAAAAAAAGAATCAGACATTTCCATTACTGAGTGTCACTTTCACAAAATAAAGTGGTAATACTGTAATATTTTACGAGACTGTCCCCTCAGTACTCAACAAATATTCACTGTCTTTTCAATTGCAATGATTTCAACACTGTTATCACTTCACAATTTACTCTGTGGTACTCACAAATGGGGGGTCCTTACATGTACTTTCACCAATCAATTTTCAAAGATTGCGTTCTTTTACAGATGTCCATATCACCATAGAGTCCTCAACTCATCAAAGCAATTGCTGAAATTATACATGTATTAGATCTCGAATAAACATAAAACACACTTAATGACATTGCCTGTAAGTCTACACTGCTAGAAACTAATGCTCTATGCACTAAAAATCATACTAATAGAAACAATATAAAAAATACAAAATACTCGGGTATCTAACATAACACAGGTTATACAAATAAATTCACTTGTCAAAACTGACCTCAACTTATACTAAAACACTTCCAATTAAAATTAAAACAACTACACCCATATTATGTCAATTACAAATAACACTAATACATAACATAAATATAATTATGGCCTTCCGGTACACTCAGAAATCGACACTGTCCACAACACTCGTAACATTGCACATGATCAATGTCCCTCATTGTCTGTAAATAACAAAGCATTAACTCGAGTGATCACACAATTGCTATGGTACCAGTGCAGAAAGGCACCCAAAAAAAAATTTACCTTGGCATACAACCAACACTTTTCTGAGATTTCACAAAAGACTGCAAAAAAAATTAGGTAGCTGACCTCTGTTTTCAGACATTTTCAGACACTTTTCAATACATTTTGCTGTACACTTTACTTTAAAACAGATTTCTAATTTTCTCGAGGCCCATGTTCTAACCTAACTCCAAGTAAAGTATTTGCCGTGAACTGCTTTCAACATCTCCGTAACCTCAAAAAAATTTTGCACAGAAATGCACTATACTGTACACTGGGAAAAATTTCCATTACACGATTATTATCACTCTGAAATATTCATTAGTTACAGTGACATGGTTAGGTAGACGCACGGAGAAATGGTTATTACAGCTCACATTTAAACACAGAAATCACCCACAGTATCACATTTATTCCTCCTGACCTTGATATCATATAAATTACATCCCAGCTGCACACCAATGTGAGGGGGCGGGTTCTCTAGCTGCCACCAATGTGAGGGGGCGCATTCTCGGTCTGCCACCAATGTGAGGGGGCCTGACTCCCTCTCTGTTTCTACACCACCCTCATCTTATTTACTTCTCTTAGTTCTTACTCTACTCAGTTCCGTCACCTATTCTTGGGTAGCATGGGCGAGGGTCTAGGCACGTGAGTATGGTAATTTTGGTATCAGGTCACTTGGATGGAAATAAAGGTAAAATACTGTGGGAGAAATGAATACACCTAAAGTACTCTAAAAACAAATTTATTAATATAAAATCCAAGGGGAAAATAGATGTTATTAACATATAACTGCCAGGCTCAGCTCCTGGGCCTATTGCAAACTCTCTATGTCTTATGTACTGGTTTCCTTGTTTTCCTATTTACTCAACAGCAATTATTCGGACATTACACTCTTACCGTGCACCCAATACCTGGTGTCACCTTACATTATATCGTAGGACCAGCTCCTTGTCTTTCCTCCCAAGACACTAATACTGATACAAACCCCGACATGGGTCCCCCACAACATGGGTAAGTATTAACAACACCTACAACCACACTGTGGACCATAATTCCAAGGCCTGTCACAGGGTATAGCACTGGCGCCTCTACAACTGCTGTTGTGGTCGGTTACACTCCGACCCGAGATGGGTAGCCAGACACATGGCGGGTCTGGGGTCTGGCCCAACGAAGCCTTGGGGCACATTAATCCGGCCGCATCGGTGCCATCTTCTCACATATGATCCCGGCTGGACAACTAATACATCCGAGGCCGTTGTTGGATGGTAGAGCGATTCAATAATCACAATGGGATCGGGAGACAAACGGGATCAGCATCAGGGGACCTGTATGGGTGAAGGGACGGGCACTCACTAACGGTGACAACAACATCACGTTTCAGGGGACGTTAAAGACGTAAATATGACTTCACTCAGAGCATATCAACTACGTTACTGAAGCACTTGCACAATCAACTATTAATTGGGTCAAATCACTTAAAGAAGGGCAAATTACAACACAGAGTGGGTGGCCTACCTGTATGGGTGAAGGGACGGGCACTCACTAACGGTAGAAATGCTCGCGGGGCCCTCACTCAAAACAGACCAGGGAGTCCACCTACTCCTATTCCGATGAATTAATTTACTGTACACTCTGACCTTGAAATTGAGACTATGAACTCATTTTCATTCTCTATTATCATCTCAGCTAACAATGCTCTGACTCAGCTATCGAAAGCCAAATTAAATTGATTACAAAGGTTTGGATGGCAACAGGTCCCAACATACAGCGTCTACTCCCAAAGACCAAGACGGGGGGAACATAGAAAACGGGGGACGTTTCCACTGGGGGACTCGGAAGGTTTTGTGGACGTTTGAGCGTAATATGAATCCTTAAGGTTTTCAGGTTAGCCGTCATGACCATTACAGGAGTACCTAGTTGAAAAGTACAAACTGAGTGGAGCTATGGAGTTGACCCTTGTCGATGTATGTCACTGAAATTAGTCATAAGTCTACATCATTTTAATAAACCATTTTTATTGTATGTTAGGCGGAAACATTCTCCTGCAGTATTCACCTTTATCTTTTCCCATATCTTGGTACCAGTAATTACAGTGAACCCCCATGTCCTAACCCTCGAGCCATGCTGCCAAAGGTCATAAGTTAGGGGTATCTATAAGAAGTAAAGTAACTAAGAAATAGCTAACATATGGAATTAATAAAGTAAGAAATTGGAAGAAAGAAGGTTTGAAGAGAGAACCAATTAAGAAATAAAAGGATAAGAAGAGAATAAGGCAGAGAGAAAGGAAAAAGTTATATAATTACAATACCCTCCCTACAAATTGTTAAAAAGTAGTGGGATAGAGAAAAATTAAAGTAAAATAGAAAAAAGAAGAAGAATCCCCTAAAATGGTGTGCAGCAGTAATGGGAGTTAATTTAATATGGTATCAAGTTGGGAGAAATAAATGTGGTACTGTAGGCTGTAATTAACTGTGATTCTTATAATAACCATTTCCCTATACCTAATAACCACTTTCTGTCTACCTAATGATTATTTCAGATTGCTAATAATTTTGGTCCTTAATTTTTTAGAGTACAGTATATGTATTTCTGTGTAAATTAGGTAGGGACATAATTATTTCATAAGGTACTAATATTTTTTGTAGTGGAAAAAGGGTTGAGGAAGTGTACACTTTTTTTGTGGTTTAGTGGAGAAACTGAAATAACATTTCAAAGTACAAATACGCCACTTGGAAGTTAGGTAAGAAAAAGAATTGTCTCGAGAAAAAAAATTTAGTAAATTATACTTACTATACTTTTGTATGGTAATGTTAAATATTCAGAGTAATGGTAGTGTTATGAAAACCGAAAGCAGACTACCTAACTATTATTTTATCTCTTAAAGACTATCATTGGTCTGTGAATTTAAAATTTTAGATGAGGTTACAAAGGCACTTATGGTCTTGGCACATTTAGTCAGAAGGACTTGCTAGTGTCCGTTTAAAAATCTACTTTGGTCATGAAAAAAAAGCATTGCCTCCAGAGTTAGTGTCATCAATTCGAGGAAGAGGGACTGAGTCTGCCCTGTTGAGATCATTAACTCTGATATTCTGTATACATGCGCAGGGTTCCATCAGGCTTAGGAACTAAGACACAAGGTGAAGTCCATTCATTCTTAAAATGCTCAACTAAACCAAATTTGATTATTATTTAACATAAGAACATAAGAAAGTGGGCTACTGCAGGAGGCCGACTGGCCCATACAGGGCAGACCCCTTTCACACCCATCCCAGCACTTCCATGTGCCTATCCAACTTCGTCTTGAAGCTCCCTAGCATCCCCGATCCTACTATAGCACTCGGTAGTAGGGTGTGTCAATTTAGGGGGTGAACTGGCTAAATTGAAAATCGAGTAATTTGGTAGCAATTTATTGTAGTCTTTAAGCATGCAAAACAATATTCTGGCATAAATTTTTTTTTATAATAAGTCCTACCTACATCAAATGGATTTTTAAATGTACATATTTGTGAATTTATAACATAACCAGCGTTTGCACACATGTTACTGTTTCAAGTTTCAAATTATTATATTTTATTATCCGCAGTCTATTTGAAAGTAACCAATGCCTTCATACTCTCTTTGCTTTGGTTTCTTGTCATCAGTAGTCTGCTTGCTATTTGTGCTTTGATGTCACCTTCTCGCCTCTCGTGGCTGTAAACATGGCCCGCTGCTTCTGTGACCATTTTCACACATCTCTCCACACTTTGATTGTGGGAAGGCCACTTCGGCACCTGCATTGGAGTCTCTTTAAGGTTTCTCAATTCTTGGCTAGTTAGACTTATTGTCAATGGTGGCTCTAAGACTTCCAAACTCAAGTCAACCAATTCTGACAATTTGGTGGCATTGACGTTTATTGGGGGAACTTTTCTTGAATGAAACGAACAGTCTCCCAACTGGTCGTCATCTATTAGCGTTCCTCTAATCTTTAGAATGACTTCTACAGCCTCGGTTCGGAGATTGGTACATTGACTGCAAAGCATTGCTTGCAAAACTGCTTCTGATCGAGCATACCAAGCGGACCTTCTTGCCACAGGTAACACGATGTCCCTCACTACCTTCCTCTGTGTTCTAACTAGCTGCAATTGAAACAAAAGGTGATTGGGCCCATCCACCCACATAGGATTAAGTTTCACACTAAACCACTGGGGAAGATAAACTCCAATAATAAATTCAACAATTAACCTCAAATTCTTCAGCACTTTGCCCTTCAATTCGTGTTTGGAAATCCAAATCCTGCAGAAACGAAGAGCTGTAGTTAACCAACGGCTGTGACTGACAGGTCCAATCTCCAAGAGAGCCAATGACTGAGGCACTTCTCCTGATCTTATTGCTTGGGCAATACGATAAGCATAGGATTGATCTGTGCTGAGATCTTTGATGACTCCTTCAGACAACGCCGGAAGGGGAGGGCCAACTTCGACCTTTGGAAAGGTTGTATTTATTTCTAGTTGTGTTGCTTCATCCAGCATGATGCCAAGGGGACCTGACCACTTGTTGTTGCTCTTTGTAGGACCATCAAGTTCCTGGATGAGATGACGAAGAGGTAGCTCGCCTGTATGTAAATCACATACAATCCAAACAAGTCTTCTTCCTAGTTTTTTCTCTAAATGCGTCATTACACCCCCCTGCCATCCGGTGTTCACTGCAGTTGAATCTCCACCAACAGCCTGCAGTGAACTGCCAAGTCCTCTCTCCTGAACCCAACATAAAATATGATCAGCAATGACCTCTGCATGTTTCTTCCCTTCTACTTCAGTTTCGGGAGCAAAGTGAAACAAAAACCGACCACCAGGCTCAGAACAGACAGAGTAGTGTTCTTCTCTGATGAGACCTGGAAACTTTCTGTTCACTCCCTCTACTTCTAGCAAAACTTTTGTGTCATCTATTCTTCCATCAAACAAAAGACAGGAGAGCCCTCCCTCGCTTAAATCTTTTTCATGCTGATCAGATATTTCCTTCATTATTTTTTCTTGTGCTCTTCTAATTTTATTATGATCTATCACCAAAGATACATCCTCTCGGCTGATGAGGCCTGCATCTATCCAAGCGGCAGTTGCAATTTCTGCAGCCTCACGAAGTCCAGCATGGTGGCGAATACTAGCTAAAGCAATGTTTGAAATATTTCTTGTGTTGTATTTCATTTTCTTTGGTAAAGGTTCAGATGGCTCTTTGGAACTATCATCTGATGTTGCTTCCTGTTCATCAGAAGAACTATCAAAGAAGTGATAAACATCTTGACACAGCTCTTCCTCTCTTTGGATGGCTTCTTCACTCTTCATTTTCTTCTTTTGTTCCCTCTCTCGGATTTGTTCTCTCTTCTTGGCATTAGCAATCTGCTTCTTTGTTTCTGAATAATCTATTGAACCCATTTGCATACTTCCTTGGCCTTCTGCCTTTGTCCTCTGTGCCTTTATAAATTCAAGCTCTAAAACAGGGATCTTCTTTTCACGAGGACAACCACAATCAATGTGGGAATTATTTTCTCTCTTACCTGAGTGAGAACAGTTGGATTCAGAACATAATTGTATGGAGCACTTGCAGGTCAAAATGTCAAACAGAGTATCAAGTGTATGCAGAAATTCATTTTTCCTGGCCAAGTTTCCTTTACCAAGTGATGTTTCAACTGCTTTGTGCCATAATTTCGTTAGTTTTAGCTTAATAGTTCGACACTGATTAATCACAGGTGGTTTGAATAGTGCATTAGCTTTTGTCCATTGATGCAGAAGAGGGACTATCATGTCATTTATGAGTTCTTTATCTGTATAGTACCTTCTGTCCTTTGCATTTTTTTCTCGAAGGAGTAACCCTAATCTTAGGATGTCTCTCACTGTTGGAAGTTCTGATACAGGAAGCTCCTTCCCTTTACCAACTAGCAGGCTCAAGTGGGTTGACAACTGACTTCTTGTCTTCAATTTTGACATCTTCACACTATCTGACAAATAGAAAAATATTTCAATGTTTCATAATTCAATTGTTGTTTCAAAAAATATCAATTTGTTTATGAAAAATGCTGTAACAGAAATAACATAATAATTTCTTAGAACATAATGTTTTATACAATGATATAAGTAACTGCGACAATCAATATGCCCTACTTACAATAATTAAAATGTAGAATTCGTCTGGTAGAGTAGGTGCAAGTGCAATGAGAGCAAACCACCGTCTATGATATCTAGAAGGAGAGTGAGCCGGGCGCCTTATCCTCACGCTTGGTACAAGTCAAAACAAGAATTAAACTGTCCCACACGGAGAGCCTGTTCATGTTCATGTTCTGACATGCATATTGTACACAAGCTATAGAACCATAAAATACTCCATAATCCATATGCTTACATGAGATTAGTTAATATCAAGTGAATAATTCTAATCAAGTCTCATTAATTTGTTGAAATACTGATATTTGAAACTTTAAGGTATAATTGATGTAGGTGAGGGTTATTTCAATTCATTTTTGTTTGCTAATCTCAAGTTTAGACATAAAGAGGCACAATATTTTGACTACCAAATTTGATTTTTAACATGTTGACAAAATTGACACCCTACTCGGTAGCCTATTCCACATATCCACAACTCTATTACCAAACCAGTGCTTGCCTGTATCCTTTCTGAATCGGAATTTATTTAATTTAAAGCTATTTGTTCGAGTTATTTCGTTATTACTGAGCTTCAGAACATCTTCCATTTTACCCTTGTTAATCCCACTTACCCACTTGAACACCTCTATCATATCTCCCCTAACTCTACGCCTCTCTAATTAATGCAAGCCTAAGCTTTTCAGTCTTTCTTCATATGGAAGGTTTCTAATATTATGGATCATTTATGTCATTCTTCTTTGTACTCTCTCCAAAGAATCTATGTCCATTCTATAATAAGGACACCAGAATTGAACCGCATAATCCATGTGTAGCCTCACTAATGCTAGGTAAAGTTTCAAGATAACGTCAGCAGTTCTGTTACTCACACTCCTAGATATGAACCCAAGAATCCTGTTTGCCTTGTTGTGAACGCTAATACAATGTTTTCTAGGTTTCAAGTCGTTGCTAACAAATACACCTAGATCTTTTTCACAATCTGAGTTTTCTATTTCCGTGTTACCTAATTTATACTTAACGTTTGTATTCGTCTTCCCTATCTGTAGAACCTTGCATTTATCAGTATTAAAATTCATTTGCCAGTCTACTGACCACTCTCCCCATTTTGGTATCATCTGCAAATTTACTAATCCTACTAGTTATACCTAAATCAAGATCATTAATGAATATAACAAACAGCAGAGGGCCTAATACAGATCCCTGGGGAACTCCGCTTTTGACCGCACCCCAGTCTGACTTTAATCCATTTATGCTGACTCTTTGTTTCCTACCAGTTAACCATGACCAAATCCATTTTAATAATGATCCACCTATTCCATGTGCTTCTACCTTCCTTATCAATCTCTCATGAGGGACTCTATCGAATGCTTTACTGAGAAAAAGCTAAGCAAATTTGTGAGACAAGAACGTCCCTGGGTGAACCCGTGCCGAGAAGAATGAATTAAGTTGAATGTTTCAAGGTGGCTTCTGATTTTTGTAGCAATAATTGACTCTAGCAACTTGCCTATGATTGACGTGAGACTAATGGGACGGTAATTTGATGCAATTGATTTATCACCCCTTTTGAAAACCGGAACTACATTTGCAAGTTTCCAAGCTTCTGGCACTAGGCCCGATTCCAATGACTTATTAAATAAAACTGCTAATGGATTACTCAACTCATCTCTACATTCTTTTAATATTCAAGCATATACCTCGTCTGGACCAGGCGATTTATGAGGCTTCAGTTTGTTAATTACTTTAAGCACATCGTTACTAGTAATATTGATATTCATCAACATATTTTCTATACTGTCGTTATATACCTTATGAACTTCTGGAAACTGTGCTAGGTTTTCATTTGTGAATACGGAGCGAAAATGACTATTTAACGTACTACACATTTCTAACTCATCATCAGTCATTTCTCCTGTCGTAGTTTTAAGGGGACCTAATGTATCTCTAACCTTTGATTTATACAGTTGATGAAAAGCTTTGGGGTTATTTTTCGATTCGTTTGCTACCTTGATTTCATAATTTCTCTTTGCTTTCCTAATTTCTGTTTTTACCTGTCTTGTTAGGTTCTGATAGTAACCAAGTAAGCGATTTTCGCCTTTCTTAACTTTTCTATATACTCCTTTCTTTTTCCCTAGAAGATCTAAGAGTCTATTATTCATCCATTTTGGTTGGTTCCGTATCGATCTGAATTTTCTTTTAGTGATGTGTTTATTTTGAGCATTATGGATTGTCGCTGTATCTTAGGGGATACACGACACTAAGCTTGCCTCACAGGACTAGCATTATTCACTAACACAATATCGTGCTCAACCACAGGCTAGGGTGAGGTACAGTACATAAGAAAGTATATCATCAAAATCATGTAACAAAATTTCAATTTATACACTTTACTCCTGATATAAATGGGTAAGTTTACAATTTATATTTCTAAGTACATCCGAGTTTTTAGTTTAACATCTGCCCTGTCTACTTCAAGTCACTATCCTCACTCAAGTCACTCTTCTCACTTTCTTGGGACACTATATTAACATTAACCACCTAGTCATATATGGAGGGATACTCTTTTAACAAGTGAACATGTATTAATCTTTTGCTTTTACCTCGACCAGGAGTAGGAATTACTTAAGAACATATGAATGGAGGAAACTACAGCGGGCCTATTAGCCTATGCTGGGCAGTAGGGTGTGTCAATTTTGTCAACATGTTAAAAATCAAATTTGGTAGTCAAAATATTGTGCCTCTTTATGTCTAAACTTGAGATTAGCAAACAAAAATGAATTGAAATAACCCTCACCTACATCAATTATACCTTAAAGTTTCAAATATCAGTATTTCAACAAATTAATGAGACTTGATTAGAATTATTCACTTGATATTAACTAATCTCATGTAAGCATATGGATTATGGAGTATTTTATGGTTCTATAGCTTGTGTACAATATGCATGTCAGAACATGAACATGAACAGGCTCTCCGTGTGGGACAGTTTAATTCTTGTTTTGACTTGTACCAAGCGTGAGGATAAGGCGCCCGGCTCACTCTCCTTCTAGATATCATAGACGGTGGTTTGCTCTCATTGCACTTGCACCTACTCTATCAGACGAATTCTACATTTTAATTATTGTAAGTAGGGCATATTGATTGTCGCAGTTACTTATATCATTGTATAAAACATTATGTTCTAAGAAATTATTATGTTATTTCTGTTACAGCATTTTTGATAAACAAATTGATATTTTTTGAAACAACAATTGAATTATGAAACAATGAAATATTTTTCTATTTGTCAGATAGTGTGAAGATGTCAAAATTGAAGACAAGAAGTCAGTTGTCAAACCACTTGAGCCTGCTAGTTGGTAAAGGGAAGGAGCTTCCTGTATCAGAACTTCCAACAGTGAGAGACATGCTAAGATTAGGGTTACTCCTTCGAGAAAAAAATGCAAAGGACAGAAGGAACTATGCAGATAAAGAACTCATAAATGACATGATAGTCCCTCTTCTGCATCAATGGACAAAAGCTAATGCACTATTCAAACCACCTGTGATTAATCAGTGTCGAACTATTGAGCTAAGACTAACGAAATTATGGCACAAAGCAGTTGAAACATCACTTGGTAAAGGAAACTTGGCCAGGAAAAATGAATTTCTGCACACACTTGATACTCTGTTTGACATTTTGACCTGCAAGTGCTCCATACAATTATGTTCTGAATCCAACTGTTCTCACTCAGGTAAGAGAGAAAATAATTCCCACATTGATTGTGGTTGTCCTCGTGAAAAGAAGATCCCTGTTTTAGAGCTTGAATTTATAAAGGCACAGAGGACAAAGGCAGAAGGCCAAGGAAGTATGCAAACGGGTTCAATAGATTATTCAGAAACAAAGAAGCAGATTGCTAATGCCAAGAAGAGAGAACAAATCCGAGAGAGGGAACAAAAGAAGAAAATGAAGAGTGAAGAAGCCATCCAAAGAGAGGAAGAGCTGTGTCAAGATGTTTATCACTTCTTTGATAGTTCTTCTGATGAACAGGAAGCAACATCAGATGATAGTTCCAAAGAGCCATCTGAACCTTTACCAAAGAAAATGAAATACAACACAAGAAATATTTCAAACATTGCTTTAGCTAGTATTCGCCACCATGCTGGACTTCGTGAGGCTGCAGAAATTGCAACTGCCGCTTGGATAGATGCAGGCCTCATCAGCCGAGAGGATGTATCTTTGGTGATAGATCATAATAAAATTAGAAGAGCACAAGAAAAAATAATGAAGGAAATATTGATCAGCATGAAAAAGATTTAAGCGAGGGAGGGCTCTCCTGTCTTTTGTTTGATGGAAGAATAGATGACACAAAAGTTTTGCTAGAAGTAGAGGGAGTGAACAGAAAGTTTCCAGGTCTCATCAAAGAAGAACACTACTCTGTCTGTTCTGAGCCTGGTGGTCGGTTTTTGTTTCACTTTGCTCCCGAAACTGAAGTAGAAGGGAAGAAACATGCAGAGGTCATTGCTGATCATATTTTATGTTGGGTTCAGGAGAGAGGACTTGGCAGTTCACTGCAGGCTGTTGGTGGAGATTCAACTGCAGTGAACACCGGATGGCAGGGGGGTGTAATGACGCATTTAGAGAAAAAACTAGGAAGAAGACTTGTTTGGATTGTATGTGATTTACATACAGGCGAGCTACCTCTTCGTCATCTCATCCAGGAACTTGATGGTCCTACAAAGAGCAACAACAAGTGGTCAGGTCCCCTTGGCATCATGCTGGATGAAGCAACACAACTAGAAATAAATACAACCTTTCCAAAGGTCGAAGTTGGCCCTCCCCTTCCGGCGTTGTCTGAAGGAGTCATCAAAGATCTCAGCACAGATCAATCCTATGCTTATCGTATTGCCCAAGCAATAAGATCAGGAGAAGTGCCTCAGTCATTGGCTCTCTTGGAGATTGGACCTGTCAGTCACAGCCGTTGGTTAACTACAGCTCTTCGTTTCTGCAGGATTTGGATTTCCAAACACGAATTGAAGGGCAAAGTGCTGAAGAATTTGAGGTTAATTGTTGAATTTATTATTGGAGTTTATCTTCCCCAGTGGTTTAGTGTGAAACTTAATCCTATGTGGGTGGATGGGCCCAATCACCTTTTGTTTCAATTGCAGCTAGTAAGAACACAGAGGAAGGTAGTGAGGGACATCGTGTTACCTGTGGCAAGAAGGTCCGCTTGGTATGCTCGATCAGAAGCAGTTTTGCAAGCAATGCTTTGCAGTCAATGTACCAATCTCCGAACCGAGGCTGTAGAAGTCATTCTAAAGAT
Organism: Homarus gammarus; assembly: GCA_958450375.1. Taxonomy (NCBI): domain Eukaryota; kingdom Metazoa; phylum Arthropoda; class Malacostraca; order Decapoda; family Nephropidae; genus Homarus; species Homarus gammarus. The sequence goes on along the minus strand of CAUDMG010002415.1, from coordinate 815,806 downwards.
TAGAGGAACGCTAATAGATGACGACCAGTTGGGAGACTGTTCGTTTCATTCAAGAAAAGTTCCCCCAATAAACGTCAATGCCACCAAATTGTCAGAATTGGTTGACTTGAGTTTGGAAGTCTTAGAGCCACCATTGACAACAAGTCTAACTAGCCAAGAATTGAGAAACCTTAAAGAGACTCCAATGCAGGTGCCGAAGTGGCCTTCCCACACTCAAAGTGTGGAGAGATGTGTGAAAATGGTCACAGAAGCAGCGGGCCATGTTTACAGCCACGAGAGGCGAGAAGGTGACATCAAAGCACAAATAGCAAGCAGACTACTGATGACAAGAAACCAAAGCAAAGAGAGTATGAAGGCATTGGTTACTTTCAAATAGACTACGGATAATAAAATATAATAATTTGAAACTTGAAACAGTAACATGTGTGCAAACGCTGGTTATGTTATAAATTCACAAATATGTACATTTAAAAATCCATTTGATGTAGGTAGGACTTATTATAAAAAAAAATTTAAGCCAGAATATTGTTTTGCATGCTTAAAGACTACAATAAATTGCTACCAAATTACTCGATTTTCAATTTAGCCAGTTCACCCCCTAAATTGACACACCCTACTGGGCAGTCCCGTTTGCACCCAACCCCTATCCCTCATATATCCATCCAGCCTATGTCTGAAGCTACGCAGCGTATCGATTTAATGATGATGTTTGGTAACTTGTTCCACTCACCCACTACTCTATTTCCAAACCAATGTTCACCTATCTCACGCCTAAATCTAAATTTGTCTAATTTAAAAACCATTGCTACGAGTTCGCTCCTGGTGGGATAGTTTGAGTACCTTTGTTATATCACCTTTGTTTAGCCCTGTCTTCCATTTATACACCTCGATCATAACGCCCCTCACTGTACGTCTCTCGAGGAATGCAAATTAAGATGCTTTAACCTGTCTCTGAACTCAAGTTCCCAATGCCCTGGATTAATCTTGTCATTCTCCTCTTAATGTTCTCTAGGGATTCTATATCCATTCTGTAGTACGTAGACCAGAACTAGACTGCGTAATCCAAGTGATGTCTCACAAGCGCAAGATATAATTTCAGGAAAATCTCGCAAGTCATGTAACTAACACTCCTTGTTAGCCTTGTTTCGAGCAAATACACATTGTTGACTTAGTTTAAGATTCCTACTTATCATTATTCTTAAACCTTTCTCACAGTCGGATTTCTCTATAACAACGTTGTTCATCTAATATATGGTGTCTCTGTTTGCACCATGTAGACTAAGAACTTTACCTTTGTCCACATTAAATTCCAGCTGCCATTTTTCAGACCATTTGAAAGATCTGTTTAGATATTCCTGTAGTTTTGCGGAGTCCTCGTTAGATTTAATTACACGCCCTATTTTAGTGTCATCAACAAATTTACTTATGCAGCTGTCTACGCCTATATCTATGTCGTTTATGTATATATCATAAATAATAATGGTCCAAGTTCTGAGCCTTTGGGTACTCCACTAGTGACGTTACCCCAATTGGATTTTCTACTGTTAATGCTTACTCTCTGTTTCTTGTCCTGTAACCACGCCCTAATCCATTTTAAAATATCTCCTTCAATGCCATGATCCTCCACTTTTCGAATTGTCATTCATAGGGGACGCTGTCGAAGGCTTTGCTAAAGTTGAGGTATACCACATCATAATCGTGCCTATCACCCAATCATTCGAAAACAGCTGAAAAAAATACTAATAGATTAGTCAGACATGAACGCCCACTTGTGAAGCCATGTTAGGATTCATTGATCATCTTGTGCTTCTACAGGTGATTTCGAATAGAGTTTGAAATTATTGCTTCCAGCAATTTGCCTACAATTGACGTTAAACTGATTGGACGGTAGTTAGAGGATAGTGATCTATCTTCCTTCTTGAAAATCGGGTATCACATTCGTTATCCTCTAGGATTCTGGTACTACACCCGTTTTTAATGACTTGGTAAGCAAATTTTTAAGGGCAACTAAGCTCTTCCTTACATTCCTTTAATACTCTGGCAAATATCTCGTCGGGACATAGTGACTTATTAGGCTTTAGCTTGAATAATTCCTTACTAACATCGTTACTAGTCACTACTATCTCTCTTAATCTATTTTCTTCACTATCTCTGTATATAGTCGGTACCTTGGATATCATGTTCATATTTTGGTGATGAAAACTCTTGAAAAGTATCTGTTCAGATTATTGCTCATTTCTCTGTCCTTATCCGTTAGCTGGCCGGTGTCTGACTGTATTGGTTGAATCTTGTCTCGTGTTTTAGTGTGATCCATTTGAAAGAATCCCTTGGGGTTTGACTTCTCCTCCCTTGGACCTTCAGTTCATTTTTCCTCTATGCTCTTGGAGGTAAACTTCACTACGATTTATTTTCCTACCTATAGCCTTCCTTTGGCCAATAATTTTTTTTAAATACTCATTTCTCCATTTGCGGTCATTGTTATTTGATCTGAGTTTTCTGTATGTTATGTTTTGCCTTTGTGCATTAGGTAACTCGTTATTCAAATGGTTGTAGAACTAGTTAACCTTAGATCTCGTGATCAGGTCCTCCTTAACCGTCATGTTTTATGAGGTTATGATTTTCAGGTCTACAGGTCGAGTGAGGTCGCCCTTTGTGGGTACATTGTGTGAGGTTATCTCACATGAGGTCATGTAATTCACCCCCAAACGTGATTCCCCTTCTCTCCGCTGCCTTTTCAAACTATCAAAGTATGCCCTTCTGAAATCTGGGACGTTAATTGAATTTTCCCTTTGACTGCCATTAAACTCTAATTTGAATCTCACTTCTTTGTGATTGCTGCTAGATAGTTCGTTCCCTACCTCGACATTACTAATGAGGTTTTCTCTGTTTGATAGAACTAAATCGGGTATATTATTACTCCAGGTGAGTTTGACTATATGTTAACTTAGGAAACAGTTCTCAACTGTTTCAAGAAAATCCTCTGATTCTGAGTTACCCATAAGGTTGGTCGAATCATTTGACTAAAGTGTAAGTCGCCTACTATACAGACTTTGCTGTCTGGATGCCCTGCACAATTCATCCCAAATAAGTCGCCCATTAACTCCATCAAGATTAGGAGGTCTATATATTACTTGTATGATAAATTTTTCCCTACCATCGGTTAATTCCAGCCAGATTATCCTTGACATAGATTGCTACCCCGCCTCCTTCCTAATCTGCCTATCGGTATGGAATAATTTATAACTTGTAATTTGGTATTCGACAGGTAACTCACTTGAGTCTAAGTTTATTCATGTTTCGGTGAATGCTATAATATCGGTTTTCTCGGTATATAACAACGCTCTGATTTCATCCATTTTGTTTCTCATACTTCTAATGTTTGTGTAGTAGACATTTAAGTTAGTCGTGATCTGGGTCCTCCGTTTGTCGCATTTAGGTTTTAACTCCCTGCCTAATTTAGTTTTGTCATCATTCCTAGAACTATTTCTCTGTAACTTTTAATTTTGTTTACCTGCTCCTACTGCAGTTTCCTCGATTTTCATGCTCACATGTTCCCTAGCAGTTTAAAGACTATGACATCTTTTGAACTGCCCTCTCGAGAGAGCCAGTCAGGTTGCCACCCCATTCCTAGACAAATGCACCCCATCCCTAGCATAAAGGTCCCTTCTGCGGTAAAAGTTTTCCCAGTTGTCAATGAATGGGACTGATATTGACTTGCAATATCTGTCAAGGCGCCTATTGCCATCAACTGCCCTTGACAACCATTCATTAACAACTCTCCTTTTAAGCAGGTCCAGGACACCACATATGATAGGGATCCCTCCCAAACCCAAATACGTTCAATAGCTGTCTTGAACTTATCAAGGAACTCCTCTCTCCTACACTTGCCAAAATCATTGACTCCTGCATCATGGCAGATAATTGGTTTGTTCCCATTACCAGATAAGATATTGTCCATCCTGTCAACTATATCCTCCACCGCAGCTCCTTGCAAACACACTCTCCTCCTATTTTAGTTTTTAGCACAGCTCTAATATAGTTCAAGGTACCTTCATGACTGAGAACCCCAAAATACATTTCGTCTTATTAACTCTCCTCCTTTAGTTGATAATCTCTGTTCCCTTTCTCTTCACTACAACACGGCTTCACTCTCCCTCTTTTACAGGTACTTTAACGAGCATTGTTCGGTGGATTCAGTATCCTGTGTACCGCCAGCAAGGCCATGGGCTTCTAACACTCATCTTCCCCGCGGTGCCCGCCATTTCTGTGTGGATATTGGTCACACTAGAATAACCCGTTTTAGTACACCCCTATTTCCTCACACAAACAAACTGAATGCTCTGCCATCTTCTGTGTTTCCATACTCTTACAATCTGTCATACTTCAAAAAGCTGATTTTCCGGCATATTTGTGATATAGATTAATAGTCTTTTCTCTTCTATTTTTCATTTATTTTTACTCCTATTTTTTCGCTCCCCAGACACGTTGTGGGTAGATGACCTGTGCCTGAGTGGGCTATTCCCCGTAGAAAGGGGGGGGGGGGTGGCTTGATATCTAGCCTGTAAATGGATACTTTCTTAGAGGTAAGAAAAGAAGAATTTTTTCACCTACTTTGAAGTGTCTACATACAAAGTCTTTATCATAATGTACATTCATTTTCCCTTACTAAAATTATTATTATTATTACAGTTACTGTATTATTTTCATCATTATTTTATTTTATTTATTTTTTCATAAATTTTATTTATTATGAATTATTATGACTATTATTTATTATTATTATTATTATTATTATTATTATTATTATTATTATTATTATTATTATTATTATTATTATTATTTTTATTATTATTATTATTATTATTATTGTTATTGTTATTGTTATTGTTATTCTTATTCTTATTATTATTATTATTATTATTATTATTATTATTATTATTTTTATTATTATTTTTATTTTTTATTATTTTTTTTTCGCCCCCCCCCCCCCCCCCCCAGGCCCCGATGTGGGTCAGTGACCTGTGTCCGGGTGGGCTAATCCCCGTAAAAAACAAACAAAAAAAAAACAAAAACAAAAACATTTTTCTTTGCAAAAATCTTGTAAATGTTTTAATCTACATTTATCCTCATAACATAATGACTCAATGTTAAGGACTCTTCTTCATCCATCTAGCGTTCCTGCAATAATTTTAATGACATCTAGCTTCTCTGCCGAATATCAGTTCATTTTGAATACCCTAGACTCTCCTTCTTGGTACTCCTAATTGCATACAGTATCAAGGGTGTAACTTTCATCCCAATTGTTGCCAGTCTCAAGAAAATATTAATTTTAGTCATAATATTCTTGAGGGTTTGGTGGAACCTCTCAAGAACACTTTGAGTTTCAGGGTGGTAAGCTAATGCCAAATACTGTTTGAAAATACCATATATATAATCTGAACCTTGGTAAGACTGAATAATGCGAGGGACTCATGAACCTAGACATGATGTGTCTTAAGGATATGGCCTATGGATATCTCATTGTGCTACAAATAACAGTCGACAGAAATTGATTACCATTTATTGTCTTAGGCAAAGGACCCACACAGTCAATAATGACTTAAGCAAAAGGCTCACCTACCACAGGCGGAGGCTGTAACGGAGCAGGAAGAATGACTTGATTTGGTTTTCCAGAGAGTTGGCAAATACAACATGGTTTGCAAAATTTAGCAATGTCAAAGGAGATTCCAGGCAAAAAAAAAATCAAAATCTTATTGGATGTCGTTTTCACTCCCAGGTGACTTCCTATAAGGTCATGAGCTTAAATTAATACATAATTCCTGTAACATGAAGGTACAACATTTTGATTTACTACATGCCATGGTTTAAAAGTACACTCATCAAGGAGGATGACATTTTGTCATAAGAATATTAGCCTTCAGATAATAACATACTGGCTCATCCAAACTTTCTGATTCTGCGACCGCCCTTATGAACAAGGGACGTAAGGTGGGATCAGACTTCTGGGTAACAGGAATATCGCTAAATTCCAGAGACTCCACAGACTCTTCAGCATTCACCTCAGGACTATCATCGAGCACTTTCTTACACGAATCTTCCACAATATCCTGTATAGGCTTCACATCAGCATCAAAATTATCAGAGAAAACGCAATCAATCCCAAAACCAGCAAATCAGATCCCAAATCAGCGTCCTGAACTGTTTCTCGATCAGCCACCTCCTTAGACCAACTCTGGATGATAGTGAGTGCTGCAAACAACCTAAGATTTTGCTTCTGTACCCCAATATCAGGACCAACATCTAAAAGACTAAAGCAAATCACAGGATCAGGAACCTCACGAATTCCAGAAATACCATTTCCCAACAGGAACACATCCCATCAACAGGCAAGGAATCCTGAGGCGCCACAGTCACTTGCTGGGAGATAAAGTCTGTGTAGATTCACTAACCAAATGTAAATGTTTCCTGTTGTCAATCCTAATCTCCGAGAGTCATGAACCACGAGAGTATGAACCACTGAACAAAGCATTCACTCCTCCAGTTTATAGGGTGATTTACTCTCAGGGATGCTGGTGTGTAATCCAGGTAAGATGTGGAGTGTGCTGAAGCTTGGCCCCTGTGCTTGCTCGCCTCTTTCGCCTTTGCCTCAAAACCAAAACTTTTCCTTCTTCTTGGAAGCATGCCTTGGTTCCGCCCATCCCGAAGAAGGGTGACCATTCTAATCCCTCTAAATATCGCCCCATTGCCCAGACTTCATCCCTCTCTAAGATTTTCGAAACTATCTTGAACTCCCATTTTCTCCGTCACCTCGAACGCCATTCTCTTTTGTCGGATCACCAGTATGGCTTTCGCCAGGCGAGATCGACTGGTGATCTGCTTCCCGACTGCACCTGTCTTTGGTCACCCTCTCTTAGGGATTATGGGGAAACTTTCGTTGTAGCCCTCGACATCTCCAAAGCATTTGACAGGGCATGGCACAAGTCTTTGCTTTCCAAGCTTCCCTCTTATGGTTTCTCTCCCTCATTTTGTTTTCTAATCTCCAGCGTCCTTGAGAACCGTTCCATGGCAGTTGGTGTTGATGGATCGATCTCTCGCTCTTTCTCTACCAATAGTGAGGTCCCATAGGGTTTTGTTCTTTCACCTACTCTTTTCCTTCTTTTTATTAATGATTTATTTCACACTACAACTAATTCTATCCATTCTTACGCTCATGATTCTACTCTTCACCCTTCTTCACATTTTCCCCTTCCTCTTAACTCTCAAACTAGATCTGTTTCTAGAGCTGGTATCATTCCATCTATCAATGCAATTCTATGCAGCATCTCCGAATGGGAGGTAGAATCTTGGTTTAATTCAATTGTAATAAAACTCAGTATTTTACCAATTACACTTTCTAAATTAGATGATCTCCCACCAATTACATTTCAGGACGCTATCATTCTGCCAAATTCTAAAATAGATATGCTAGGCCTCACCATTTCCTCTAATATGTCATGGAAGCCAAACATCCTCAACATTGCTAAAGCTGCTTCTCGAAGGCTGGGAATGCTGTACAGATGCCGCAGCTACTTTACTCCTGAGCAGTTGCTTCAAGTATATATGGGATTCATTTGTCCTAACTTGGAGTACTGCTCTCATATCTGGGTGTGGCTCGTCTTCTGTCCAACTGTTAGATAGGGTGGAACCAAAGGCATTTCGTCTTATTAACTCTCCTCCTTAAGTTGACAATCTCTCTTCCCTTTCTCTTCGCCGCAATGTTGCTTCACTCTCTCTCTTTTACTGGTACTTTAACGGGCAATGTTCGGAGATTTGGCATCCTGTGTACCGCCGGCAAGGCCGTGGGCTCGTAACACACGTCTTACACGTGGTGCCAACCGTTTCTCTGTGGATGTCGGTCACTGTAGAATAACCCGTTACAGTGCATCATTCTTTCCTCACACAGCCAAACTCTGTTTCCATACTCATACAATCTGCCTCACTTTAAAAAGCTAGTTTTCCGGCATGTTCGTGGTGTAGATTAATATAACCTTTTTCTTTTATATTTTTAATTTCTTTCTATTCTTATTTTTTTGGCTCCTTGGCCCCGTTGTGGGTCGTTTGACCTGTGCCCTTGTGGGCTAATTCCCGTAAAAAAAAAGACTTTCAATTATGTACAATATAGTTCTTTTACATTATTGTTAGTAAGTATATGTCCTGAATGTGGTATATTCACTAACCAAATGTCAATGTTTCCTCTTGCCAATCCTGATCTCCGAGAGTTGTGAACCACGGTAGTACGAACCCACGTCCGAAGCATTTACTCATGACGTGGGGTGAGGAACCGGGAACAGGTGGGAGAGGAGGGTGACGGGCTAGTGGGATTGTGAGGAGGGTAGGATTGGAAGGTGGCAACAGGGATGAGAGAGAGGCAAAGTAAAATGTCTCCAGCTACAACCCAATATTATTAATTAAGCAAACCATTAATGTGTAATAAAGAGAATAATGTGATATCGGAAATTAGTAAGTCTGACCCTGTTACTGGCGTGGTTAATTATATATTCATATATTACTGGACAAATGTTGAGACAAAAAACAAGCCAAAATAATACTACACTCCCTCTCCTGCTCCACCCTCCCCTACACCCATGGCCATCAGCCGTGCTCTGTTCCTTCAGGTCTCTCCCTCCCTCGCAGAAATGTGAGGAACTGTTTCACACAATGAGTAACAGAAGCATTTGATTACAGTTATAAGCAATGTAATATTAATGTAGTGTAAAAAATGCAGCAATCCGAAATTGCCAAGCGCACATAAAATAACACACAACTATGATTGCTAAGCAGTTCCTCATTTTGAGTGGATATTGTTATTATTACAGCTTGCAACAACAGGAAACTCAGCACTCTTATTCGAAGTAAAGTTTGCACGTACAGTACACTCCTGTTAGCTTTGGCTAACCTGGGACATGTGTTTCGTTGTATGGGGGAGACACGTTATAAGAACATGTTTGCTACTTTATCTGCGTAGGGATTCAATGATATGTTGGTATGGACCAGAGGTTATGCATGACAGTCGCTAGTCAACATATGCTAAAGTACTGAAATAGGTAAACAATATAAATTCATCAGGGCTGACTGGATATTGTCGAAGACTCAGAGACATTAAGTTTTACTGTTAATTAAGATGCTGTTGTTGACGCTGGGAGATATTCCACTGGGTATTTCTATGTTCACCTCCATTCGGCCTAATGAAGATATCTGTAATCAATTCAGCTAAGATCACGTTCGATATCTGTAGGATTCATTAATAAGAGTTATTGATTTAGCATGTTAACACTTTGACCATTACAAACCCTTACGCAAGACATAATCACACAACACTCATTAGAAAAGGTAGCATTAGAGACAATTTTTTCAACATAAGTTAAAATAAATGTTCACTGAAGTCGACAATGCTAGCTCTTAGTTACAGGAAACATTGACATTTGGTGAGTGTGTCTACCATAATCAGGACATATTCTTAATAATAATACTGCAAAGGAATTATATTAAACATATTGAAAGTCCATATCTGGGTAAAACATCCTATAAATTAGAGGAGGCAGTCGCCATGTGATATTGGGTTTTCACCACCTCCCCCCTCTCTACACCCCAACTGTCGTTCGTCATTGTAATAGTTTCTCAGTTTCTTAGCCCTTTAACCAATCAGAGTGAAAACTAGGTTTTCCAGACAGCAAATCATGGATACACAGAGGTATTGTCTGGCTTTCAGTCATGAAGGCTCACTCATCTCCTGACGTCCACATGGATAGGCAGCGGACTCAGTTAATCTTACGAGGTCAGATCCTCACCCTCCGAGACAACCGCCTCAGTATAATGGCCATCGCTCACCAGGTAGGTGTCTAGCCTAGGACTGTTTCAAGAGCGCATTCTGCAGGCAGCGGAAGAAATTCCCATCACGAATGCTGTTACTATCAGAGACGAACTGCAGCTCAACGTGTCCAACGAGACTTTGTAGAGACTGCTGCATGAGGCAGGAAGCCACTATAGGTAATGAATAATAGGTTAACCATATACAGTACATATTTGCTTAATATGAATATGCATATTATAATTTTTACATTACAGTCAGAAAAACTCTGAGTACTGCATGAGTATTGAATAACTTACGCACATCTGTGATAGCGAAACTGCTGAATGGCAGTTTTTTATTCTTTTATCAGATTCAAATCATAAGGCAAACACAGACAAAAGACATTTTGAATAATATTATTATTACAAAGGAATAAATACATAAGCTGTTACAAATGTGCATCACAAACCCTATTCTACTTTATAATCAGAACTTGACTAGTCTGTTACTCTCTTGTTGTTAATAATTCATCACTTCGTATGAAAATAGCAAATAACTAAATTTCACGGGTTTCCTGCAAGCAAGGAGCGCCTCATCGATCAACACCGTGCTGCGAGGCTCGCCTTCGCCCGCCAGTATATTGGCGAGGGATTAGACTTTTGGTCAAGAGTGGTTTTCTCCGATGAGAAGACCTTCGCTTCGACCAATCATTTTCAGATACATTTGCGGAGGCGAAATAACACGGGGTATGTTAAAATACCTCTCCTTGAGGACATATTGAATCCAAGTAATCGTATATAAGTTTTATAGTTTATTGACAACATATGTTTTCAAGTCCGTACCCTTTGGATCATGCTCTAGTCCATTTTAAAAGTGCAGTACCCTGCGGTATCATTTCAAGGATGTTAATTGTCCAGATTTTTTTTTATTTTATTGGGCACCCCCCCCCCCCCCACATCCTTGTGTAAGGTGAAGCGCAGAAGCGTTTACAGCGCCGAACAGGGAAGCATGCTAAGTTCATGCTTGCCTTATGTCTCATGAGTTAAGGGCGTAGAAGCCTGAAGAGTCAAGGGCGTAGAAGCCTGAAGAGTCAAGGGCGTAGAAGCCTGAAGAGTCAATGGTTTATGTCTAAGAAAGTTATTGGAAGCTCCAACAACTTGTCCCTGAATACGAATTCGCAACTTTCGATTTACAGCAGGTACCTACTTTGCTGCTAGGTGAACAGGGACCAAGGGAACTAGGAAGAGTGTCCAAAATTGTCCAGAATTAGGACAAGCATTTTATATGGATAACCTGCAGTGGAGTACTGCCAGAAAACATGTATGCCCCTGCAAACATGGAATACATATTTTACAGGACTGAGGTATATTATGTCAGGATTTGTCATGAGCAAGATGGAAACTAGCGGCTACCAGTTATTCATGACATAACGTAAGGAACCCTCGTGATTGGCTTAGATTTCTACTGCTAATCGAGGTTTTGGCTTCTGATAGGCTGCACTGGGGGTGAGGGATTATCGAATTATAAGATTATCCAACCCCTCCCCAGCAGATGTGTGTGTCAGAGCGTCGATAATTCCCGAGCGGGTAGCCTGTTGATAGAAGGAAGCCTCGTGCGAGTGACTGGCAAGAAGTAAAGGTATAGTCCACTTGGAGCTCTCTAGCTGTTTGAGGTGTCAGTTAAAAAGCGGGCGGAGTACTCACATCCTTCAGTGAAGGGCTACCGGTCGGCCTTTGAGGATTTTGAGTCACTGTACATAGGTACATAGATTATATTTGGTCCGTGTTCTCTGTATTTTATAGTAGGTTGTATTATCTTCTGTTGTATTGTCTGAATATATTATATTATATATTTGTCATGCCACGTGGCTAATTATGTGTCTTTGTGTTGCCCAGTTATGCCATGTTAGTTGGGTGCCCTGTTTTATTATGTAAGATTTCCTAATCTACATGAGTTGGGTAATGTATATATAGAGAGTTGTGAATTGGAATTCTTCGATATTATATTGGACATATTTACACATTGTGTATTGTTATCCCGGAATTGAATTGATATTTAACGGTTAATTTGGAAGACCCTGTGACCTGCGACAGTATTCCTGGAGAGAATTGTTAGGTTCTGAATAATAAGTTCTATATACAGGAGAGAACATAAACACCTGTATAGTTTTGTAGGTTCGGTTTACTGGATAAGAGTATGTACACAGAGGGAAGCAGCACTTTCCCTAGGCTAGGCTCCTTGTCAACTGCTATAGGCGACGTATGGCAAGTGATACATTAGCAGCTTCCATACGTCGCCAGGCACATTAATTAAGCGTGTGGGATATGGTAATAACATTGCCACACGCTGCTAGCTAGGCTGAATAAATAATACATAAATGGAGCACATACATAATATACATACATGATATATAATCCAGTATACATAATATACATACACCTCCCTCCCCCCTATACGCTCATAGCAAAGTCTTGAGCGGACCTTTTCTTTTGGATCCGTTCTGAGCGTCGAGGGACTTCATCACTGGGAAGGGTATGGGACTCAACACTGGTGGCGGGGCCAGCAGAAGGCATTGTTACGGGGCGGAGAAAACGGCGGTTCCTCCACCACACACGACCACTGGGTAACCGCACCTGGTAGTCCCGTGACCTGCCGAGACCCATGACTACGCCTACTTTGTCCCAACGTAGGCAGGTCGGGTCCTGAACACGGACATGGATGCCGACACTCAACCTGGGGAGAGAACGGGCGTGGTCATTGTAGCGGGCGACGACGTCCTGAACACGTTCGGCGGCTCGGCGATCACAATCCTCTGTCTTGGCCTGCCACTCCTTGGAGAAGGATTGAGGGTGAGCAGGGACACAAGAACGAAGGGGGCGTCCATACAAAACCTGGGCAGGGGAGCGTCCGGTGTAGTTAGGTGTGTTGCGGAGTTCAAGAAGACCCCTGTCGAAGGCCTCGCAGTCAATGTTCCCAGAAGGGGCCACCTTAAGGATGAGGTGCTTCAGGGATTTGACAGCAGCCTCAGCGTGGCCGTTGGACTGCGGGTAATGGGGCGATGACAACACATGCCGGACTCCCCATCGGTCAAGGAACACAGCAAAGTCCGGCTTGTGAACTGAGGCCCTCCGTCGGTTCGCAGGCGTACAGGGACGCCCACGTCACGGAAGTAGTGGCGGAACTTGCTGATGGTGGCGGCAGACGTCGTGTCATTACCGCACTTGATGACAACCGGCCAACCAGAGAGACGGTCGACGATAACGAGGAAGGACTTTCCTGACACACAGAAAAAGTCGGCCGACACAGACTCAAAGGGGCGGGTGGGGTTGTCGTCACTCATAAAGGGTTCCTGCTGCTGGCTGGGTTGTAATACGCGGCGGGGCTTACACACCCGGACAGCATTGGAGATGTCGGGGTCGATGCCAGGCCGGAACACAGTCTGTCTTGCACGCCGTTTGGTGGCCTCGGCTCCACAGTGACTGTCGTGGAGGCGAGCCAAGGCGTGGAGACTTGAAGCAGCAGGGACAACTACCGAAGGAGAGGTGTCACTGGCCAGAGGTAGGGGCAGGGCGGCGGCAGGGTAGTTGCTGCTCCCTTCGTGCACCCTGTTGGCGTGTTTTACCTCGAGAATCGGTGTTGGGAAGTCCTGGGAGATGATGGCCAACTCTTGGCAATGTCTGTAGGACAGCAAAGGAGTCGGGACGCCATTTTGCACATCAATCCAGGCTTGACACGATCTGTTGCCAAAGGTGACGTGTGCATAGAGTGAACCTAGGGCCGGGGTCATCTGTGAACCATCTGCCATAAAGCGGAGATCCTTGGGGGGCGGTCCTAGATCACTTGGAGAGAGCCCCAAGCATTGCAAATGCTGGGGACCGATGACTGTAGCATCAGCGCCGGTGTCGGGCAACATCTGAAGACGGGATGACACACCGCCGTAGGTCACAATGACACTGATATACTGAGGGACTTTGGTCCTGGGACGCTGGGGGGAGCACACATTCCTAATGTGGCTCGAGCGTTGTCAAGAGTCGTCGTACCTCTGATTGGAAGACTGTGGGCGGCCCTCTCTGGTGGAGGGGGGCTGAAGCTTCCGCCGACTCGGTCCCTTGGGTTTGTTGGAAGGGCAACACTTGTCATAGTGGCCCAGACGACCACACACATTGCACTGGACGCGTTTGGCTGGGCACCGTACTGTGAGTGACCAGTGGCCCTTACGGTCACAACTGTTGCAGGTAGACTGAGCAGCTGGACACACCTGTGTTCCGTGCTGCTTACCACAGTTGTTGCAAAATAAACCGGGCGTGGACGTGGTGGGCGAAGGCGTAGGAACAGACTTCTTGTCCTTCTTGTACCGGGACACAGCGCGTACAGCTGTAGGGGGAGCGCGGATGGCAGAGGTGGCACACCTGGCGGCCTCATAGGAGCGACATATCGTCGACACATCCTTAAGAGAAGAGGAAGAGTCGAGGGAGGTGAGGCGTTGGACAAGTTCCTCGTCCTTAACACCCATCAGGATCACCTGCTTCAACTGGGTCTCCTCGCACTGCTGGTGGTGGCCTGGACATATATCTACCTCTTCCGAGGCTCTCTTAAGACGCACGTAAAAGGCATCAAAAGACTCACCCTCCAACTGTCTGCAGCTAAACAATTCCCTCCTGCGCAGAGCTTCATTCTGCTGTCCTTTGATGTGCCGTTGTAGAACGTCCAGTACCTCCTCTACAGACAGCAGAGAGGTTGGGGGTACCTGCAACGTATGTTCCAAGACACGCTGAATTTCCAAGGACAGGCACATACGCAGCTGGATGAGTTGTTTAGGCTGTGACAAACTCTGGAGATCCACCATTGTAAAATAATCAGTCCACCGTCGCCGCCATTCACGAAAAGTCTGGAAAGTCTCATCAGGCTTCAAGATGGGCGGCGTTTGAGCTGCTGCTTTAGGTGGGGCTGGGGGGCGTGAAGGAAGCATGGATGAGGTATCTGAACCAGTCAGTACCGAGGCAGTGTTAGAGCCAGGGGCTTGGTTAACAGTGAGGCGAGATATCAAGGCTTCAAACCGTTCACTGTCTTCCAATCTCCGTTGGTTGTCTCGTTCTGCCTCTGCTTGCCTTCTGTGCTCATCCGCCAAACGTCTGTGGGCTTCATCCTCGCGTTTCTCATCTCTCATAAACTTCAGTAAAGCAATTATCTCTGGAGACAACGCTGAATATTGAGGTGAGGGACTGCGCGATGTGGGGGCTGGAGCGTCGTGGCCGGCCTGGTCATCCATCTCTGCGGGGCTATCACCCGTCTGAGTCATCCAGACGCTGGGTCCACGGCTACGTAAGGCGTGAGACATAACTACTTCCTCTGTGTACTATGTCTTAAACCAGTGTTGACCGGTCAGCCCGTCGTATCAACAAGATTTCAGACAAAAAATTAATTAAATACACAGATAAGTAGGTTATATATATAAAATATATATAAGGAAGCCGCGCGGTCAGCGAGTGTTAGTACGTGTATGTGTGTGAGTGTGTGTCCCGGGCCGGCAAAGCGTCTCGCCCCAGCTGTGAGGGGGGGTGGAGGCGGCGCTGTGAGGGGGAGTGGAGGGAGAGGCGCGGCGACTCCCAGTCAGTCCAGTTACCCTCAGAACGCGGTCAGAGACGGGTGCACTGAACTCTACTCCTTACAAATGCCCAGAACGTGCCGTATACCTTGGGAATCCTTTAGAACAAGGTCACACATGAATGGCACGAACACACAATGCACTAAACACTTCACAGAAAATCACTGTCACTGACACTGCTCAAAGTTGCTGAAATTCTTCAAGGTGACGCGCGGGAGTTGACCCAAGCGAGAGGAGTCCGTACGCCGGCTTCCCCACAAACTTTGCACTATCACTCGTAATTATCCAGTAAGATCGGATCACTGCGCCATGTTAGGTTCTGAATAATAAGTTCTATATACAGGTGAGAACACAAACACCTGTATAGTTTTGTAGGTTCGGTTTACTGGATAAGAGTATGTACACAGAGGGAAGCAGCACTTTCCCTTGGCTAGGCTCCTTGTCAACTGCTATAGGCGACGTATGGCAAGTGATACATTAGCAGCTTCCATACGTCGCCAGGCACATTAATTAAGCGTGTGGGATATGGTAATAACATTGCCACACGCTGCTAGCTAGGCTGAATAAATAATACATAAATGGAGCACATACATAATATACATACATGATATATAATCCAGTATACATAATATACATACAAGAATATCACAGGTTTTTATGACAGGATTAAAAAAAAAATGGACCTTTAATGGGTTTGCAATGAGATGGTATGTCCGACAGACTTCCACTAGACTTGCTAGAGGAGTGAAAACTGCATTTCATAGTGCAAAGATAGTCGTTGAAGGCGCCCCGTATCTAGGTGATAAGTTAATCTAGAATCAGACTTTGGTTCGCGACGTCAACCGCCTCCTTAGAGACAATGAAATCGATACAGCTTTCGGGCTGGGTGGTGGCCATGAGTTCTGCTAGTCAGTTGTGTGTGGGTTGGTTTGGCATAAATCCATATCGGTTAGTAGAGAGACGATACGGGATGTTGTGGAAGAGTTGAGCCAGGAGTATTCATTCAAGAACCTTACAGATGCAGGAGGTAAGAGAGATGGACCGAAATTTTGTTGTGCTTGGCTTTGGTTTGGGGACAATGGCGCTGGTGGCCCAGGATGGTGGGAGTACACCCTGATCAAGACTCATGTTGTAGAGATGGACAAGGGGATTCCCGGGGACCATCAGGAGACGACGAAGGATCTTATAGGGAATGCCATCTCCTGGTGCTGTAACCTTCCTTCTGAGAAGAGCTTGTCTCAGTCCCTCAGCTCCTCAGTGAGAAAAGACGTGTTTTGTAGGCACTCCTGATTGGCAGCTAGAACAAGGCTGTTTAGCCCTGCCCCCGCCTCCCCCACTCAAGTTATATCCCAACTCCTTACCAACCTCACTACACCGGGATTTATCAGCAAAACATTCAAGTGATCAGTGTAATGATTGGTTACCAAACAGTGAACCGATAGTGCATTCCAAGGAAAAGCACAAAAACACAGCAGTGTAATGGCAGACCATGGGCACTTTGTCGTTCACCTTCAAAGTGCCAGTGACAAGATGATGATGATGATAGTGAAGTAAAGTGGCAAATGACTTTGCACTGGGAAAGGGGAGGAGAGAGAAGTAAAGCATAGAAACGGGAAGAAAAGTGGGAGGGGTAGATAGCAGGTGGGCTGTCCACCTAGCGGAGACGAGTTGAAATGTTGGGGTGGTGGCCGCACGCAGCACACGCCCGTCCGCCCAAGGGAGGAAGGTGGAGGGGAGGGAAACTAAGCTAGCTAGGTACTCATTATTGTAATGGGTGTTAATTTATGCTTATTCGATGGTGGTGTTATTTGTTCACATATATGTGTAAAGTGGGTCTTGTTCTAATATGTCAGCATGGAGGCTCTTGGGCCACCAGCGACTTTAACCTTGGCCAAATAGATTGGACTGACCTTACAGGTAACTCAGAATCACAGGATTTTCTCGAGACGATCCAGGACTGTTTCCTAAGTCAACATATAACCGAACCCACACGGGGTAATATTATACTGGACTTAGTTCTGTCGAACAGAGAAAACCTAATTAGCAATGTCGAGGTAGGGAACGAACTTGCAAACAGCGATCACAAAGAAATTCGATTCCAGTTAGATTTTCAGGGCAGACGTATGGAAAATTCCACTAAAGTACCAGATTTCAGAGGGCAAACTTTGACAGTTTAAAGAGGCAGCTGAGAGAGGGGGTGTCGCGCTTGGCTGTGAACCTGACAGATGACACCGACCTCATAACGAGATCTGAGATTGCCGAGTTCCACGCCAATTTAAATAGTGAGTTACTTAATGCACAAAGGCAGATCATACCATACAAAAAACTCAGATCAGACAACAATGACCCTAAATGGATAAATAATTATTTAAAGAACATCATTGGCCAAAGGAAGACTATAGGTAGAAGGATAAATCGTGGCGAAATTCACCTCCGGGACTATTATAGGGTATTGGCGAGTAGGGTTAAAACCGAGATAAGGAAAGCAAAGAGGAATAATGAGGTAAGGATAGCAAGGGAGGCGAAGACAAACCCCAAAGGATTCTACCAAATGTATCAAACTAAAACACGAGAAGAGATTGGACCAATACGGTCAGACTTCGGCGAGCTCACTGATAATGACGGAGAAATGAGCAATAATTTGAATAAATATTTTTCAACAGTTTTCACCACCGAAAATTTAAACATGATACCCGAGGCACCGACTCTATTCAGAGATAGTGAAGAAAACAAATTAAGTGAGATAGTAGTGACTAGTAACGATGTTAGTAAGCAAATAGACAAACTAAAGCCTAATAAGTCACCTGGTCCCGATGAGATATTTGCCAGAGTATTAAAGGAATGTAACGAAGAGCTTTGTATGCCCTTAGCAAAGTTGTTTAACATGTCATTAAAAACAGGTGTAGTACCAGAATCCTGGAGGATAGCGAATGTAATACCGATTTTCAAGAATGGGGATAGATCACTATCATTAAACTAAGGCCCAATCAGTCTAACATCAATAGTAGGCAAATTACTGGAAGCAATCATTTCAAACTCTATTCGAAATCACCTGGAGAAGCACCGATTGATCAATGATTCCCAGCATGGCTTCACAAGCGGACATTCTTGCCTAACTAATCTATTAACATTCCTTTCATCAGTTTTCGAATCGGTGGACGAGGGGCACAATTATAATGTGGTATATCTCGAATTTAGCAAAGCCTTCGACAGAGTCCCCCACGAAAGACTAATTAGAAAGGTAGAAGCTCATGACATCAAAGGTGACATCCTTAAATGGATTAGGGCGTGGTTACAGGGCAGGAAACAGCGAGTGAGCATTAACGGCACTAAGTCCCATTGGAGCAACGTCACAAGTGGAGTTCCCCAAGGCTCAGTACTTGGACCATTATTATTTATTATATACATAAACGACATAGATATCGGCATTGACAGCAACATAAGTAAATTTGCTGATGACATTAAAATAGGACGTGTTATCAAATCTGACGAGGACTCGGCAAAACTACAGGAAGATCTAAACAAATTTTTCGAATGGTCTGAAAAATGGCAGATGAAATTCAACGTCGACAAATGTAAAGTACCCAGTATAGGAGATGTAAACAGGGAAACCAGATACCAGATGAACAACGATTCCATAGAGAAATCCGACTGCGAGAGAGATTTAGGAGTAATGATAAGTAGGAACCTTAAGCCAAGTAAACAATGTGTTTTTGCTCGTAACAAGGCTAATAAAGTACTTGGGTTCATACAAAGGAGTGTTAGTTACAAGACTAGCGAGGTCATCCTAAAACTGTATCTTGCTCTTGTGAGACCACACCTGGATTACGCAGTTCAGTTTTGGTCACCGAATTACAGAATGGATATAGAATCCTTGGAAAGAATTCAGAGGAGAATGACAAGACTAATCCCGGGCATTAGGAACCTTGAGTATAGAGACAGGTTAAAGCATCTTAATTTGCACTCCCTTGAGAGACGTAGAGTGAGGGGCGACCTGATAGAGGTGTATATGTGGAAGGCAGGGCTAAACATAGGGGACATTACAAAGGTACTCAAACTATCCAACCAGGAGCGAACTCGTAACAATGGTTTTAAATTAGACAAATTTAGATTTAGGCGTGAAATAGGTAAACACTGGTTTGGAAACAGAGTAGTGGATGAATGGAACAAGTTACCAAATATCATCATTAACTCGAATACGCTGAATTGCTTCAAAGATAGGTTGGATGCTCATATGAGCAATAGGGGTTGGGTGTAAACGGGACTGCCCAGTATGGGCCAATAGGCCCGCTGCAGTTTCCTCCATTCTTATGTTCTTATGTGTGTTTTAGTAATTCCTTCTTCTTTTAACTGGGAGAATAATGGGTCCTCCATCTCTTCAAGTTTGATCCATATTCTCTGAGCTTGGCTGTGTGTACGTATGTTCAGTTTTTCGATATTGTATAATTCGTGAAGTTCTTGTATTTTTGTGGTGTATGGCGGGAGTTGCTTTGATGCTCTACGGATAGCTTTGTTTTGTACTGATTGAAGTTTAAGTTGGCTGGATTTGCTGATCGCGTTGAGTGGTATTGGTGGATACTCTAGGTGAGGGCGGACAACTGCTTTGTATAGATGTAGTTGAATTTTGGTGTCCATTTTGCTGAATCTTTCTTAGTTTCGTGAGTAGTGATTGGGCAGTCTGTTTGCATTGTTTTATGTGTTTTGCTATGCCTGTTCTTGTTATTGTGAGTCCCAGAATTTTGCCTTCGTTGGAGTATTGTATAAATACGTTGTTGACTGTGATTGGTGCAGGGTTTATTTTGGCAATGTGTATTATCATTAGTTTCTGTATATTGGTTTGAATTTTCCACTTTTTTTCATATTCGTTGATATGCTCGATGGCGTGGGCTGTTTTCCGTGCCATCATCTGTTTGCCCTTGCCTGGATGTCGGATGATTTGGGTGACGTCATCAGCATAAGCTACGTATTCTCCGTGTATAGGAGGTGGCATGTCCGCCGTATATATTGTGTAGAGTGTGGGCGAGAGGTTACTTCCCTGTGGTACTCCGCTGTATAATTTGATGCTTGGGCCTATGTGGTTACCTATGATAATTTTGGCCTCTCTATTGTCGAGGAAGTTACAAAGAAAGGAAGTAAAGTTGTTGGGAAGTTATTGGGTGGTAATTTTGTATTTGAGCCCTAGGTGCCAGACCTTGTCGAATGCCTTTGCTACATCCCTTAATACATTGCTCTTTGTTGTGCATCGCGTTTGCTATGTTTTCGTAAATTAGGGCTAAGGCTGTATGGGTTCCTCTATGTTCTCTAAATCCGTGTTGTTTGGGGTTGTACTTCTCTTCAAATTCGAGGTGTGTTCTCAGTCGGTGGTTAATTATTTTTTCTAGGACTTTTCCCGGTGTTTCTAGAAGAGAGATTGGTTTGTAATTTGATACTTGGATTGGAGATTTACCTTGTTTTGGTATAAGTCTGATGCTTGCTGTTTTAAATTTCCTTGGGAAGTAGCCAGAGGCAAGTGCTGCATTAAAAATGTTTCTGAGTTGGAGTATCATGTTGATTGGTAGATACTGGAGTATGGGTTTGTTTATTTTACTGATGCCCGGGGCTTTGTTCTTGAAACTGTTTATTGATTTGTGAATTTCCTCTGCGGTGATTGGTTTGATCAGTGTGGAAAGATAGATAGATAAAATGCTAGTGAAAGGGGAGAAGGAGGTTCAGGGGAAGGATAAAGGGAGAATTGAAGTGAATTTTAGGAGGAGAGAATAGGTGCAGTGGCAAAACACCGCTTGCGTGAGGGAGTATAAGTTGGAGGCAGCAGCAACTCGCCCGGACGCGGCTAGGAGGCGGTAGGACAGAGTCAGGTTAGCGTCAGGTCAAGCGTCTGGTGCGTGTTGGGTTGGGCCATGGTTTCTCAGTGTTTGGTCGGCTTGATTGTGTGTGTTGTTTTCTTGTGTGGAGGAAATGTCTTGGTCTTCTGTCTTGGTGTTCTTCTTAGCTTGATGTTGATTTTGTTCTAACTCTCCTCCTCTTCTTGCTCTCTTGAAGTGTCCATTCATTCGCGTTTGGGTCTTGTTGTTCGTCTGACCTCTGACCCTCAGCCAGTGCGGACCTGTGTTCCTGTCAGTGTTAGTGACATAGTGACATGGCAGCTGCTGACGAGTACTCGACCACCTCTCACGTTCTCCAGCTTTGTCTTGCCTTGCAAGACCGACTGGAGAAGGTTGAGAAGGAGGTCCAGAGTCTCAAGGGCGAAAACTTAGCCTTGAAGCTAGTTTTAGAGGAGAAGAAAACCTTTGCCAGTGTCGTGAAGGACGGTGAAGTTGAAGTGGATTCGTGGAAGGTAGTTGCTGCTAGTGCTACAAAATGCACTCTAAAAAGGCACTCAGCTGTACTGTAGACCTAAACAACAGGTTCAGCACCTTAAGTGACGAGTGTGAGGAAGGTGCTAGTAACACCACGAGTGCTACTCCCTCTGTTAGTGTGGAGAGAGGGAGTAGCGCAGGTAAGAAATCACCACACTCAGGTAAGGTCAAATGTGTTTCTGTCATGGGAGACTCGATGGTGAAGTATTTAGGTAACAATCTCTCCACTAAAGTTAGGAAGCTCGAGTGTCTCCCCGGGGCAGGGATAGGTAGAGTACTGGAGAGAGTGGAGAACGTCATTGATGACTGTGGAGACAACCCCATAGTCTTACTCAGTGCAGGAGGCAATGACGTAGGTAAGCTTACCAGTGTCGAACTGCATAAACTGTATAGGGAAGCTCTAGATAAGATTAGGGTGAAGGGTGGAACTCCTATTGCTTGCTCTATCCTACCTAGACGTGGTGCCAGTCGTGAATGGATGTCCCGTGCAATTGGTTTCAATTGCTGGTTGGAAGAATAGTGTAAAGAGCTGTCGACGCCATTCATTGATAGTTGGAGCCTGTACTATGGTGATGATAGTATGTATGCAAGGGATGGGGTGCATTTAAGTAGGAAGGGGGTGGCCGTGCTAGCGAAGATAGTTGACAAGGTAGTAAAGGTGGGGTTTTAATATGTCCAAATCCCATCAATGGTAAAGAGAGGAAAATACCATGTGAAAATAACAGCAGTGAAACAGAAGTAGATAATGCTGAAAATATAGTTAGTCATAATAACAAACATCAAAGTAATAAATGTAAAACAGATAGAAACGGAAGAAATATATTGAGTGTTTATTATACTAATAGTAGAAGCCTGTGTAACAAAATGGACCAGCTCAGGGCCATTGTTAGTAAAGAGAACATGGATAAATTCAAACAGCAAACATTTTTTAGCAGAATTTCATATTCCAGGGTATAACCTATTTAAATTTGACAGAGTAGGAAGGAGAGGGGGCGGTGTAGCAGTGTATATCAGGGTGTCATTAAAAAGCTGCAATAAATCAAACATTAAAACAAATAGCGACAATGAAAGTATTTGGGTAGAGATTGGTGAGGGCAATGAGTCCGTAGTCATTGGTGTTATATATAGACCACCTAATTTGAGTAGGAACGATGGTAAATTGCTATGGGAGGAAATATAGAAGGCATCTGATAGAAACAATGTATTTATTCTAGGCGATTTCAACTTTTCAGGCACAAATTGGAAAAATCAACTTAGCGATAATGAATCTGAAGATTTTCTAGAAGTAGTACAAGATAGTTTTTTATATCAATTCATAAACTCGCCCACTAGAGGAAATAATATCCTCGATTTAGTTCTCAGTAATAATGAAAATCTAGTAAAAGATGTTGGGATTGGAGACGAACTAGGAAACAGTGATCATAAAGCCATATATTTTAACATAGTATGGGATGGCAGGAAGAAGGAAAATTCGGCCTTGATCCCGGATTTTAGGAAGGCTAATTACGGTAGCTTAAGGAGAGACCTAAGGGATGACCCTATGGTCAAAAGATTAATCCCCCCAACACCCCCGGAAACTGTCAACTTAGGACGGGATAACCCTGAATTTAATTTAGCAGCTACTTATGAACAATTTATTGCGACAATCCATAATGCTCAAAATATACACATCCCTAAAAGAAAATTCAGATCGATACGGAACCAACCAAAATGGATGAATAATAGACTCTTAGATCTTCTAGGGAAAAAGAAAGGAGTATATAGAAAAGTTAAGAAAGGCGAAAATCACTTACTTGGTTACGATCAGAACCTAAAAAGACAGGTAAAAACAGAAATTAGGAAAGCAAAGAGAAATTATGAAATCAAGGTAGCAAACGAATCGAAAAATAACCCCAAAGCTTTTTATCAACTGCATAAATCAAAGGTTAGAGATACAATAGGTCCCCTTAAAACTACGACAGGAGAAATGACTGATGATGAGTTAGAAATGTGTAGTACGTTAAATAGTCATTTTCGCTCCATATTCACAAATGAAAACCTAGCACAGTTTCCAGAAATTCAAAAGGTATATAATGACAGTATAGAAAATATGTTGATGTATATCAATATTACTAGTAACGATGTGCTTAAAGTAATTAACAAACTGAAGCCTCATAAATCGCCTGGTCCAGACGAGGTATATGCTAGAATATTAAAAGAATGTAGAGATGAGTTGAGTAATCCATTAGCAGTTTTATTTAATAAGTCATTAGAATCGGGCCTAGTGCCAGAAGCTTGGAAACTTGCAAATGTAGTTCCGATTTTCAAAAAAGGTGATAAATCAATTGCATCAAATTACCGTCCCATTAGTCTCACGTCAATCATAGGCAAGTTGCTAGAGTCAATTATTGCTACAAAAATCAGAAGCCACCTTGAAACATTCAACTTAATTCATTCTTCTCAGCACGGGTTCACACAGGGACGTTCTTGTCTCACAAATTTGCTTAGCTTTTTCTCAGAAGTTTATGAAGCGGTAGATAATGATAAGTCATATGATATAATTTATTTAGATTTCAGTAAAGCATTCGATAGAGTCCCTCATGAGAGATTGATAAGGAAGGTAGAAGCACATGGAATAGGTGGATCATTATTAAAATGGATTAGGTCATGGTTAACTGGTAGGAAACAAAGAGTCAGCATAAATGGATTAAAGTCAGACTGGGGTGCGGTCAAAAGCGGAGTTCCCCAGGGATCTGTATTAGGCCCTCTGCTGTTTGTTATATTCATTAATGATCTTGATTTAGGCATAACTAGTAGGATTAGTAAATTTGCAGATGATACCAAAATGGGGAGAGTGATAAATTCAGACAGTGACTTTGAACACCTTCAAAGAGATCTAGATACCTTACATGAGTGGTCAGTAGACTGGCAAATGAATTTTAATACTGATAAATGCAAGGTACTACAGATCGGGAAGACAAATACAAACGTTAAGTATAAACTAGGTAACACGGAAATAGAAAACTCAGATTGTGAAAAAGATCTAGGTGTATTTGTTAGCAACGACTTGAAACCTAGAAAACAATGTATTAGCGTTCGCAACAAGGCAAACAGGATTCTTGGGTTCATATCTAGGTCTGTGAGTAACAGAACTGCTGACGTTATCTTGAAACTTTACCTAGCATTAGTGAGGCCACACATGGATTATGCGGTTCAATTCTGGTGTCCTTATTATAGAATGGACATAGATTCTTTGGAGAGAGTACAAAGAAGAATGACAAAAATGATCCATAATATTAGAAACCTTCCATATGAAGAAAGAATAAAAAGCTTAGGCTTACATTCATTAGAGAGGCGTAGAGTTAGGGGAGATATGATAGAGGTGTTCAAGTGGGTAAGTGGGATTAACAAGGGTAAAATGGAAGATGTTCTGAAGCTCAGTAATAACGAAATAACTAGAAAAAATGGCTTTAAATTAGATAAATTCCGATTCAGAAAGGATATAGGCAAGCACTGGTTTGGTAATAGAGTTGTGGATATGTGGAATAGGCTACCGAGTGCTATAGTAGGATCGGGGACGCTAGGGAGCTTCAAGACGAAGTTGGATAGGCACATGGAAGTGCTGGGATGGGTGTGAAAGGGATCTGCCCTGTATGGGCCAGTCGGCCTCCTGCAGTATCCCACTTTCTTATGTTCCTATGTTCTTATGTTCTTATGTCCTCATAGGTGTGGAAGAAGTCGGAGACGGTGAGGTTGACCACGTGGGCTTCAGCTCCACGGGCCTCTTTGTAACTCACTTTCTTGTCGAGTCGAGCCTTGGCTATCCTGCATTCCTCCTTCCATTTCGGGCAGGTCCGATCGGAGGAAGAATGTGGGCCGCCACAGGCAGCTCATTTTTTTACTGTGTTGGGGCAGACCGTGTAGCGGTGTCCGGGGCTGCCGCACAGGGAGCAGGTGTCCTCCTGCGCCTCACACTTGTTAACAGTGTGTCCGTAGTGCTGGCATTTGCAACAGCGTTTCGGTCTGCAGTAGGGCTTGACTGGCACAGTTACCCACGCCAGTTGAGCCTCCTTGGGTAAGGTTGTATGGTGTCCGATGAGGGTAGTGGTGTCGGACAGCTTCTTCACAACTTGGAGTTGCCCCTTGAGGAGCTCACTCAGCTCTGCTTGGTCCACGTGGGCAATTTCGGCGTGGGAGATTACTCATAAGAACATAAGAAAATAAGGAGTCTGCAATAGGCCGGTTGGCTTGTGCATGGCAGCTCCTGTCGAGAGTTACTACCACTCTCTATCATCCAAGAATCTATCTAGCCTCCTTTTGAAACTTTCCAGAGTTCCCGCACTTACTACAAAGTTGCTAAGCTTGTTCCACTCGTCCACCACCCTATTTGTGAACCAGTTTCTTCCTATCTCGCTCCTAAACCTAAACTTATCCAACTTGAATCCGTTGCTCCGAGTCCTATCCTGCTCGGATATTATAAGAACTTTATCTATATCCCCTTTATTGATTCCTTTCACCCACTTAAATACTTCTATCATATCTCCCCGCACTCTTCGTCTTTCTAGAGAATGCAAGTTAAGTTTCTTTAACCTATCCTGATATGGAAGGTTTCTAAGTCCCTGAATCATTTTTGTCATTCTTCGCTGCACCGACTCTAGTGAATTTATATCCATTCTATAATAGGGGCACCAGAACTGAACCGCATAATCGAGGTGCGGCCTAACTCGCTTCAGGTTGTCCCACTTGTAGGCAATCATTTTAAATGGAATGCCGTTGATGTCTGTGATCTCCGTGAGCTGTACGGGCATACCCTTCTCGGCGAAGGTGATCTTGATGTCACCATGGAGCTTCAGTCGTTCTACCTTGGTGACCCCCATGATCTCATTAGTTTCAAAGAACTTCTTGAGAACTAGGAGGTTTAATTTCTTGGGGCAGGCCGGCGTATCCGGACGTATCCACGCCACGTTATCAAACTCGTAACCGTTCATGGTGAGAGAGGGCTAGAGAGTGTAATGAGTGTGGAATGATCTGTTGTTCTTGTTGTTGAGATTGTCCGACCGTAGTCCGACACGGTCCTTTGCCTATAGGCGGCCCGTTCGGTGGTTCCGGCTGGAGCTCCTGGAGCAACCAGACCGGATTGGGATTGGAGGTTGTCCTACCTGCAGATATGGAAGGATACTGCAGGTTGCAAGTGTGAGCGGACCCCCGATCAGTGGACGTTTACCACCAACCCCCACTCTTGGACGTGGTCAGTTTCGGAGTGGCGCGCCCCCCGAACTGGGGTTCGCAATTGCTGGGAGAGGATACTTTCTAAGCTATCTGGGTGGTGGGTATCGTGTGATGACCCCGGAAAAGGTGGTGAATATGGTTTGTTTGGGTCTTTCAGGTTAGAGTGGCCGCTGGTGTTGTGTGTGCTTCTTGGAAGTTTGAGTTCTGTTTTGGAGGTCTTGTGTGACTTCGCAGTCGAGGAGATAGTGTTCAAGTGGGCTGGCTGCTGACTCCTGACAGTAGGTGCATTCCATGACGTCATTTCCGATCATCTGCCAGGAGCACTTGTACCCTAGTCGTAGTCGATGAAGGCTGACTTGGGTTTGTCTTGGTGTTTTCGTGTCCGCGAAAGGTGGTTCCCCTTTTGTAGCCGCCAGGTACCATTTGGCTGATTAGGAACCAGCGTTGAATGCGTGAAGGAAGCTCTTTTTGATGTGGAGCTTGCAAGTCTTTCTGAGGTGATTCTTGATCTGTTGCACACTCGCTGGAACTTGAATGTGTATGCTACTAGAACGTGTAGCTGCCTTGGCTGCTTCGTGTGCCACGTCGTTTCCCCCGATCCCTACATGACTGGGAATCCAGTGTAAGACGACTGGGCGGTTTTGGCTTTGGAATTCCTGTAGATGTGCGAGGATCGAGGTTATGATGTGGACGTTGTCTCTTGGTTGGCTGTGTTGCAGCGCCTGCATGGCCGATTTCGAGTCCGTGTGAATTATGATGGACTTGTTGTGTTGTGTTGCAGCGTGTTGTAGGACCTTTGAGATTGCTACCAACCCTGTTTGTAGGGTGGAGCAATCATTAGAATGTCTCCATCGGAGGGTCTGACCTTAGGTGTAGAAGGCTGCTCCGGATGTATGATGTTTTGGATCCACCGAGCCGTCTGTGAAGTATGATGCTGCATCAGCCGGTGTCTCGGTGGCTATGGCTTCAAGAGTTATTTTTTTGAGGTCCTCCTTCTGGAGGTTGACTTTACTATCGCCTAGGTCAGTAATTTTGAATATGGTTGGTGGAGGGCTCCATGGTGGACAACTACGAAACCATTGTCTCGCGTGTCTTGGATGTTCTTGACGAGTGTTTCTGCTTGCAGGTGTCGGATGACCTCGCTTGCCTCGTGCGACGAGGCGGCCCCTCGCTCTCTGTGGTCGAGGTGGAGGGAGGCACTGATTCGCGTTTTGGCAGCTGTGGGCTAATCTGATCTACAGATTTTGGCGAGGAGACCGGCTGTCACCTGCTTGACTCGTACTGCCAGGGGTGGTAGTTCAGTTTCCATTTGCAAATTGCAAATTCTGGTCCACATGGGTGCTCCGAGCATGGTCCTAAGAGCATTATTTTGGATGACTTCTAGCTTAGCTATCTGGTCTTCTCTCAGTCCAATGAGTGCTGGAGCACTGTAATCTACCAGCGATTTGATGGCGGCCGTGTAGTAGGCTATGAGCACATGAAAGTTTGCTCCTGCGGTTGTGCTGGTGTGCGACCTCATTATATTGTGCCTGCTCTTCGTCCTGTGCCTGAGATACACGAGTTGCGGCTTGAAAGTGAGTTTCTGGTCAATCCAGATTCCAAGACACTGGTGGGTGTTGGTCCAGACTACCGGCGTATTTTGTAAGGACAGCATCTTGTCTGGTGTGTCTGTGCAGATGGCCATCGCTTTCTACTTGGCTGGATTAATCTTGAGTCCAAGTCTGTTGCACTCCTTTTCTATAAGTTGGAGTGCGTGTTGCGTGTTGGCTAGTCTGTTTGATCCTCTTACTATTAGCTGTAAGTCGTCTGCATAGCATAGGAGCTTGGCTGTTTGTCTGAAAGGAAGTTTGACAAGATTTTCCATCAGGACATTGAACAGCATTGGACTGAGGATGCCTCCTTGTGGGGTTCCGTTTTCATGGACCCTGTAGCTTGAGGTTGCTCCCTGAAAGCGTACTCTTGCTTCTCTCTGTGTGAGGTAGTTCTGGATCCACCCCAGCAACCTTCCTTTGACGCCTTTTTCAGTGAGCGTCGTTATAATGGCCAGTGGATTTGCTAGTTCGAAGGCCTTCTCCAGGTCGAGGAAGACCACCAGAGCTGGTTTGTAGTCCACTGTGCTGAGTATCTCGGCGATGTTGTTGCCTGTGCCGGTGTTCTCGGTGTAAGCAAAAATGTGAGGGTGTGGGCTGCCTACTTTCCACTTGAGTCGGTTGAGAGCCATTCTTTCTCCCATCTTCGCTATGCAGCTGAGAAGGGAGCTGGGCCTCGGTTTGTCTGGTTCTTTGGGCTTCGGAATGGGCTGTATATCTGCCTTCTTCCATTCCGGTGGAAGTCTTTGTGCTGTCCACGAAGCATTGATGACGTGTAGCAAAGCCTCGTGTCCGTCTTTACCGGCATGGGAAAGCATGGAGTAGGCTATCCTGTCGGCCCCTGGTGCTGTGTCCTTGCTTCGTTTTAGCGACTTCTGGAGTTCTTGCTGGTTGAAAGGTCTGTCGGTGTCATCTTCACTGTTGCAGGCTTCTTCGATTATCTGGAGTCTGACCTGTCGCAGACGCCGTTGTGTCTCCTCCGCCTGTCTCCGGAGGTTTTTCGTTGCTGCTATGTCAGAGAACAGTATTACAAACCACGCCATCTATTGTGTCATGATCTAACTACCCAACACTACCGAGCAACGCCATCTAGGGACGACACCCGAGTATGACTAGTCTTAGTCACCACTCCAGGTTTCCTTTCTCCATATCCTGGTTGTTGCGTCACCTCCTCCAACTCTTCCTCATCAAATCCAGATCGAGGAGAGTGCAGTTCACTCTGGGAAGTGACCACACTTAGATTACCTATCCTGGAAACCTATGGCACAGTGACTACCTACCAGCTTCTTCAATATTCAGCCCTACTCGTCAGACACTTCAGCACTGCACTTGAGTATTGTAACCCTATATTACCTCCCACCTCCACTTGCTTCAGATTGTTGTATGTTGTATAAATATGTATATACTGTTAAGCCAATGTTGCGTGTGTTTATGTTAAGTATGGTTAAGGGTAAATTATAGAAAGCTGGATATTTTGTTAAGGAATTTATTGTACTTTATTATACACAACAAAAACTCGCATCCTTTGTCTACCCTTTTATATTCCGATTGTCTTTGTTTGTTTAGTTTTTTTATTGTTGTTGCCTGTTGGGATCTGGGTAGACTTTTAACTATATTCTAAACCACTTTCTAAATCCCCAACTCGTAACAAATGGCGACCGTGACAGGACCCGACCTTAAGTGCCATATTTCTTCCCCCCTTGTGACTCCTTGTTAATTATTCCTCCCAGTCACTTCTGTTCACAATTGCTTTACGGTGGTTTAAAGTTCCCTTCATATGTGTGTGCATATATTGGTATTATCGTACAGTAAGAGTGACAGACGTAGGATATTAGGTTCCGAGTGTCATAAGGCTTACATGTTATGACACGTAGGCAGTCGTGTAGTAAGTCTTATCGAGTGTTGGGAAGAATCCCGATCTGTTTAATGCCGTTCCCTCGCTCCAGAGTAGGCTGTTCCATAGTCACTAGTTTAGGGTGAAGTGATATCTTGGGACGCCCCGCTCTACCAGGACCCCATAATTATAAAGCCTCAATTATTGTTCTTCTCATTATCTCATTCGGGGTCAATAATCAAGTAACTCAAGGGTTGTTTATCCGGATCTTTATATTAATGCCGTAATACGCCCTTCCTGTTTCAAGTATCTTTCCAAGTCTCTTATCCGTATTTAAGGATCTTATCAGAAGAAAATATTCATAAGTGTAATTTCCCTAGGTATAACTTGGGTAGTTTTCTGGACTTTCTGGTTATCCACTGCCGTGATATTTTCTAGGGTAATCCACTTATCATATCTTTTTGGCCATTAGTTAATTTATCGAGTTTTTCTTAACAATGACCACCTCAGGTTTTGATCTCCAGGATTTTATTGAAAATCCTTTCGTATCTAAATTACGTGTTAATATCCTGAAGAATTCGAGTTCAAATCAAAATGAAAGAACTCCAGTTGGGACAGGCCAAGTTGGAGCATGAAAGAGACCCGGAAAGAGTAAAGTTGGAACAGGCCAAGTTGGAGCAGGAGGTTAGACTGAAAGAACTACAGGTGAAAGAGACATAAGTCACCTTAACATTGGAGTTTAAATCAAAAGAAGTGGCATTAAAAGAGAGACTAGCTGCTTTTAACCCTGCTAATGCTTCTTCCCTTGTTCTCGAGTACGGCTTTGTCAGGGCCGGAGCCGGAGACAGATGACATGGACCTATTGGAGAATTTAGACTTCCCTCTACCTAAAGAAAACCCTGCTAACAGTCACCTACTCAACAACTTGGGCGAGTATTTATCTGTTCTGGATCCATCTCAAGCAAAAGATCTCACTAAGTTATTATTAACATTTCCTAAAGTCACGTCAGACCTCCCAGGGTTTTGCAATAAACTTAAACATGATATTAAGCTAATCTCAGATGATGTACAACCCATTAGGCAATCAGCATATCGGCTAAATACCACAAAAAAGAGAGATTATGAAAAAGGAGGTAGATTTTTTGTTAAAACATAACTTAGCTGAGCCTAGTACCTCCCCCTGAGCTTCACCTTGCCTTCTCATTCCAAAACCCGATAGCAGTTTTCGTTTCTGTACCGATTATCGTAAAGTGAACCAGGTCACTATCTCAGACTCTTACCCTTTACCTTTGATTGAAGATATAATAGACAGCATAGGCCGTGCAAAATTTATTACAACGGTGGACTTGATGAAAGGATATTATCAAGTGG
Source organism: Homarus gammarus (assembly GCA_958450375.1). Taxonomy (NCBI): domain Eukaryota; kingdom Metazoa; phylum Arthropoda; class Malacostraca; order Decapoda; family Nephropidae; genus Homarus; species Homarus gammarus. The sequence goes on along the minus strand of CAUDMG010002415.1, from coordinate 784,014 downwards.
GACTCAGGGATAGGGCAAAAATAATATCAGCATTTATAACTCCATTTGACCTTTTTCATTATTTGGTTATGGCGTTTGGCTTTTCTAATGCTCCAGCCACATTCCAGAGGGCAATCAATTACCTGATTCAGGACCTAGATGGGACCTTTCGCCTACCTGGATGACCTGGTGGTGGTGTCGGACGGCTGGGACGAACATCTGGTGCATTTGGAGACACTGTTCTCACGACTGCAAGAGATTGGATTCACCATAAACCTGGCTAAATCTGCTTTTGGCCGGGCCTCAGTGACTTACCTGGGAGATATCTTGTCCTTCCCCACTCCAAGGACGAGGAAGGAACTCATGCGCTTCCTGGGGATGTGCGGCTACTACCGCCGGTTCTGCAGTAACTTCTCCAGCGTGGCCGGACCCATCACAGGCCTTACCAGTTCTGCGGTCCCTTACATCTGGAACCAGAGGTGCGACCAGTCTTTCCACCGCCTCAAAGCCTTCCTTGCCTTCAAGCCTGTAGTCCACCCACCTGACTACACCTTGCCCTTCCATCTGCAAATCGACGCAAGCGGTGCCGGAGTGGGGGCTGTGCTCCTACATTTTGACCCAACCACTGATGTCCTTCACCCTGTGGCATACTACTCCGCCAAGTTGAAAAAACATCAGACCAACTACTCGACCATAGAGAAGGAGGCCCTGGCTTTGGTGTTGGCAATAAAGAAGTTTGAATGTTACCTCCAATCTCACCCACAAACCACCCTAGTCTTCACCGACCATAACCCGCTCACGTTCATCCAAACCAACAAGACCTCCAACCAGCGAATCCTCCGCTTGGCTCTCCTCACCCAGTCCTATAATCTACAAGTCCGGCACATAAAGGGGGTGGACAACCTGATTGTGGACTCCTTATCCTGAGCTCCAGTGGAAATACAGCAGCTACTCTCCAGACGCACCAGGTGATCACCTCCTTTGCTCCCGCTCTACGGAGTTCTTTGGAGGGGGGTGCATTATGAACCACGCCATCTATTGTGTCATGATCTAGCTACCCAGCACTACCGAGCAACGCCATCTAGGGACGAAACCCGAGTATGACTAGTCTTAGTCACCACTCCGGGTTTCCTTTCTACATATCCTGGTTGTTGCGTCACCTCCTCCAACTCTTCCTCATCAGCTCCGGATCGAGGAGAGTGCAGTTCACTCTGGGAAGTGACCACACTTGAATTACCTATCCTGGAAACCTACGGCACGGTGACTACCTACGATCTTCTTCAATACTCAGCCCTACTCGTCAGACACTTCAGCACTGCACTTGAGTATTGTAACCCTATATTACCTCCCACCTCCACTTGCTTCAGATTGTTGTATGTTGTATAAATATGTATATATTGTTAAGCCAATGTTGCGTATGTTTAAGTTAAGTATGTTTAAGGGTATATTATAGAAAGCTGGATATTTTGTTAAGGAATTTATTGTACTTTATTATACACAACAAAAACTCGCATCCTTTGTCTACCGTTTTATAGTCGGATTGTCTTTGTTTGTTTAGTTTTTTTATTGTTGTTGCCTGTTGGGATCTGAGTAGACTTTTAGCTATATTCTAAACCAGTTTCTAAATCCCCATCTCGTAACAACAGTTTTGTAAGTCTCTCGGCTTCCTCTTCTGGGTTGGGATGGGTTGGTGGTGGTGGTGTTGCCTTCCCAGATGCCCTTCGGATCTGGGCCCACATCTTGCCAAGGGAGGTGTGCTCGTTCAGTTCGAAGCACCACTTGAGCCAGCTTACGTTTTTTATTTCTTCCTTCTCTTCCCTGGTATCCTTAACTATGGCTTGCAGGAGATGTCTGTTTGTTTCCGTGGGATGTCTCCTCTAGTTTCTTCGTGTCAAGTTCACTCTGTGGTTGAGTTCCTTCACCCTGGGACAATAGTACCAGTAATCATTGTACTGTCTTGATGTGGGTTTTGTTTTTGGGATAGCCTCTTCTGCGGCTTGGTGAAACGCCTCAACTAATTGTTGGTGGAGGGTTGTCTCGTCCAAGGGTGCTGCGCCGGCCGGCTGTGATTTTTCGCGCCACTTAGCCAGGTGTTTCTTAAAGAGTCCCCAGTCTGCCTTTTGGGTATTGTATCTCCATCTCGGCGGGGGTTTGTTCACCTTCAGCTTTGTTAGGGTGGCGAAGTGGTCGCTGGTCAGCGTTGGGTGTAGCTGCCAGGAGGCCGAAGGCTGTAGTGCACTGGAGACGAAGGTTAGATCTAGCCTTCCTCCCCTAATGTGGGTGGGCTCTCCGGTGTTCAGGAGGCAGATCTCGGGTGTGTCTTGAAAGGTGGTGTATAGGTGTAGGCCGTCTTCATTTGTGGGGCTTACCGAGCTTAAGAAGGGATGATGTGCGTTGAAATCCCCTCCTATGAGTGTGGCATGGTCAGCGGCTGAAGCGAATAATTGAGTCACCTCCAGTGAGCCCCTTGGGTTCTTGTAGATGTTGTGACCAGTTAATTCCCGTTCTTGAAGTGTTACTTTGACGGCCTGTGTCTCGATGTTTTCCCCCACATGGAAATTGCTGCATGACCTCGGAGGAGGGTATGCTTCACTTGACCAAGATCATACATCCTTTTCTTGACTCCTGCGTGAAATGCCTCCTGTATGTCTTGTAACCACTGAATTTGAAACAGTGGTGTTCTTGTAGAAGTGTTTCTTGTAGCAGTATGATGTCAAGTTTGTCCTTGGCTGCTGCTTCTTGCAGGAGGTGTTTCTTGTTTTTGATGCCCTGAGCATTCCATGTGAGGATGTTCAGGGTGCTGATGTTTTCCATCACTGTTTCATTGGGGACTTTAGGTGGTCCTTGATGGAAATGTTCAGGTCCGATTCCGACTGGATCAGGTTCATATCTTCTTGTTCTGTGGTTTTTGCCTTCTGGGCCGTGGTTCGGTTCAGGGGAGTTGAGACGTCCAATTTCTTTCTGGGAGCTGTCGGTATCTTTTGTTCTCTGGTGGCCTTTTTTGGTGTAGAGTGTACTTCGGCTGTCACTCGTGTGAGGATCGGCGTGGCTTCCTCCACTGAGGTGGCTGGAGCTGTGGCTACTTGCCCGAGGACGCTCCCCATGAGTATTCGGAGCTGTGCTGGTTGGATCTTGTAGCCCAGGAGTCCTGTTAGGCCCTCCGCGAAGGTTGTCAGTACCTTGGCTAGGTCTGATACGTGTATCATTCCTTCGGGTGCCTTGGTGTGTGCTTCTTTTGTCTTTTTCGTTGATGTCGTTGTCTGCTGCTTGGGTGGCTGAGGTGTGGCCTTAGTGAGGCCAGGAAACTGGGCTGCACTTTGGGTGTTGACCGGCTGAGGAGGTTGGCTTTGCTGTTTTGGCCATTCGGTTCCCCAAACGAAGGTACTTGGCGGGGCTGGTGTGCAGGCGGTGGGGGCCGGTCTTGCTGCTGGTCAGTTTGCCTGGACCCTCTTTGTCCTCTCGGAGCATCCAGGGTTCCAGGCGTGGTGTTTGCCCCCGCAGTTGGCACACTTGGGGGCAATTTTTTCTCCATTTTTCAACTTGGTGAGGCAGGAGTGTGTGCCGTGCTTCTGTTTGCAGACTGCGCAGATTTCCTTGTACATGCACCTTGTCTGATGGTGCCTGTATTTCTGGCATCTGAAGCACCGCAGGGGCTCTGGGACGAAGGGCCTCACTTCGTAGATACCCCAGGTTTTGAGGTCTATGGTGCTGGGGGGTGAACCGTAGTGCGTTATGAGCACTTGTTTTGTGGTGGCCGTCTTGTCGGACGGGGGAGAGCATCTCTCAGCTTTTAGATCCTTCGGGTGGGTCTCCAGGGGTTCGAGGGGTAGTTCCTTTGGGTACCGGAGGACTACCGACTTCATCAGTTTCTGGGCGGGGTCCAGCTTGGTTGATGCAACGGTGGTGGTGTTTTGCAGGTAAGTGTCGAGGGTGGCGGCAGAGTCCTTGTCTTTGGGGTGAATAATCATCTCCCCCTTTAGGTTGGGCTGCACTGAGAACTTGGCCAGTGGATTTAGTTTTTCCATCTCTGTGATGGCGGCATATGTCGTATTTGTGTCCGTTTTCGAGATTCGGAATTTTGTCAGTGTCGTTGGTGGTGATCGGTGCCTTTTGGGCTGCTTGACGGCATTCGTTTCCCGAAAAAGCACGTCGGCGTTTTTTGTTTTCTACCTTCGTCCAGTTGTCGTCCTCAGTGGCGGTAACAGTGGTGGTGGAGTTGTTGGAGGTGGTGGCAGTGTTCTTGCTTTTCAGGGCTTCGTTGAAGGCGCATAACTGGTTCTGCTTTCTCTGTGCGGAGCCTGTCGTGGTTCGGGTCGTCAGGTTGGCGGGTCAGGCGGGGATCGCGGTTAGGAGGGCGTACGCGCTCCATAACCTGTGGTTGTGGTAGTGTTTTTTTTTTTTTTTTTTTTTTTTTTTTAGTGCCTACCTATTCCGGTTGAGTAAGTAGCAGAGGAATTTCAGCACTCCCCACAGGCAATGATGGCCGGGTGGTCGTAGAGTGGTTCCTGAGCTTCTCTCCCGGAGCCCCGTTGGGGAAACCTACTTCCTAGTGTATGTGACTGCTCACTTATAGACGTGAGCTAAGTGTGCCTATTGGGGAAGGATGAGGATTGCTACCCTCTTTCCAGGTGGACCCGCACGATCACGGTTTTCCTGGAAAGACTCGGCTAGGATGGGTTCTTGCTCCAACCCCCTTTCGTGTTCACAATCTCCTGGGAGGGAGGTGAACAGTTACAGGGGGGACCGCAGGATGAATGCACTTTTTGATGGTGCAGGTCCCTAGGCCAGAGCGAAAAAAGGGAAAATAGCAGTAGAAGGAAAAGAGCTAAAACCACGTCGGGAATATCGCGCTGTAGCTGCTCTCCAGCTGGAGTGTGGGTCACTCACACCACCAGTGGGGAGGGCAAGCTAATGCTCGATAAACCGAAAACGCTCGTGAGTTGTTGTCGACGCTGTCAGTGGTGGATGGTCCGGTCCGGGAAGATGGCCAAACAATGGCAGCAGAGAGAGGGCGGTCTTCACAGTTCCGGGTCCAGCAGGAGGTCTTGTTGAGAGGTCTTCTTAGTTCAGGAGCGATGTGTGAACGTTTATGTCTATGCTGGGACTTGGTTGCCAGATGTGGGTTGTGTGTGTCATGTGATTGGTTACTTGTTGCTCGGTGTTCATACAGAAGTTCAGGTTGTCTTCCTGGCATATTTGAAAATTTTTGCTCCAATATTTCCTGAATTCAGGTTCTTGTTCTTTGGGTGCAGTTAATTTGATTTGGTTGCTATTTAAAATGTAGTTTCATTCGTTGCTGGAGATTCCCATTAGGTTTTTAATTTTTCTCCAGAATTCTTTCGGGTTGTGGTAAATTGCTTCTGTGTCTGCTATTAATTTCTCCCAGTTATTCACGTATGCCTCTTTGGACATTTTTCCTAGTTGTTCGTGTATGGTGTAATATTGTATTCTGTATTCTGGCGTCCATCCTTGTTCTATGAATAAATTACTGAATTGTGTCTGTAGAATTCTTGATTGATGTGAGTATTGGGGGTATGGCAATGTACGGTGAGTGGTCGTGGGTATGTGGTGTTCCATTGCTTGGATCACGTTTCCTTACCATATCTCCAGTGTGTTGTGTATTTGGGAAATATGTTTGTTGTTTAGTTGGGTTATTTGGTGGTTGCTTAACTCCTTTTGGAATTCCTCCCAGTTGGACCGGCTGTAGCTGTATCTCATCCTGGCAGGGATCTGTATTGGCGACGTGGAGAGTGTGGCTACGATAGGGAGATGGTCACTGGTGGTTATTGGGCCGGGTTCCATTTGTAAGTTAAGATGGTGATGCTGGTTTGTTAGTACTATGTCTGGATGTCCGATTTAACCTGCTCTGATGTATGTTGGGAATTCCGGGTCAAGGTGTATTGAGTTGCCGTGACTCAGTAATGTGTTTAAAATCTTGCCCACGGCGTTGTTGTCCTGGTGCCCCAAGACGCGATGTCGTGCATTTAAATCACCCAAGAAATATGCTGGTATGTTTCTTCTCAGGAGTTTGAGCATGTCTGCTCGTGGGAATATGGGTCTTCTCGGAGGGAGGTAACAGGTGCCGATTATAATGGGTCCTGTTGGGCAGTTAATTTCGATCGCCAGAAAGTTTTCTTGAAATGAGTAGTGTATCTAGTGTTGTATGTTTCGTTTGATGGCTATGGCAATTCCATCATGTTGTGTGTCTTGGTTGTTTTTTTGGTAGACTGTGTAGTTAAAAAGTTTTATTTTTTCTGAGTTTTTCTTACCATGCGAATTGATGAGAAGAATATCTGGGTCTATGTTACAGTATGTGTTATATAATTCGCTTGCTCTTTGTGGGATCCATGCTAAGACATTATGTTGGATTATTTTAAGCTTATTTATTATGAAGGCTGGTGCCTAGAGCTGGTTTGCGCCATTTTTGCTGACCAGCGCTCCCCTGACACCCTCCTGTCCAGGCCCAGGCGGATCTTTCTTTATGTTGTCTGATCAACTCTCTCTATTCTGTTGTGTCTTGTGAGTATTCTTCCCTTCTTGATTAGTGTTTCAATATGTGTGTCATCTAGGTTTTTGTCTGAGTATTGTGTATTTAATCTTGCCTTGCCTTATCTCTGCCAATAGTCTTTCTGTTGAGACTATGGGGGGAGCTGTAGTGGAGTAAAATCGAATACCAGTTTCATGCCCTAGGTCTTTGTTCTCCGTGGTCTCTCTGGGAGCAGGTGGTGCCATAGTTCCTGCTTGATTCTTTTTTTGGGTGTTGACTCTGGCGGCTTGTTCTGTTATTGTGGTGGTTTCATCTTCGCTTGCGTCATCCATCGATTCTTCCTCGCTTGCTGGCTCGGATTGTATGTCTGAGGTAGTCTGTTCTTGAGTTGATGGTTCGTGAGTTGATGATACTTGAGTTGCAGTGCTCTCGGGTTTGTATATTAATTTGAAAATTTCAGTGGAAGGCACATCGTTTGGGAATTCCATGTCTGGCAGGTTGTTGGCGGCGAGCATGTCCCTTGCTGCCTTGGCAAAAGTTCCAGGTCTGGCTATATTCATGATGTGGGCGTGGATTATGGAGGTCATTATTTTTACGGAAAGATTATTTCCAAGCTGAAGCAAAATAGGTTGCTTTGCGGGGGGTGGTGTGGCGACTTTTTCGAGGATCTGTGTCGTTTCTCTGGTTAGTTTTGTCACAGCTGAATATGTCTTGTTTTGCTGTTCGTGCGTCTTCTCCCTCTCCTTCTCCCTCTTTCGGCTGACTATTGCTTTTCGTATGGGGCAGCGAGCAGCCAGTGTTCTATGATCTCCTTCGCAGTTTAGGCATTTGGGATTATCTTTGTTTTTGCACTCTCTAAAGGTGTGCCCCTTAGTCCCGCATTCTGAGCAGTGCTTGGTGTCCTTGTTAGGGCAGTCTGTTGCCATGTGTGAATATTGGTAACAATTCCAGCATGGAATGATGGGGAAGAATTCCTCCTGCTTCACCTGGCTGCTGCTGACATGGTAGTAGGAGAGACAAAGTCCCTCCTGGATTGCTTTTTGGGCCATGGCTATTTCCGTGAATCGTATTTGGAGCATGAGTGGCAGTCTGGGCAGCTTGACCACTTCCTCCACCTTGGCCCATTCGTTTTTGTCTTCTATATCAGATACCAACTGCTGTTCACTTGATTCTTCTGTGATTGCTTTATCTAGCCGTTTGACCACAATTGATTTCCTCGCTCGGAGTTGAGGAGGGACTGCAACTTCAAATTTTGCTGACTTGAGTTTCCTTGTGCTGTCGTTCGATAAGAGTAAGTCGACATCATTCTCAGTCAGGCACAGGGCGATGAAGGAGTCCTTGGTCGTGATGAGGTTGGATATTTTGATGAGTAGGGTGGCAGTGAGGAATCTTGCCAATTCGGTTTTTCTCTCGTCAGTCACGTCCCCTTCATGGGAGCGTATCCGTACCCGGTGTGCCCTCATTCCAGAGAGTATGTGGTGGACATGCCACCCTTGCGTGGTTTGAGATTGGAGACCTACCTATTCCAGGACAGGAGTTTGTTACAGGAATTACAACACTCCCCACCGCCACTTGTTGGTCGAGTGGTCGTAGAGTGGTTCCCGCAACTCTGTCCCGGAAGCCCCGTCAGGGGATCCTACTTCGCTAGTGTTAATGAATGCTCACTTATAGACGTGAGCTAGTGTACCTAATTAGGGGGGGGTAGGGATTCAGGATTGCGACCCCCTTCCTAGGTGGACCCACACGATCACCGTTACCTAGGAAGGCTTGGCGGAGGGATGGGTAGTGCTCCTGCCCCCTTTCTTGTTCACAAACTCCTGGGAGGGAGGTGAACAGTTACAGGGGGGACCCAAGGACGAATACACCTTAGGGTGCAGGTCCCCAGGCCAGAGTGAAAAAGAAGGAAGAAAGGAGGAAGAACAGCCGCTGGTGTAAGTAGCACGGGTGGGGTCGCGGCAGAAGTCCACTGCAAGAAGCCATTGCAGAGCACCCAATCAGGGCCGCCTCTGATCAGGAGTCACCCCTGATCAGTGGGGAGGCACAGAAAGGGCGTTGTCTGGAAAAAGCTTCCCACGTGTCAAAGTGATGGTTAGTGAGGTGGTCGCTTAAGTTCAGTTCGTCAACGGTAAGAGATAGGCTGGCTGGCTTGGCAGTGAGGGGGTCTAGAGAGACGTCCATTCACAACGAAGGCTGGCTGGCGAGTGTGTAAGTGTGAGTGACAAGGACCACTGTTGTGTTTACATATACCGTGGTTATGACTTGACAAATATTAACAGAAATCTACCAATGTCAGTGGCCCTAAAGGCGCCGCCACTGCTGACAAACACTTCCGTCTGTCCACAACAACAGATATCAACAGATGTCCACCAATTACTTACTCCAGTCGCTCCCTGTACCTTCTAAAGCACGGGAACGGTTATCCTGATGGCAGTGTTATCGCGCGACTTAAGTCACTGAGCATATTCCATGCTCGCAGCAGTAGACAAGGACGTCATAAAAAATGCCCATTAGGACCATCACCTCCACTAGAAAACCAGAGAAACCTACTCATGACAGACTGTACCATTACACTGAAGTTCCACGAATATGGTATGGTCTCCTGTTTTTACTGCTCTCCAATGTCACTTCCTTAGCTAATAAATTTGACGAACTGGCAACCACAGTCCGATCAGTCGCTGCCAACGTCGTTGCCATATGTGAAACTTGGCAAATTGTTCCTGAAACGTGCCATATTGAGGGATATCAACTCTTTCATCACCTCCGTTCCCATGGACGCAGAGGGGGCGTTGCTCTCTTCTGTCAAGATGAACTATGCCCTTTACGCCTGGATGTTCAAGTCCCAGCTGATGTGGAGGCATTATCGGTACGGGTCATGCCACGGGCCGACCCACGCCACACTCCTATCATATACTGTATGGCATACAATCCACCTCGCTCGTCCACCAGAGACACTCTTATCAATCAGCTCATTACCACCTCAGATCACCTCAGAGTAAAGTACCCACGTGGCAAGCTAGTATTATGCTGGGATTATAACGAAATTGACACCAGCTGCTATTATCACAAGTTGTGAATTTTCTCACACACTGTCAAAATACCCTTGACCTTATCTTAAATGACTTAGCGGAACAGTACCAACCACCTCAACCAATGCCTCCTATCGGGTATAGAACACACCTGGTCTCCAGCTGCCACTACCACCCAAGTACAGAGAACCTATACAAAGATCTACAAGCCAATTACTGACTCTGCAGTGCATCTCTTCGGGCAGTCGATAGTTCACCATCCCTGGACTGGAGTACTGAGTGTGGATGACGTGAACACCAAATGGATCAATTATACCAACACCACAACAGAAGCTAACCACCACTTCTTCCCCGAGAAGTCCGTCAGATCACACCCAGCTGACTTGCCCTGGATCACACCTCGGATCAAAAAACTTATGTAGCAGAGAGACAATGTCTGTTATCTCAATGACCACAACCGCTACAGGTCCCTTTGCAACCAAGTCATCGGCGAAATACGCAATGCAAAGAAGTCTCACTACCCAACCAAGTTGCAACATCTGAAGCAGACGAACAACAGTCAGTGGTATGGTAAGCTTAAAGAACTCTGTGAACTAAACAATAAGACACACCCCCTCCCCTTCTTTAGCCATCTCACTAAAGTTGACGCAGTTAAGCAATCAAACAACCATTTCGCCACTATATGCCAGACGCTCATCCGGCTTGACACAACCAGTCTTCCTGCTTACCTCCACCACTCACTGTCTTCTCAGCTTTCTCGACTACATATACCGCCATCTGGAAAAGCGAAAAACGTCTGTGGCTGTCGCCTTCATTGACTTCACAAAAGCGTTTGACCGAGTCGACCACAATTTAATCATCAAAAAAGCTATCGACCTCGGATTTCAAAGAAGTCTTATACCATGGCTTACAGGCTTCCTTAGTGACCGACGCCAAGCCGCACGCTTCCGAGTGGCTGTCTCCAATTTTCAGTCACTCACCTGTGGGGTACCCCAAGGCACCAAGATGGGACCGCTTTGCTTACTTATGCTTATCAATGATGCCCTAAGAGAAACCCCTGCTCGCTGGAAATATAAGTCGACGACTCCACCATTGGGATCAGTGTCAAAAACTCGGCTCCCGAATATACCACCCTCAAGGATTTATTGACCAGTCTCCAAAATTGGGCCACCAACAACCACGTCACCATCAACCATACCAAGACCCTGGTTATGCATATCAACCTCTCCTCCGACGTTGTGCCAACCCCTTCCATTACCTTAGGACCCAACACACTCCAGGTTATAGACTCCACTAAGCTCCTGTGCGTTACTATAGATAACAAACTGAATTGGAAAATACACGTCAGTGAAGTTGCCAATCCTCCAGTTTCCGTCTCCACCTCCTCCGCCGACTCAAGTCCCTCGGAGATTCTGCGCCCGAGCTCCTCAGTGTTTACTCAACATTTATACTTCCCAAATTCACCTATGCCTCACCTGCCTGGTCTTTCTCCCAAAATGCCACACAATGGAAACACCTAGAAAAAGTGCAAAAGAGGGCATGCAAGATTATTCTCTCCCCTTGCTACTTCATATATCAAGAAGCGCTCAATACACTGACCCTCTCGGCTCTCTCTGACCATCACCACGACCTCATCTGCAAATTTGGTGAGAAGCTTCTGCACCATCGTCTACACAGGCTCCTACTACTCCCTCAAAATCCCTCCTCCGAATTGATGTTCGACACCACAACCGCAACCAGCCCATACGAGCACGTACTGATAACTATAAGAACAGCCCAGTCCCACCCATTGTAAAAATTATCAATAACTTGTAATCAATCAGTGTATTCTCTCCCAGTCAATCTTACCTTTTTGCACTGTTACTATGTTGAAATGCCCTGTTGTATAACCTTCTCCCAACCTAGTTATTATATATCACATTTGTATCACATATGTTGCTTGTATATTATTTGTCAATCAAGACTCCCATTCCCCAATTATGCAACTGTATATTTTCAGCCTTCCGGCTGCCAAGCTATTTTAATAAACCTTTAATTATTATTATCATTATTATTATTATTATTATTATTATTATTATTATTATTATTATTATTATTATTATTATCTGGATAGCGTTCGGCACAAGAGGTTTCCAGTGCAAATCTTCTTTCTATAAAGGTTTCTTGGAAATTGCTTTTTGTCCTTATGGGTAGGACCGTGACTTGGGGTTGGACAACCTAGGATTCCACCATTTCTTCAGCATGTTCCCTAGGCTATGTTGAAGGGGAGTGGTTTTTTCCTTCGTAATTTTGTTGATTTGTTTTCCAGATGTTAGCAGTAGAGGCAAGTGTTGTGCCGAATCTCATCTCAGATCACATCGCCATTGCCCAAAGTGGCCACACTCCCCATACGTCATTTTGTACTTGATCATTATCTGGAAATGTTTGTAAGATATATGAGAGCATGGTGTAGTTCATAAGAGTCACAGTCTGTCACACGCTTTAATGATGACTTGAAGGATACCCTCAAGCAATTCTTCGCCCGATCTGTATTCCGAGACCACGTTAAAACAAAAAGTTCGACCGAGAACCTCATGGGACCTGGACAACCTCATACATACGTGAAGCTAGAGTCATCCTGTATACGAAGGTGAGTCACAGACGGGACTCCATACAAAGTTCTCAAGATGAATACTTTGCCTCTGGCCAGGATTTGAGAAATACAGTATCCAAGATTGCGCCTGCTCAGATTATTGGAACCGATCTGCCTCACACATTATCACTCCACCTCTACTGCTAACATCTGGAAAACAAATCAACAAAATTACGAAGAAAAAATCCACTCCCCTTCAACATAGCCCGTTAAAGTACTTGTAAAAGAGAGAGAGTGAAGCAACATTGCCGGGAAGATAAAGGGAAGAAAGATTACACTGCCCTGCATAGTTTTTGAGGTTTGTGTATTATTAAGCTTTTCTGGGTGTATTTTGCATGCTGATCTCAAAAATGTTATCCATTTTGCTCAATCAGGTCAGAATTTTGTGCTATAGCATTTTAAGCGGAGATTCAGGTAAAATATTGGCATTTTTCGCTCAAAATGGGGTCCTCATATTCGTTCATTAAAAAAATCGTCCGAGACATTGGCAAGCCTCACAGAAAAGATTTCGGTCAGTTTTAATGCCCTTACGATGCATTTAAATACACCCATGTGCTCGCCGGCCATTTATATGTCCGCCGTGACCCAAAGGAAAAGAGTATATGTCCGTGTTTTTTTACATATATTTTTTCACAATTAAATTTCTTTTTCATCTGGTGGTACATGGCATGTTTCCTCTGTCTGTGGGATAGTCGAGCAGACAAGCAGCACTACATGCAACGTGACTGGCCTGCAAGAAGTGGACTTACTCCAGGTTCTCACAATGTTGTTGCCCATGCTCTGGTGAATCCGCAGAACATTCTTCTTCCGCCACTGCACATCAAGCTCGGTCTGTTCAAAAACTTTGTAAAGGCACTGGACAAAAAAAGCCAGGCTTTCAATTTTCTGAAAGAGAAATTTCCAAAAGTCAGTGAGGCAAAACTGAATGCAGGAATTTTTGATGGCCCTCAGATCAGAGAGCTTTTCAAAGATCCCAAGTTTGATTGCAGCATGGATGTAAATGAGAAGAAAGCCTGGCATGCCTTTAAGTCTATTGTCTCCAATTTTCTTGGCAACTACAGAAGTCCAGAGTATGAACGAGTTGTTGAGGACCTACTTCTGAGCTACAAAGTTCTTGGTGCATGCATGTCCATGAGCTCCCACTTGGACTACTTTCCAGAGAACTGTGGTGATGTGAGTGAGGAACAAGGAGAACACTTCCATCAAGATATCCGTGTAATGGAGGAGCGGTACCAGGGTCGCTGGGATATCAACATGCTCGCCGACTACTGTTGGTGTCTGAAACGGGATGCCCCAGACACCAACCACCAAAGAAATTCTCTGCAACAGCCATTTATGCATGTCTAACTGTAAAGGCATCTATGTAGTTGACATATTTTGGTCCTATGTGTTATGGTTACATTTCTTATGATATATTTTGCATAAAAATTTTGACATCATATTTAAGAATTTCGATTTTTTCCTAATTCCCATAGCATAAAAATCTGACCTTATTGGGCAAAATAAATGGCATTTTTGGAATCAGCACGCAAAATACATAAAGAATCAGCTAAGAAACCCCGCACCTCATGATTTTTTTTTTCAAATGCAGCCCAGTGTTATCAACTAAAGGAGGAGAGTTAATAAGACGAGATGCCTTTGATTCCACCTTATCTAACAGTTGGACAGAAGAAGAGCCACCCCAGATATGAGAGCATTACTACAAGTTAGGACGAATGAATCCCATATATACTTGAAGCAACTGCTCAGGAGTGAAGTAGCTACCGCATCTGTACAGCATTCCCAGCTTTCGGGAGGCAGCTTTAGCAATGTTGAAGATGTGTGGCTTCCATGACATATTAAAGGAAATGGTGTGGTTTAGCATATCTATTGTAGAATTATGCAGAATGATTGCATCCTGAAATGTGATTGGTGGGAGATCATCTAATTTGGAAAGTGTAATTGGTAAATACTGTCTTTTACCACTCTTGAATTTAACCAAGTTTCTACCTCCCCATTCGGAGATGCTGCATAGATCCGCATTGGTAGATGTAATGATATCAGCTCTAGAAGGGGGAAGGGGAAAATGTGAAGAAGAGTGAAGAGTAGAATCATCAGCTTAAGAGTAGATAGAATTAATTGTAGTGTGAAGTAAATCATTGACAAATAAAAGGAAGAGAGTAGGTGAAAGAACAGAATCCTGTGGGACACCACTATTGGTAGAGAAAGGGCGAGAGATCGATCCCTCGACAACAACTGCCATGGATCGGTTCTCAAGAAAGCTAGAAATTAGTGAGCAAAGTGGGGGAGAGAAACAATAATAGGGAAATTTAGAAGGCAAAGGCTTGTATCATACCCTGTAAAATGCTTTGGAGATGTCGAGGACCACGATGAAAGTTTTTCCATAATCTCTAAGAGAGGATGACCAAAGATGGGTGTAGTAGGAGACAAGATCACCAGAAAATTTCGCCTGCCGAAAGCCATACTGGTGATCCGACAAAGGAGAATGGCGTTCGAGGTGACGAAGAAAATGAGAGTTCAGGATAGTTTAAAAAATCTTAGAGAGGGAAGAAGTCATGGCAATGGGGCGATAGTTAGAGGGATTAGAAAGGTCAGTCTTCTTCGGGATGAGCTGAACCAAGGCATTCTTCCAAGAAGAAGAAGAAGTTTGGGTTTTGAGGCAAAGGTGAAAGAGGCGAGCAAGCACAGGGGCCAGAACTTCACCACACTCCCTCAGAGCACGAGGGAGTATTCCGTCCGGTCCATGTGCCTTACTCACATCCAACCTGGATAACACACCAGCAACCCTACGAGTGGAGATTATAGGAAAGTGCCTAAGCTCAGTAGGAGGAGCAGGAGTAGGGGAGATAGAGTTGGAATCTAAGGTGGAGTTAGAGGAGACTAAGGTGCCAAAGAGATTGGCTTTATCAGGGGAAAAGTTGGCTATAGAGTTATCAGGTCGGAAGAGAGGAGGAAAAGGGGGGATTGCAGAAGTTATTACAAATGTTATTGGTTAAGTACCTGAAAGATTTACTAGAAAAACAGATAGTCAGGACAGCGGTCTTTCTTTTTATAAAATTCCGCTTGACCCGACGAATAACCTTACAACGATTCCTAGAAATTTTGAACGAGGAGTGGGTAATAGGTGAAGGAGACAGTTTCATAACTTGATATGCCCTATTTCTCTCGCTGCTTGCAAGAGAGCAGGAGCAATCAAACCATGATTGTAAAGTGAAAGTTTTGGTAGAAGAAGGGATACATGCACTCATACCACCCTGTATAACCCCAGCAATGCTCACAACATATACCGAGGCGTCCAGAGTGGAAAAGCAGCATTCGTCCCGAGGAAAGTCGGAGAAGATTTCTCGCAAGGATTGCCAGTTTGCCCTTCGATAGTGCCATAGTTGGCGTTTAGAGGGGGTGGGGAGGTGGTCGTGCCCAGTTTGATTTAATAGAAATAAGATTGTGATCAGAAGACCCTAAGAAAATAGAAATTTATTATGAATAGTGTGAGGGGTTAGAGGTAAAACAAAGATCAAGAATGTTAGTAAGTTGATCGTGTCGATCAGGAACGCGTGTAGAGTGTTTAATAATATGTTCCAGATTATTAAGTAAGGAAAAACAAAGTGCCTTAGATCCACCTGGTTCATTCCTTGCAGAGCCAAGCCACTCTCTGTGATGTATATTGAAATCCCCTAGGTATAGGATTTAGGTGTTGGGGTGTGTGGATATCAACGACTCATGGCAAGAAGTGAGATACTCAAAGAGTTCGAAATAGTTCGTGGGGTTGGGAGAACAGTTTTGGAAACAATGGAAAATAATCATAGCTGGTAGAGATATTTTGAGCCAGATGACACCATAAAGGGAAGATTCAAGATCCGTGATTCGAGCTATAGGTGTTCGCGTGTTGCAGTAGGCGCATACACCTCCCTTAGAACGGAAAGAGTTATAAAGGTTATAGTTGGAGACGTGAAAAGGTTTGGGTGAAGCTGCTTTGGTCAGTTGAAGTTTAGATAGCAGTAAGAGGTCGGGGGAAGAGGTTAATAGATGGTGCATCACAGAATGAAAATTTGATATCAGGCCGCGAATGTTGGAAAAAAATAAGTGTGAAAAGAGCCGATCCTCCAGAAACCGTGGTGACGTCAGTTGAGGCCCCAGGATTTTGATGATGATCAGGTCGACCCTGGGGTCCACAACCTTCCCAACCAGTGGGTCCCATCCGAGAAGGCCCCGCTTCAATATTATTGACAACTGACATCATAGGAGAATAAAAGAATAGAAGGAATAGAACAGATCAAGTGTGAGTATGGTTTTATATGCTGTGTTGTCAATAGTAAGAGAGACAATTGAGATGTTGGAATTGTATGCAAATGTGGCTGAAAGACAGATCAGCAACCTGGGACTTGGTCACAATCTTTGTGATGCCATATGGCAGTAGAATCTACCTTTAGAAAATACATTATGCTTCCAATATCTTCCCTGGCGGTAGGTGATGATAAAGTTGTTTTGAATGGATGAGAAGTATATGACATATCCAGGAAGAAGCTTAGGGATTGTGAAACTGGGCACCTCTCATAAAAGGTTCTTATAGAAGAACGACGTCCGTGTTATGAGTGTGGGCGTAACAATAGAGGGTGTTGTACCTGCCGATATAACTATGTATATTCCAGGAGAGAAACGTGAGGTGCTCTTGGTTATATTGAGTGAGAGGTCTTTGCCGATTGTCTATTGTGATTTATTAGTGGAGGTTGGTCTCGAGTCCCGGAATGGTGTTCATCGAGAGTTTTTTGTGGGTAAACAAGCTTGACATATTTGCCACACAGGGTGTGGGCTGTTGTTATATGAGATGTACTTTGGTGTTGCAGACCAGGTTTTCTTGAGCCGCCGAGTGGACTTGGTGGACCCAGGGTATGTCAGTCTTCAAGGGTTTCGATATTCACCCCACTGGTTTCTGGTCCACTAGGCAGATGCATAGGCGTAATTTCTCCCCGGTTTTTCAAATGAAAAATTATTTTTTATTTCAATGATTTTTGCTTGTTGGAGATGGGTGTCTGAGTCATAATCACTGCCAGAATTGTAGTAGTAAGAGCGCTTACCGGACTTAAGACAGTTGTCGTCCATGTGATCCCAGGAGGCCTGCTTAGGACTTTTTGTTCTCCTTTTTTGTATGCACAGCATCTTTAGTAGCCTTAGAAGTGTTAATGCCATTCTCATTCATCTCTGTACGGATGGTCGCCATCAGATCCAGAGTGTCTTTTAGTTTATCCATGGTGGAAATTTTTGTACGATCGAAGAAAGAAGAAGGATAAGGAAGGGACGATAAGCAGGAGGTGGAGGAGGAGGAACAACAGAAACTTTATAGAGTGATGGAGTAAAGGAGGAACAGAGGAGGTAGAGATGAGGTGCGTCGGTAAAATACGGTAGATGAGTGGGTGGGGAGATGAGAAGGGGGTACAAAAATTACTTACAAGTTGACCCTGGGAGCCTGCATCTGTGTGAGGGTGGGGTGAGTAGGGCGTTGGGAAGGCGGGCAGGGGGCGAGAAGGTGGGAACGGGGAGTGTAGGGTCTGACACTCACCTCTTTCTCACCCCACACTTTCTTTCACTCCAGATACTCTTTCTCGCACACCACACACCCTCTCTCGCACACCACACACCCTCTCTCTCATCCCACACCCTCTCTCTCACCCCACACAACCTCTCTCTCATCCCACACACCCTCTCTCTCATCCCACACCCTCTCCCTCACCTCACACACCCTCTCACAAACTCTCTCACTTCATACACATTCTCTTAATCCATATACTCTCTCACTCACCCTACACACTGTCTCTCTCACCCAGCACATTGTCTCTATCACTCCACTCATCCTCTCTCTCACCCTACACACCCTCTCTCACACCGCACTCTCTTGCACCCCAAACCCTGTGAACGAACTATCGACCCTTTGAACACACAGACGTTGCATCCAACTGGAAAGAAATATAAATTTTAGAGGAAAAAAATGAATTCCGGTTATAAATCGTAAAGCTGAAATATACTGTATATCCACATGAATTAGAAATATATATTACCAAAATCCATAATATATATCCATATTGATTAAAGTATAATTTTTAGAGCCCACTATATATTTCCAAAAGGGTTATAAATCCAAAAGTCAATATACATTTCCACGTAGGGCATAAATATATGCAAATATGGGCAGTCATATCCTGCGGGGCGTTGATGGTGAGCGTTATGTACATTGAGAATATATGCAAATATGTCATAGCCGAGGCAATTCAATCAACGGAAATGTCTGAAATCTGATTGGGGAGCATCGCCTTTTTTGTGTTTTTATTGTGTGTGTGTGTGTGTGTGTGTGTGTGTGTGTGTGTGTGTGTGTGTGTGTGTAAAATGAAAGAATAATAATAATAATAAACGGTTTATTAATAAAGTTGCAGCCGGTGGCTGAAAATATGCAAACTTACATGTGATTTACTGTAGACATAATGGTATACTTTCAATACATTTACAGGGCTGTACAGTACATAAATCAGGAGCTCTTTATTATTTTAGCAATAGATGGGATGGTGCTATTTATATATCTATCAGTGTGTGTGTGTGTGTGTGTGTGTGTGTGTGTGTGTGTGTGTGTGTGTGTGTGTGTGAATATACATTTTGTTCAGTGTATTTGTATAAATGTTTTGACTATGGGCTTTTGTTTGTTTTGGTTTATGTGTTTGAGTGAACATGATGGTGCTTGTGCGTACGGTTATATGTATCTTGTATTATATCACAGGGAATATGTGTAACCAAGGATTCCACGTAACCCCTGAAAAGTTCAAGGAATATGTGTAAATAGATATCTATTGTAATTCACAATATACGAGTATTTAGGTTAAGACAAGTTACGTAAGGTCACCTCAGCTAACCTAACCTAACCTAACCTAAGCATATGATGGTTCAGGTGAAATCTTGTTACCCAGATTCCCTGTAATATATATATGACGGTATTATGTAGGTGTAAATAAATGCATATATGTTTTTTCTGTGTGTGTGTGCGTGTGTGTGTGTGTGTGTGTACTAGTTAATGATAAGCGTGTTGCTTTAACTGACTGGCATAACAACCCTCAGTCTCAGACCAAAGCTGATACCTTCCGCAAGAAGAAAGCGGTAACCCAATGCAAAATTCGCACACTAGAAAACGACGTTTAAAAATAAAGCATGTGAAACACACAAACTTGCAGATCATCACAAGATGTGCGAATTTTTTAATAACACTAAAACATTTTATAGGCCAATCACTCATGGTACAGACCCCTCCACACATCTGATGGTAATTCCCGACCTAAAGATGAAGAAGGCTTCCGTCAGTGCCGCAAAGAGCGCTACCATTCGCTGCTCAACCTAAACACCGATGTGGACATCCTGACTACCCAGCATGTCCCTCAGCATCAAGAGCTGACCCATCTCAGCTATCCTCCACCCCTGGATGAGGTAGCTATTGTCATCAAACAGATAAAAAATAACAAAGCCTCAGGGCCTGATGGAATCCCAGCCGAGGGGTATATTACAGGAGGACCTCTGCTTAAAGACGCCACCATCGTCAATATTTCTAAGAACAAGAGAGACCGGTCATATTGTGGCAACTACTACGGAATCTCGCTACTGTCCGTAGGTGGCAAGATTATCACACGAGTCCTACTAAACAGACTTCTCCCTGAGGCAGAAACTGCCTCCCAGAATCTCAATGTCTCTTTAGACCATAACGTGGCACCACTGACATGATTATTGCTGCCCGCCATATATAGGAAAAGTGTAGTGAATAGCATCGCGACCTGTGAATGGCCTTCATCGACGTAACCAAGGCCTTCGACTCAGTCAATAGGGAAGCCCTCTAGCGGACCCTCAGCCATTTTGGCTGCCCACCAAAATTCATCTCCATAAATGAGGCAACTCCATGATGGCATGAACGGCAGTGTCTTGCACAATGGCACCAAATCTGAGTTCTTCCCCATCCAAGCGGGGGTAAAACAAAGATGTGTACTGGAGTCAATTGCCTTTTCCATTTTCCTGGCTGCCTTCCTTACTCGTACCAGTGCCAATTTAGCCGGCAGGGTGGACATCGAGTACCAGATGAAGGGTCTTTTCAACACAAGACGACTCCAGGCAGGAACAAAGGTGTTGGCAGCTTCCATTCTGTATGCAGACGACCTCACTCTTGTCGCTCGCACTGAACGCAACCGAAAGGAGCTCCTAAACACCTACTCATAAGTGTATGCACACTTTTGGCTTGCGGTGAATGTACGTAAAACTCAGATTCTCTTTCTGCCTGCCCCTGGCTCAGCCACACTCCACCATCCATTCAGCTTGACAGTACTACCCTCTCGAATGTTACCCACTTTCGGGATATCGGCTTCCACCTGTCCACCACGGAAGACATGGATGAAGAGATTCAACATCGGATCAGATGTGCGTCTCAAGCCTTTGACAGGCTCAGTACCTGTGTCTTCAGCTGTAGTGAGCTGAAATTATCTACAAAGGTGCACGCACGTATATAGAGCAGTGGTCCTCCCCACCCTGCTATATGGCAGCGAGACAGGTCACATACAGCAGGCACCTCAAAGCACTTGAAAACTTTCACCAACGTAGTCCACGCCCCATCCTCCGAGTTAGCTGGGAAGACAAAAGAACAAATGCCAGTATTCTCGCTGGACTGGCCGTGTTACCCGCATTGACAACATTAGACTGCCAAAGCAGCTACTTTACAGTCATCTAACGAATAGTAAACGTAATGCTGGCGGGCAACTGAAAAAGTACAAGGATAGTCTTAATACAAACCAGAAACAATGCCAAATCGACCCCCTCACCTGGGAGATGATTACTCCACACCGCAACCCTTGGAGGAGCACCACACGAGAAGGTGTTAATACTTTCGACCTAACCTACCTAACCTAACCTAACCTAACCTAGCCAAACCGAGGCAGACAAGCGCCAACGTTGGAAAGACGCTTTCGCCGCTTCCGCCGCTCCTCCACATGTGCAACATCTGTGAACAATCCTGCCGGTCCCATATCGGCCTCTTTAGTCACCTTTAGATTCACAAACACAAGTGACATCATTGATAACTCATATCATTGTCTCATAGCTGGATGATCGTCATACTCGATTCCGAGTGACAGCAAAGTAGTAGTAGTAGTAATAGCGTGTGTGTGTATATGTGTGTGTGTGTGTGTGTGTGTGTGTGTAAAATATCAAAGGGAGTATCTATATATCTGTTGTTAGTACCTTCGTATACCATACTAACTCCTAGAGAGTATTTGCGAGAAATGAATTACAAATTGTAACAACGAAATAAAAGAAAAAGGGCAAACATTCACTTAACAGTAATAAATAACGATACGATATGTACCTCGAGTTCGTAAACTCCAGCACGGCTTATATATTTTTAAATCAACAGATGGATTCATCATGTACTGTAGATATAATTTTGGCTGTAAGATCTCCGAAGGGAACACATTGCTTGGATGCAGTGGTTCTCTTATTTGTCAAAAGTGAGGTCCAACACTACTCTGTTCTGTTATATTTTCATATTTTCTGTGTAAATATACAGTTTCAACTACGTTAACTGCACAATGTTCTGTTTGTTGCGTGCCTGATGGAGGTGGCCACGAGATGCCATACAATTAACCCTCACAATATGCAAACTTATTCTTATTGGACATCGTTGACAGTTGAGTAAATTTCCTCGACTATTGGGAACAACACGATGGATCCTGCATATGATGTTTCTCATGATATATTATAGACCTTGACGTACTCATTTTTATTGAACCGTGAGGCGTCATTTAACTTGTCCAGGTCGAACGACTTTCATCACCAGAAATAGGCAGTAATTATAATTATCAGATACCAACAGCACGTTATTGGTTTCGATGAAACAACCTCATTTCCAGTAAAAACAATTAGAATGTGATATTAAATTATTAATTATGGAGGGTTAAAAACACCTTTTGCTACACATATAAGAATTTCTTGAATACCAACTTTGCTGTTAAACCGAATGAACACTAAGATGTTTTAATTCTAAGCACGTGTCAAGACACCGACACATAGAAAAGAAAGAGAAGGCGAATTTTAGGGAAACAAAGAAAGAGAGAGTGACAGACGAAAGATTTAAGTGAAAAAAATGTGTAGGGAGTGACAGATATACCTGGTAGACGGAAAGCGAGTAGATAAAAGATGACTTATAAGGAGATAAAGAGTGGTGGGAGAGGGGGAAAAACTAAGAAAGAGACACACAAAAGAAAGACAGAGAGAAAGAAGAAAGTAAATATTCGAAGGACTGGCGTACAAACGCCCCGGCGCCACCAGCGTTGTCACACACAGTCCAGGACATAAAATAAGCGAGGCGTAGAGTGGAAGTTTGCTAGGGTTAAAACTCGAGGGTCGTAAAATGTACTGTGAAATGAAAAAGTTGAGAGGGGGGATATAGATGAGACACTCTCGACCAGGCCATAAGATTATTTATCTAGATAAGTTTTCCATATATTTTACTTTCCAAATGAGGACCCGGTGAAAAATGGAAACGCAAGCCTGTTACTTTGAAAAGGTGAGAGGAAAAATGCACTTTAATGGCGGAAAACCAACATCATTTAATTACATGGCGGGAATTAGAGGAGGAAAATATCAGAAAAGTGCAAGACGCTAGAGAGCGGGTTGGAACAGGGAATAGATGCTCCATTTTCTTGTAGGGTCAGTAGGGGATATAAGATTTGTCCTCCGGGTTCGTCAGATTCCAATTTCATGACATTAGGCATTCCAGACCACGAATGATCAAGATCATTTTGATGGTAAAGGATACTGTGAACTCTAGTTCCGAATGTGACTTGAAACCAATAAATATGTTACTACATTTAACAAATAGTATCTAATATACTATAGCCCTATCCGAATGTCTGTCTGTCTGTCTGTCTGTTTGTCTGTCTGTGCAGCCGAAACGGCACAATCGTTTTTCATCAAACTTGGTGGAAAATTCGCAAAAAATTCGTAGAGTGGAACAAACCTGCTCCCATGTCGATGGTTTCTTTAGAAAGGCATTAGTTAACAATTATATTTACGAAGGAAAACGATGCAAGTCTACGACTTGGCGCACCCTCATTTGCTGTACGCTGTCAGCCCACGATTGCAGTTATCGTACGGTTCCCTCCACCTCCCCCCCACTTTTTTTCTTAGCCTACTTATTTTTTAATGTTGTTTGGATTAATAAAGGAAGGAAGATGAGTAAATAGAAGAATAAAGAAGGGGAAAACAGAAAATAGTTAGAGATAACAGGTGGGGGGAGCTGAGTTTCATTATGCGTCTGGATGCGCAGTTACAACGTTACCAGACGACCTTACAGCTACAGTGTATACTTTATTCCTGTGGGTCATAGAAAAGGAGAAGAGATGAAAAGATAATAACAGGAATGCATGGAGAAGATGACTACAATAGACACAGGGTGAATATAGGCAGTGAAGCAGATAGGAGGTTGAGAAAATAGACAGATTCATACATGCACAAATAGACAATATGGCAACTAACAGACAGACAGACAGCTGACTGACTGGTTCACATTAGTAAAGACTTGCTTACTTTCAAACACCACGCAGACGAACAGAGTGTTGGGATGGAAATGGACAGGACGGATATACTTGAGGCAGATTAGAAGGCATTTATAAACAAGAATTACACCAAATTGACCATAGCTGCGTCAGTGAGGGTAGGAGGTCTTACATCCACCAGCGTAAATAATACAACGCATTGAAGACACCCACGCGCCGAAAGAACATTGATGGTCGGTCAGTCATGTGAGATGGGCCTAAAACTGACTAACGTAGCTGATGACTATGATGACTTAACACAGGTAATGACTTAAGCAGATGGTGACTAATCTAACCAGAATGAAGGTCACTTCTCTTCATAATATAATTTATCTCTGAATGATCATCGGTGATCCATAATGTTTATTTTTTATGATTTTAACCTCTCCTTATGGCGAATATTTCTTTAACTCATTATTCTAACCTTTATTCTATTCCTTCTTATAGTATATTAGATACAGTAAGTCTCACGACCACGACCATGATTATAACAACCACGCCCATGATTATAGCAACCAGGACCATGATTATAACAACCAGGACCATGATTATAACAACCAGGACCATGATTACAACTACCACGACCATGATTATAACAACCACGACCATGATTATAACAACCACGACCATGATTATAACAACCACGACCATGATTATAACAACCACGACCATGATTATAACAACCACGACTATGCTTATAACAAGCGCGACCATGGATAATACAACCACGACCATGATTATAACACCCACGACCATGATTATAACAACCACGACTATGATTATAACAACTACGACCATGATTATAACACCCACGACCATGATTATAACAACCACGACCATGATTATCTCATATACTATAGGAATAGCCGTGTGTCTGTGTATGTATCTGTTCAGGGCAGCCGAAAAGGCACAATCGTTTTTCATCAAACTTGGTGGGAAATCACAACAAATTCGTCGAGTGGAAGAAAACTGGTCCCATGTCGAAGGTTTCTTTAGGAAGGCATTAATTAACCATTTTATTTGCGCTGGAAAACGATGTCGCTGTACGCTGCCAGCCTTCCGGGCGGTTGCGCGCTCGCCAAACACTAGCGTTCGAACGCTTTGGTGAGCTGTACCACAGGACTCGCCACCGGGCGCGAAGTGCCCACGATCTCTTGTATTACTTTATTGATACAGTGCAATGTGTGACGGCTGAGGGCCATAACGTTCGCTGATTCGCGATGCAGTTTACCAAATGTTGAGTATTGAATAAACAGGATCTACACTGCCTATGGAACCAACATTCACTTTATTTTCAGTGGTATGGTATATAATTGATGTAAGTTTTGCCATTTTCCATAAATCGTAATTGGTGTATCGTGCTTATGACATAATGAGAATTTTGTCAAGCTCCCATTTTTGTGATGTTACAAATTGCTTCTTTAGTGAAACATCAGAGAAAAATAGAATTTGTGGATAGCAAGAGACAATGAAGATCCATGGCGATAGGAGGGTGACGCTATTAACCGCATATGTTGTTCTGGAAGACGTCATTAACCGCCGATAAGGATGGTCTGGGAGAAGCCATTAACCGGCCATGATGTTCTAGATACGCATTGACAGTCCATGATATGCTGAGAGACGCCATTAACCTCTCATAATGTTCTAGGGGACGCCATTAACTGCTAATTCTGCTCTAGGAGACTCCATTAACCGTCCACGATGTTCCAGGAGACACCATTATCGATCATTCTGCTCTAGGAGACGCCATTAACCGCCCATGATGTTCCAGGAGACACCATTACCGCTCATGCAGTTCTAGGAGACGCCATCAACCACCCATGGTGTTGTAGGAGACACCGTTAAACGCCCATAATGTTCTAGGAGACGCCATTAACCGTTCATGACGTTATAGGAGACGCCATTAACCTCTCATGATTGTAAGAGACGCTATTATCCGTTCATGATGTTCTATGAGACGCCATTATCCGTTCATGCAGTTCTAGGATTGAGACATTATCCGCTCCAAAGGTTTTATGAGACACCATTAACCACTCATGATGTTCCAGGAGATACCATTAATTGCTTATGATATTACAGGAGATGCCACTAACTGCTCATAATGTTCCAGGAGACACCATTAACAGGTCATTATTTTCCAGGAGACACCAGTAACTGCCCATGATGTTCCAGGAGACGCCATTAATCGTTCGTGATGTTCCAGGAGATCCTATCAACCGCAGATTCTTGGAGACGGGAGAAAAGGTCCCAACACCCCAAAACTCAAAGTTCTGAAATGAAATCCAGTTAAGATCTATCTGTTGGTCAAGACAATTCAACCAATATCAAATTGGTAGAGATCGTAGGACTGGGATAAGGATGATGCGCGGACAAACACAATATTCATGATTAAGAAGATTAGTAAGGGTCACTGACTTATGACCGGAACATTGTGGACACCTGTTGTCCCCTAGGACAGAGTGGTGGGAGAGGGGGAAAAACTAAAAAAAAGACATAGAAAAGAAGGACAGAGAGAAAGAGGAAAGTAAATATTCAAAGGACCGGCGCACAAAAGCCCCGGCGCCACCAGCGTTGTCACACACGGTCCAGGACATAAAATAAGCGAGGCGTAGAGTGGAAGTCTGCTAGGGTAAAACTCGAGGGTCGTAAAATGTACTGCGAAAAGAAAAAGTTAAGAGGGGGGTTATAGATGAGACACTCTCCACCAAGCCATATATAATAGCCGTATATAATAGCCTTGTCAAGTATTACAAGTATTACATCATTCGCCTGCCAGCCTTCGCTCTGAACGGACCTCTCCCAAGAACCCTTCACTGCCCAAGCTGGCCGGCCTTTGTCTCTGATCCAGCAGTTGGAACATCACTGGTAACCGACCACGATTGGAAGCCTGTTGATTGCGACACACCTGTTACGGCATAAGACCACCAACCAAGCCTGATCGCCCCTACTTGGGCACTTCGAACCATATATCCCCCACGAGCGCTCTGGACTGCCAGAGGCAGCAGTACTCCCCACGAGTAGTGTGAGAGACCCACACTCCTGCTGGAGGGCTGCTGTCGGCTGCGGGTCCTGACGTGGTTTGGGGTCTATTTCTCCTACTCAGCCCTTTCTCTTTTCGCTCTGGCCTGAGGACCTGCACCCTCAGAGGTGTATTCGCCCTCAGGTCCCCCCTCTAAGTTTTCACCTCCCTCCCAGGAGTTTGTGAAAAGGAAAGGGGGCCGGAGCTTATACCACCGCCGAGCCTTCCTGGGTAACCGTGATCGTGCGGGTCCACACAGGGAGGGGGTCGCTATCCCTCATCCTCCCCTCCCTCCAATTAGGTACACTAGGCTCGCGCCTCACATAAGCGAGCAGCTTTAACACTAGGGCAGTAGGTTCGCCATATGTGGCCATCGGGAGACACTCACACACCACACATACATGCGCACACACACACTACATCCTTGACCACCGAAGGGTCAAGACGTACCTGGCGCTCCTCTCGGAGCATCCAGGTCAACTGTTATGTTGGCCCATACCAACCCCCTCCCCTGAACCCTCCTCCCCACCGGAATATCAACAAGTTCTCCCCAGAAGTTACTATTTCATTTAGGAAAGGAACGGAACCAGTGTTAAACAGAGGTGAACAGTGGTGAACAGTGCTTAAGATCAGTGAGAACAACTCAACAGTAACAGTCGCACCCAAGTTAACCTTCACACAGTGAGGTCCCAGGTACCCAGTGATAACGGCCCGTGAGACCCAACAACCAGCGATGTGTCAATCCGTCTACGATAGGAAGGCCTGGGACCAAACCTCACTCATATAACACCATCTGTGAGGGAATTACTACACCACGTGAGGCCCCTCATAACACCATATGTGAAGGAGTTACTACACCACGTGAGGCCCCTCATAACACCATCTGTGAGGGAATTACTACACCACGTGAGGCCCCTCATAACACCATCTGTGAGGGGATTACTACACCACCTGAGGCCCCTCATAACACCATCTGTGAGGGAATTACTAGACCACGTGAGGCCTCTCATAACACCATATGTGAAGGAGTTACTACACCACGTGAGGCCCCTCATAACACCATATGTGAAGGAGTTACTACACCACGTGAGGCCCCTCATAACACCATCTGTGAGGGAATTACTACACCACGTGAGGCCCCTCATAACACCATCTGTGAGGGAATTACTACACCACGTGAGGCCCCTCATAACACCATCTGTGAGGGAATTACTACACCACGTGAGGCCCCTCATAACACCATCTGTGAGGGAACTACTACACCACGTGAGGTCCCTCCTAACACTATCTGGGAGGGAGTTACTACACTACGTTTTTGCTGTTCAACACCTACAATAATCTGTATGTTCACTGTATGTTCCTTCACCTTTCTCTAATGAAGGCTTTTGTTAAACCACCAATATATGTAATAAGTCATTTATATCCAATGTATATTTTCAGCCTTCGGGCTGCAGAACTTTTTCAATAAACCGTCAATTATTATTATTATTATTATTATTATTATTACATATACACTTACATACGTACAAACACACCTCTCTGGACGGATGATAACGAGAACGACGCAGCAATGACCAGGACTACGGGTAACAGGATTCGGGTATGCTCCCTTCGGGGAGAAGTATCCGAAAAAAGAAAAGAGGAGTCAGGCACAATTCTATGCGCACGCCTATGAATTAAATTCGCCGCTCTAATAGAAGCAAAGGACTCATTCATAGTGCTCTGCATAGATGAAAAGGACGTCGATCTCATGTTATCAACTGAATCGATAGACACACTAAAAAGAGATAACTTCGAAATAGCCATCCCACCACAGCTTAGAGCTAAGAAGTCAATTGTTATCAAGAGATTGGATAAGACAATTACCAACAATTCACCAATTGACATAGCACAAGAATTAGAACAGATAAACACGTGGGCAACAGTCGAAGAGGTGGTACTACTCCCCAGGGCTCCAACGATGATGAAAGTAAGATTCAAAGAAATCGCCACGGCCCAGAAGGCACTAGAAAACGGAATTTGCATCTCCCACTACCATCTTTCAAAAGATCAAATCGAACAAGATAATTTCTATCCTATAACACCCTGCTGGATATGCTATCAATATAACCATGTATCAGCCAAGTACCCTAATAAAGAGAAAAAGTACTGCTCGGAATGTGGAGCTGAAGGGCACACATTCAGGGAATGTAACGACAAGGAAAATCCAAAATGTCTGAACTGCAAAGGACCTCACCGCACTTTGGCTGCACGATGCTCAGTAATGAAGGATATCATCAAAGAGATGAAGGAAAAGGAAAAATCGAACAGACATATAGAAAATGACCCAACCAAAACCTATGCTGTAATAACAAAGTTGCAAGACACTACTTCTAAAGTGTTAGAAAAAACCAAAGGCAAAACCAACGCAGAAAACACTTACTTGAAGCTACACTGATACATGCCCACATAAACAATGTGGCTAACCCGGGTACATTCGGAAAAACTATCAGAGAAATGTTTGCAGCGAACAACTTACCACAGGTAAACTTCCCAGATAATGCCCCATCAGCAGATATTTTCAAAATAATAACTGAAAACAGTCTAGGAATCACCAGCAAAGAAAAATAACACAACAAGAAAAATGCACAGAAGCAGAGACTGCAATGGATACAACCCACTCCCAACTAAACACAACACACTACGAGACCCTAGAGAACACAACCGACCAACCAGCGAAGTCAACACCAGCAAGACCATTTAGAGAGAACCCTACTGGTCAATGGCCAGCCGACGTCGGAGACAGCATAGGAATCAGGTTCTACTCAGTCAACTTCCAGCCAACAGTAACAAATGAGAGACTGTTAAAAGATATTAAAGAAGGAAAAAACAAATACACATACGAAGATAACAGGGTAAAAGAGGGACTCATGGAAACACTAATACGTGGAGGAAAAAAAGCAGCAAACATAATAAAATCGAGAGGGTAGACCCAACGAAATTCAAGAAAATAAGAACAGGACTGAAGGAAGAGAGACAGAGACACTCCCCCGGAGAAACCCGAGCAACCAAACAACACGCACCAAGTTCCCGCGACCCACGATTACGCAAAACAGAACACTGAAAATAATACAACACAACGTCCTGGCCTGGACACACACAAGTGTTACGAACCACGCTACCAATTGTCATGATCAACCTACCCAGCACCACGAGCAACGCCATCTAGGGACGAAACCCGAGTATGACTACTCTTAGTTACCACTCCGGGGTTTCCCTTCTCCATATCCTGGTTGTTGCGTCACCTCCTCAAAGTCTTCTTCGTCAGCTCCAGTTCGATGAGAGTTCAGTTCACTCTGGGAAGTGACCACAGGATCACCTATCCTGGAAACCTACGGCACAGTGACTACCTACCGTCTTCTACAATACTCAGCCTTACTCGTCAGCCATCTCAGCTCCGCACTTAAGTATTTGTAATCTTATATTGCCTCCCCGCGTCCACTTTCTTCAAAATTGTTTTATGTTGTATAAATATGTATGTACTGTTAATGTTTAGGTTAAGTATGGTTAAGGGTAAATTATAGAAAGCTGAATATTTTGTTAAGGAATTTATGGTACTTTATTATCCACAACAAAAACTCTCATCCTTTGTCTACCCTTTTATAGTCCGATTGTCTTTGTTTTTTTTTTTGTTGTTACCTGTTGGGATCTGGGTAGACTTTTAACTATATTCTAAATCCCCAACTCGTAACACAAGAAAAACAGAACTAACAAACATTTACAACAACATAAACCCAGACATAATTCTCATAAACTCACACGGACGAAAAAACAATGACAAAATAAAACTCTTCAACTATTATACATATCAATTGAACATACACGAAGAATTTAGCAACGGGGCAGCAATAGCCATCAAAGGAAACATCAAATACAAACTCATAGACAACTTCCAAACCAACTTCTTAGCAGTCGAAATCAATGCAACTAAAGGCCAATAACAATTGGTAAAACATATTTACCTTGCCGACGACAAACATTCCCGACTAGTGACTTACTAAAACTAATGAGACGTAACACACCAGCATATTTTATAGGAGACTTAAACGCGAGACACATTATACTCGGACACCGAACCAGAAACCCAACGGGGAAGATAATACTCGACTTATTAGAAAACGGCAACATCACACACCTTGGCCCAGATTTCGAAACCTACATAACTGCAGGAAACACCGGGAAGCCGGATATAGATCTGACCAATAGACACCACCATTTGAATACACACATGAAACCTGGACCAACCACCATTAGCAATCACCTGCCCATAATTTTCACTCTATCAACATCACCAATACAAATCCCCTCCATCCCTAGATTCTCTTTCAACAGAGCAAACTGGGAGGGTTTTGAGGCAGAACTCAACACAAACGAACAAGTACATCTACACAACAAAAACACAACACACATTGACATAGCCCTGGAAACATGGTGCACTAATGTCACCACAGCCATGGAAAACAACACCCCCAAAACATCTTACCGTACACTACCCCACGCACAATTAACACACGAACAGAAGATAATCCATAAAAGACTGAATAACTTACTAAAACATACAAATACACACGGCTGGAACTAAGAAACAATAACTCTTATCAGAAACCTAAAGGAAGAACTGAAAGAAATATGTAAACAATCACACAACGACAAATGGAACCAGCTAATCACAAACACAGAGGCCGATTATCACAATCCAAAACTCTTCTGGAGTAAAATAAAAACCTAATGGGCACTAATTCCATATATAGCAGCCATCTTACAGATGACAACGGGGTAAAAGCTACAGAATTTGTAGACAAAGAACTGTTTTTCAGAAATTTCTGGAGTAATATATATAAAATCACAGAAGAAAACAGAAACTGCTGTAGAGTAACAGAACAGATGGTAACAACACACCTTACACTAAACACAGAGAAATGGCAACCACCAAGAACAATAGACCTCAGCATACTAAACAGTGCATACACATTAACCACGCCAATCACAACAAAAGACATAAACATAATAACCAGTTTTAAAATTAAAGCACCTGGACTAAGTCAGATAAACAAAACCGTCCTTCAAAACATACCCACAACACGGATAAAACAACTTACACAGATCTTTAACGCTTCACTAGCAACAGGACACTTCTCCACGAGATTCAAAACAGCCAAAATCAGTCTCATACCCAAACCCGGGAAAAACCCAACAAGGCCGGAAAATTACAGACCTATATCCCTATTAGAAACACCAGGCAAAATACTAGAAAAAATAGCCAACAACAGACTCAGAAACTATCTAGAACAGGAAAACAAATATAACCCCATACAACATGGATTCCGAAAGAACCGAGGCACAAACACGGCTATTGCACTAATTTACGAAACAATAGCTAACGCCCTCAGCAATAAAAACCAGTGCAATGTCGATCTCAGAGACGTATCAAAAGCTTTCCATAAAGTGTGGCAAGAAGGCCTCAAATATAAAATAATTCAATTTGACATGCCAAAAAACATAACAACCCTTCTCTGCATCTTCTTAGACAACAGACAAGCCAAACTCATTATACATAACTTCACTGGACAAACCTTCAACATACACAGTGGAGTGTCACAGGGCAGCAACATTTCACCCACACTGTACACAATATACACAGCAGACATACCAGACCAAAGGCAGTTGGACTACATAGCATACGCAGACGATATCACGCATATAATACAATATCCAGGGAGATCTAAACAAATGATGGCTATAAGAACAGGAAGAGAAACTGAAGCAATTAACAACTATGAGAGAAAATGGAAAATCCAAACCAACATCCAAAAACTAAAGATCATATACATTGCAAAAATAAATCCAAACCCAATCATAATCAACAATCAACAGTTACTATATGCAGAAAGTGGGAAAACACTGGACTCACCAGAAACGGTATACACCAACACATTAGAGAAAGATTGACGAAAGCCAAATTACAACTAACGAAACTCCTTCACTTTAGAAAACTGAACACCAAAACACAGCTAAATCTATACAAATCACTCGTCAGACCACATCTTGAATACCCACCAATTTCACTTAACACAATAACCAAAACAAACAAACTCAAGCTGCAAGCAGTCCAAAACACAGCACTAAAAAGAGCAGCAAAACATAGGCCGCCATACAGTCAAAAAATACGAGACATACACATCGAACATAACATAGACACAATTAACATAGGAACACACAAACAAGCAAAAGTGGTATGGGACAAACGACACCGAACACAAGACCCTATTTTACAGGAACTATTACAGGCAAAGAACAATATATCACACAGCTGGTGGCCATGAAGCATCAACATTAACGCAATCATCCCGGAACCATTATACGCGAGAGAATAACACCACTCATATAACCTAAAAGATGGGGACTATCCTGCCAGTTCACACAAGGACCTGGTGGGAACCCCCAATCA
The DNA here is from genome assembly GCA_958450375.1 of Homarus gammarus. Classification (NCBI taxonomy): domain Eukaryota; kingdom Metazoa; phylum Arthropoda; class Malacostraca; order Decapoda; family Nephropidae; genus Homarus; species Homarus gammarus. The sequence goes on along the minus strand of CAUDMG010002415.1, from coordinate 750,778 downwards.
CTAAAGATGAGGAACATCCCTTCAGTTACACAAGGACCTGAAGGGACCCTCCAAGAAACAACCAACAAGAAAGAGCAACACCACCTGCATAACCTTAAAGATGGGGATTATCCTGCCAGTTACACAAAGACATGAAGGGACCCGCCAACATACCCTAAAACAGCACCTTCCTTAGGATGGCACTTTAAATCACCCAGCTTAGCTTACCTAACCTCCCTTGCCCCTGGAGGACTGATGGCACTTTAAACCAGCCAGCTTAGCTTACCTAACCTCCCTTGCCCCTGGAGGACTGAGGGACGTCTGTCACTGGTTAAACCGCAAACCAGCCTCCACAAGGTGGAAAGCCCACCTGCTATTATTCTCCTTCTGTATTTCCCACTTCTTAACTATACCTTGCCCTAATCTCCTTGTTTACCTCAGATCCACGGCTCTCTTATCTCGGTGTTCTGACTGATTGGCTGACTCCTTAGTCTGTACTCACCCCTGAAGATGTGAATTACGCAAAAGCGCTTGGGAACTTCGTGTTTTCTTGTTTCCGCACACACACACACACGCACACAGGAAGGCCTTTGACCTTGTTGATCACTGCACTGTTATCAACAAGGCTATTGCACTAGGGCTGCCCACCAACCTGGTCTCATGGCTCACTGATTTCTTGAGTGGACGTCGCCAAGCAGTGAGGTATCAGGGCTTGGTCTCAACATTCCAACACCTCCCCTGTGGTGTTCCCCAGGGGACCAAGATGGGACCACTGTGCTTCCTCAGCCTGATCAACGACGCTCTATCGGACACTCCTCACATGTGGAAGTACGTGGATGACTGCACTGTGGGGGTTTCAGTGGACAACACCGCACCAGACTACTCATCGCTCCAAGGCACCCTAGACAGGCTACAGGCATGGACTACGGAGAATAAGGTCACCATAAACCACACCAAAACCGTAGTCATGCACATAAATACCGCCACCACTCCAGTGCAAGCCCCAGCACTCACAGTGGGTGCCCACTGCCCATCCTCTCCAGCTGGTGCAGTCTGCCAAACTCCTGGGTGTAACTATAGACAACAAACTTGACTGGAAGGCCCATGTAAATGACACAGTCAAGGCAGCCTCGTACGGTCTCTACATGCTACGAAGACTTAGGTCACTTGGGACACCCCCGCCAGAGCTGAGGACCATCTACAACGCCTATATTCTCCCCAAACTAACGTATGCGTCACCAGCCTGGTCGTCGTCTCTCAACTCCACCCAACAACGTCAGCTAGAGAAGGTACAGAAAAGGGCCTGCAGAATCATGCTCGGCGCAGAATACTCCGGCTACACCAACGGTCTCTCCACCCTGGAAATGTCATCCCTCAGTGACCTCCACCACCAAGCACTGGAAAGGTTTGGCCGTGGACTACTGCACCACCCTCGCCATCTCCACCTCCTGCCACCTGCAGCCCACCACCCAACTCGTGCAGTCCGCCACTACAACAAAATTCAGCCCATAAGAGCCCGCACCGATAGATATAAGAACAGCACTATCCCATCTATTGTTAAAATAATAAACAACTCCTGATTTATGTACTGCACAGCCCTGTAAATGTATTCAATGCATATTATATCATTATGTCTAAATTAAATGTAAGTCTGTATATTTTCAGCCACCGGCTGCAACTCTATTAATAAACCGTTTATTATTATTATATATATATATATTTATATATATATATATATATATATATATACAGTATATATATATATATATATATATATATATATATATATATATATATATATAGATATATATATATATATATATATATATATATATATAGATATATATATATATATATAGATATATATATATATATATATATAGATATATATATATATATATATATATAGATATATATATAGATATATATATATATATATATAGATATATATATATATATATATATATATATAGATATATATATATATGATATAGATATATATATATATATATATAGATATATATATATATATATATATATATATATATATATAGATATATATATATATATATATATATATATATATATATATATAGATATATATATATATAGATATATATATATATATATATATATATATATATATATATATATATATATATATAGATATATATATATAGATATATATATATATATATATATATATATATATATATATCTTGATAAAATCACACGGGAAAATGGAAACAACGGAGTACCTTAGCCTTCGTCTTTATTCAAGACATCTTCAGAGGCAACTGGATTACATGGACAGAGAGAGGCTTAAATATACAGGGTGACCTAAAAAACATGAGGTCAGGTCAAAATGATGACATCCACTAATCCCCACACCAACACACACGTAGAGGAGCTTAAGAGAAGGGTGGTGACGTGACTAGTCAAGTCAGGTCAGAAAAAAGGGGGCCCACAAAATAACTATCATACATCTAGATCAAAGGTTTTTAAAGCATTTTTAACCTTGGGCCACTGACAAATAAATTTATGTAACATATTATCGGTTTTGAACTGACCATCACTAAGGTTTATTGATTTTAATTCCTTAATCAAACTAGCTTCAACAAGAAGTCTTTCTGTGACACAAGATGATTTGAAAACTTCTAAGCTTTTTTCCCAAGCAATGGGGTGATTATTATTCCTAACATGAACGAACAAGGCACTGCTTTCAGATGCAGTTCTAATATTATACTTATGTTGTTTGATTCTAAGCTGCAGTGTTTTTCCTGTCTGACCTACATAATTACAATTACATTTGCTACATGGAATACAATAAACACTACCATTTACATTCAAACTTGGGCTATTCCTTATTAATATATTAGTTATTTTGTGGGCCCCCTTTTTTCTGACCTGACTTGACTAGTCACGTCACCACCCTTCTCTTAAGCTCCTCTACGTGTGTGTTGGTGTGGGGATTAGTGGATGTCATCATTTTGACCTGACCTCATGTTTTTTAGGTCACCCTGTATATTTAAGCCTCTCTTTGTCCATGTAATCCAGTTGCCTCTGAAGATGTCTTGAATAAAGACGAAAGCTAAGGTACTCCGTTGTTTCCATTTTCCCGTGTGATGTTATCAAGATTTATCTTATCCACGTTTTCATTGTGGATTTTCATAAAATATATATATATATATATATATATATATATATATATATATATATATAGATATATATATATATATATATATAGATATATATATATATATATATATATATATATATATATATATATATATATATATATATATATATATATATATATATATATGCAAGTAAATCACTGTAGGTGCGCGTGATCTACATATATGCTGATAATCACAAGGAAAGAAGAAAACACGAAGTTCCCAAGCGCTTTCGTGTAATTCACATCTTCAGGGGTGAGTACAAACTAAAGAGAAGTACAAAAAAAGGTATATATATACAGAGGAGGGTGAGATCAGGTCCACAATGGTCAGGTATTAGGTAATGACCCTACTAATCTTTAAATAGCACAGCAATGGTCGGTAGTCAGTCAGAGGGTAAGGTGGCCCAACCTTCTCACCTGGTTACAAATCTTCTTAATTACAAAATTGTCCAGTTTGTACATGCTATTACTCAAATTCATGTTGAATGCTTCGGTATGTTTAATGAGACTAGATTCTATGATGTTCCTACTATCAATTGAATTGCAAGGTAATATTGAGGAGGCATTATCCCAGTCAATGCAATGATTGTTATCCCTCAAATGAACAAACAGAGCATTGGATTCCTGGCCTGTCCTAACACTATATTTATGTTGTTTAAGTCTAGTTACAAGATCTTTACCTGTCTGGCCTAAGTAAAACATATTACATTCCTTGCAAGGAACTTTATAAATGCAACCAAATATGTTGTTGGGGTAGTAGGGTGTGTCATACGGAGGCGAATTTTTTTTTTTTGAGTTTGAAAAATCGGCCCATGGTATTTATGATGTAGTTCTATGTGCAGAATCATGTGATATCTTCAGATTTGAAAAGTTTTTATGTTTTGCTAGGTAAATTTTAACTTGAAATCTTATGAAAATTCAGTATTCCCACCCTTTTACCAACACCACTAAATAGCTTATTTAAAGTAAAATAAATGCATCAGGTTAATTTATTAGGATGAAAATGATCCAGAATAGTGAAACGAATGATCTTGACACATTTATTAAATTTAATATTCCTTTAGAAAACAAAATCATCAAATACAAAAACCGGTTTTACTACTACGACCCGGTGTTGCTGCACACCATAGAGAACATGTCTTTCTTGCTTCTGTTTCTACTCATCACCTCCCTGCTGACCACCTGAGCTCGGATGTAGCCTTCCCTCCTCTCCTGGCTGTACACGTGACTGCTGGCCTCGCTCACTTGCTGTACACAACGCTCTATACTCTGGGTGTGCGAGGGCCAGGCAGGGACATGCATGGGGTTGTCCAGGAAAGCTCTGACTTGAACATTGGTGAGGCTGCAGGTAAGAGGGGGCTCACTGCCAGCCTGGATGTTATCCAGATCTATGAGATCAGTGAGGGTCTTGGCACCTAGATTGACTTCAGGAGTCTTCCTGACCCTGAAGGAATCGTCACCAACTGATTCGTCATGCCCAGATCCTCTCATAAGTCTCATATCCAAGATCTTTTTGACTGCCACTCTTCTCTCCTCCTCATCCTTACTGCAGAGCATTGTCTGCAGAACTGCCTCGGAATGAGCATACCAGGAAGATCTCCTCACAGTCTGCTCCACAATCTGAACAACCTTCCTTGGCTGACTCCTTAGGAGCTCAAGCTGGAAGAGAACATGCCTCGGACCTTCGGAGAACGATGACTTGACCTTGGTGTTGAACGAATTTGGCAAGTAGACACTCACGATGAATTGGACAATAAGTCTCAGGTTGTGAAGCTGGTTCCTTTTCAGTTTATGATGAGCGACCCAAATTTTGCAGAACCTGAGAGCCGTTGTGAGCCACCTAGAATGTGAGACTGGACCTATCTGCAGGTAAGCAAGTCTATCAGGCATGACCCCAGTTTTGATGGCACTGCAAATCATGTAACCATAGTACTGGTCAGTACTCAGGTCGTCAATGACAGTATGTGCAAGCTCAACGAGTGGAGGGCCAACTGTGATTTTTTCAAAGCTCGGATTTATTTCTAACTCAGTGGCAGAGTCCAGCATCTTGCCAAGAGGACCAGACCATCTGTTGTTTGAAAGAGTCTTGCCATCCAGCTCCTGGATCAGATGTCTGAGTGGCAACTCGTTGGTGTGGAGGTCACAAACAATCTAGACCAGCTTCCTCCCAATCTTCCGCTCTATCCACTGTATGACCCCCCCCTTGCCACCCTGTGTTCGTGTTGGTGCTGTCCCCTCCAATGGCCTGCAGGGTCTGGTCTACGTTCCTCTCTCTGAGCCAGTTCACAATGTTATCTGCCACTATCTCAGCTGGTTTCCTGATGTCATCTTTCTCTGGAGTGAAATGCCACAAATACTTCCCTCCTGGTTCACTGCAGCAGGAGTAGTGTTCCTCCTTCACCATGGCAGGGATCAACTTGTCAGAATCTCCAACTTTCATGAACAATTGATTCTATTTTCTCTTATCCCCTTATCAAACTCCTCTTCTAGGTTACTGACAAGTTTCTCCGAAGCTCTCCTTACTTTGTTATGATCTATCACCAGGTGAACATCATCAGGTGTTATCAAACCACCGTCAATCCAGGAAGCTGTTGCTATCTCTGCAGTTTCTCTGAGACCAGTGTGGTGTCGCATGCTGTCCAGAGCTATGCTCGGGATATCTTTCCTATTTCGAATCTTATGCCTGGAAGGTTTGGGATCATTATTTTCTGGGTTAGGGACAAAGTCACCATTCTCCTGGTCAGCACTCGGATCAGCCATGGGGAAGTCATTAAACTCTGAATCAGCTTGACTCCAATCATCGGCCTTTTTTACCTCACCCTGGGCCTTCTCAAGTCTCTTTTCCTCGGCAACTCTTCTCCTCTTCTGTCTCTCTGTGGCAGCCTCCTGTCTCTTGGACTCCGGAATATCTTGGCTAGAAATCATGAGAGCCCCTATACTGCCAGTCTTCTCTCTCTGTGCTTTGACAAATGCCAGTTCGATCACAGGAATCTTCAGTTCATGCTTGCAAATACAGGAGATGTGGGCCTCGGATTTACAGTCACGATCGCATCCAAACTCAGGACAGAGAACAATTGGGCACTTGCAAGTAATTATGTCAAATAACTGGTCCAGTTGCTTGGCAAAGCTGTCCTTAACTGCAAGTTTTCCTCTCCCAAGAGAGATATCTCTTGCCTTTTCCCAACTGGCTAGCAGTCACTCACTAATCTTCTTCTGACGTCGTCTATAGCAGTTGACAAGGAGCCCTAGCCAGGGAGACCGCTGCTCTCCTCTGTGTACATACTCTTATCCAGTAAACCGAACCTACAAAGCTATACAGGTGTTTGTGTTCTCTCCTGTATATAGAACTTATTATTCAGAACCTAACAGTCAGAAAGCAATGTTCACTATTTAATTGTAATGCACTAATGCAGCTGTACGTTAGATTTTCGATACATTTCACGCTAAAATTTACCTAGCAAAAGGTTGCAAAATATTGAAACTGAAATTATTTTTTGTTTATATACACTAAAATCTACCAAAAAAGTAATGGGCCATTAGTTTTAGCTGATCTTCCCTCCTATGACACACCCTATTGGGGTAGTTATGATATATAAAACTACAAATACTTGTATGTTAAAACAATGACCCCACACAAAACTGAAAATATCGTGGTAATGATTCTTTTCAAGTTTATTTCTCTGCCATGTTGTCAGTTAGCTCCATCCTTTGGGAGACTCCTAGCAACTAGACTAGGCGCGGTGTTGTTTACGCCTCTAGGTAATATGGCAGTGAAGAACCGCCAATTAGCGGTTGAATCTAAAAACTGAGCCAGGAACTGCCAGGGTTTCGGTAGTTCGTTCCAATGGCTCAATTTGGCTGCTGAAATCGCGAAATTTTTGAGGTGACTGTACACTACATTACTCTTACCTCTTATGTTGTCAGTGAAATAAAGTTAACAGTGATCAGGAGGTACTAAAAACCTATTGCATTGATGATGGTGATGGTTCGAAGTGACAGCGCACCTGATGATGGTGATGATAAAAGTGATGATGTGGAGCAAATCAACAACACACAGAATGATCGTGATAATGATTATGATGACAATTTTTAAAACAACACACACGATGGTAATGGTGGTGATGTAAATTAAAACAATGTACACTCTCTCAAAAAGTATCGCCCTCTCTTCTCATCGATACAATGTGTCACAATGGACGAATAATTCCGATCACTAATTGTGATTCCTGCATTATGTTAGTAGGACTGCAGTCAGTATCTGTGAGGTTGACAGTTCTTATTTCAAGCATTTGTTGCAACTATGGTAAATCATTGTGCTCCATCTTTAGTAGAATAATATAATGATATTAGTGTAGCGAAATATATCAACTGCAGTCAAATAGTGGGTGTTTTCTGCTGGAAATCGATGACCAACACTAGTACCCGAGACTCATTTGAAAACACAGATTGCACCAACAGGCATGGAAAAATAAGAACATAAGAACATAAGAATGGAGGAAACTGCAGCGGGCCTATTGGCCCATACTGGGCAGACCCATTTACACCCAGCCCCTATTGCTCATATATCCATCCAACCTATGTTTAAAGCTATCCAGCATATTCGAGTTTATGATAATATTTGGTAACCTGTTCCATTCGTCCACTACTCTATTTCTAAACCAATGTTTACCTATTTCGCGCCTAAATCTAAATTTGTCAAATTTAAAACCATTATTACGTGTTCGCTCCTGGTTGGATAGTTTGAGTATCTTTGTAATGTCCCCTTTGTTTTGCCCTGACTTCCATTTATACACCTCGATCATGTCGCCCCTCATTCTACGTCTCTCGAGGGAGTGCAAATTAAGATGCTTTAACCTGTCTCTGTACTCAAGGTTCCTAATGCCCGGGATTAGTCTTGTCATTCCCCTCTGAATTTTTTCCAAGGATTCTATATCCATTCTGTAATACTGTGACCAGAATTGAACGGCGTAATCCAAGTGAGGTCTCACAAGCTCAAAATATAGTTTTAAGATGACCTCGCTAGTCTTGTAACTAACACTCCTTTGTATGAACCCAAGTACGTTATTAGCTTTGTTTCTTGCAAATACACATTGTTTACTTGGCTTAAGATTACTACTTATCATTACTCCTAAATCTCTCTCGCAGTCGGATTTCTCAATAACATCGTTGTTCAACTGGTATCTGGTTTCCCTGTTTACATCTCCTATACCGAGTACTTTACATTTGTCCACATTGAATTTCATCTGCCATTGTTCAGACCATTCGAAAAATTTGTTTAGATCTTCCTGTAGTTTTGCTGAGTCCTCGTCAGATTTAATTACACGTCCTATTTTAGAGTCATCAGAAAATTTACTCATGTTATTGTCTCCGCCGATATCTATGTCGTTTATGTATATAATAAATAAGAATGGTCCAAGTACTGAGCCTTGCAGAACTCCACTAGTGACTGATAGAACACAGAGGGTCAGTGTAGATGGTGATAAATCTGAGTAGGGCTATGTAACCAGTGGGGTTCCCCAGGGGTCAATACTGGGCCCATTCTTGTTCATAATCTACAAAAACGATCTAGATACTGGGATCAGCAGTGACATAAGCAAGTTTGCGGATGACACCAAAATAGGGCGGCAGATAAATTCAGGGCAGGATGCAAATGCATTACGGAAGGATCTAAATATACTGCAGGAGTGGTCAGAAAAACGGCAAATGAATTTCAACACCAGCAAGTGCAGCATACTTAATATTAGAAAAACAAATACTGTCAATGTATACACCCTTAACAACATCAACCTAGAGAGGTCGACTTGTGAAAGAGACTTAGGGGAACTTGTTAGCCCGGACCTACGGCCTAGAAAACAGTGCGTTAATGTTCGAAATGAGGCATACAGAGTATTAGGTGTATGTATATTATGTATGCTGGATTATATATCATGTATGTATATTATGTATGTGCTCCATTTATGTATTATTTATTCAGCCTAGCTGGCAGCGTGTGGCAATGTTATTACCATATCCCACACGCTTAATTAATGTGCCTGGCGACGTATGGAAGCTGCTAATGTATCACTTGCCATACGTCGCCTATAGCAGTTGACAAGGAGCCTAGCCAAGGGAGACCGCTGCTCTCCTTTGTGTACATACTCTTATCCAGTAAACCGAACCTACAAAACTATACAGGTGTTTGTGTTCTCTCCTGTATATAGAACTTATTATTCAGAACCTAACATGGCGCAGTGATCCGATCTTACTGGATAATTACGAGTGATAGTGCAAAGTTTGTAGAAAGCCGGCGTACGGACTCCTCTCTCGCTTGGGTCAACTCCCGCGCGTCAGCTCTCCTCGAAGAATCTCAGCAACTTTGAGCAGTGTCAGTGATAGTGATTTTCTGTGAAGTGTTTAGTGCATTGTGTGTTCGTGCCATTCATGTGTGACCTTGTTCTAAAGGATTCCCAAGGTATACGGCACGTTCTGGGCATTTGTAAGGAGTAGAGTTCAGTGCACCCGTCTCTGACCGCGTCCTGAGGGTAACTAGACTGACTGGGAGTCGCCGCGCCTCTCCCTCCACCCCCCTCACAGCGCCGCCTCCACCCCCCCTCACAGCTGGGGCGAGACGCTTTGCCGGCCCGGGACACACACTCACACACATACACGTACTAACACTCGCTGACCGCGCGGCTTCCTTATATATATTTTATATATATAACCTACTTATCTGTGTATTTAATTAATTTTTTGTCTGAAATCTTGTTGATACGACGGGCTGACCGGTCAACACTGATTTAAGACATAGTACACAGAGGAAGTAGTTATGTCTCACGCCTTACGTAGCCGTGGACCCAGCGTCTGGATGACTCAGGCGGGTGATAGCCCCGCAGAGATGGATGACCAGGCCGGCCACGACGCTCCAGCCCCCACATCGCGCAGTCCCTCACCTCAATATTCAGCGTTGTCTCCAGAGATAATTGCTTTACTGAAGTTTATGAGAGATGAGAAACGCGAGGATGAAGCCCACAGACGTTTGGCGGATGAGCACAGAAGGCAAGCAGAGGCAGAACGAGACCACCAACGGAGATTGGAAGACAGTGAACGGTTTGAAGCCTTGATATCTCGCCTCACTGTTAACCAAGCCCCTGGTTCTAACACTGCCTCGGTACTGACTGGTTCAGATACCTCATCCATGCTTCCTTCACGCCCCCCAGCCCCACCTAAAGCAGCAGCTCAAACGCCGCCCATCTTGAAGCCTGATGAGAATTTCCAGACTTTTTGTGAATGGCGGCGACGGTGGACTGATTATTCTACAATGGTGGATCTCCAGAGTTTGTCACAGCCTAAACAACTCATCCAGCTGCGTATGTGCCTGTCCTTGGAAATTCAGCGTGTCTTGGAACATACGTTGCAGGTACCCCCAACCTCTTTGCTGTCTGTAGAGGAGGTACTGGACGTTCTACAACGGCACATCAAAGGACAGCAGAATGAAGCTCTGCGCAGGAGGGAATTGTTTAGCTGCAGACAGTTGGAGGGTGAGTCTTTTGATGCCTTTTACGTGCGTCTTAAGAGAGCCTCGGAAGAGGTAGATATACGCCCAGGCCACCACCAGCAGTGCGAGGAGACCCAGTTGAGGCAGGTGATCCTGATGGGTGTTAAGGACGAGGAACTTGTCCAACGCCTCACCTCCCTCGACTCTTCCTCTTCTCTTAAGGATGTGTTGACGATATGTCGCTCCTATGAGGCTGCCAGGTGTGCCACCTCTGCCATCCGTGCTCCCCCTACAGCTGTACGCGCTGTGTCCCGGTACAAGAAGGACAAGAAGTCTGTCCCTACGCCTTCGCCCACCACGTCCACGCCCGGTTTATTTTGCAACAACTGTGGTAAGCAGCACGGAACACAAGTGTGTCCAGCTGCTCAGTCTACCTGCAACAGTTGTGACCGTAAGGGCCACTGGTCACTCACAGTACGGTGCCCAGCCAAACGCGTCCAGTGCAATGTGTGTGGTCGTCTGGGCCACTATGACAAGTGTTGCCTTTCCAACATACCCAAGGGACCGCGTCGGCGGAAGCTTCAGCCCCCCTCCACCAGAGAGGGCCGCCCACAGTCTTCCAATCAGAGGTACGACGACTCTTGACAACGCTCGAGCCACATTAGGAATGTGTGCTCCCCCCAGCGTCCCAGGACCAAAGTCCCTCAGTATATCAGTGTCATTGTGACCTACGGCGGTGTGTCATCCCGTCTTCAGATGTTGCCCGACACCGGCGCTGATGCTACAGTCATCGGTCCCCAGCATTTGCAAGGCTTGGGGCTCTCTCCAAGTGATCTAGGACCGCCCCCCAAGGATCTCCGCTTTATGGCAGATGGTTCACAGATGACCCCGGCCCTGGGTTCACTCCAAGCACAAGTCACCTTTGGCAACAGGTCGTGTCAAGCCTGGATTGATGTGCATAACGGTGTCCAGACTCCTTTGCTGTCCTACAGACATTGTCAGGAGTTGGCCATCATCTCCCAGGACTTCCCCAAACCTATTCTTGAGGTAAAACACGCCAACAGGGTGCAAAAAGGGAGCAGCAACGACCCTGCTGCCGCCCTACCCCTGCCTCTTGCCAGTGACACCTCTCCTTCGGATGCTCGGAAGTACTTCCTGAAGGAATTCAGCGACGTTCTGGTGACCAAGTCCGCTCTGGAATCCAAGCCTCTCAAGAAGATGGCAGGCCCCCCCCATGAGGATCCACCTGAGGGACGACGCGAAGCCATTCGCTATTTACACCCCTCGACTGGTTCCCCTGGCCTTCCGCGAGGCGGTCAAAAACGAGCTGGACTCCATGGTCGCCCAAGAAATTATTGTACCAACCGGCGATGACCTGTCTCCATGGTGTCACCCGATGGTTGTCGTCGCAAAACCTAAAGGTGGTGTTCGGATCACCACTGACCTTTCCAAGCTCAACAACCAGGTGTCTCGTCCTGCGCACCCTTCTCCCACGCCCTTTGCAGCCATACGCAGCGTGAACCCGAAGGCGCGCTTCTTCACGACGATGGACGCCCTGTGTGGATACTGGCAGATAGAGCTTGCCGAAGAAGACCGACCACTCACAACGTTCATCACCCCGCATGGACGTTACAGTTATTGCCGTGGCCCCATGGGATTCGCCGCTACAGGAGACGCTTTCTGTCTTCGAGGTGATATGGCTCTACAAGGTCTGGCAAACTGCGTGAAAGTGGTCGACGACATACTCGTGTACGACGAGGATTATATGGATCACCTCTGCCGTATCTACGAGGTACTCAACAGGTGCCGGAAGCACGGCATTACCCTAAATGCCGACAAGTTTGTTCTGGCCAGCTCTTCAGTTGACTTTTGTGGGTACACCCTCTCAGGGAATGGTATCGCAGCTGACCCGGAAAAGGTCCGCGCCATTACGGATTTTCCCACCCCTGCTAACCTGACCGACTTGAGGTCCTTCATCGGTCTCGTCAACCAGTTAGCAGAGTTTTCGTCGGACATCTCCGCAGCTGCTCAACCACTTCGCCCCCTGACGAGCCCCAAGAGGACATTCCTGTGGACCCCCGACCACGACAAGGCCTTCCAGCAAGTGAAACAGGCCCTGTCTCGTCCACCTGTCCTCGCCACGTTTGACCCAGCCTTGCCGACAGTTCTGCAGACAGATGCCTCACGCTTGTATGGCGTGGGATACGCCCTACTGCAGGATCATGGTGGAGGGCAGTTCCGGCTCGTCCAGTGTGGCTCGCGTTTCCTCTCTGACACTGAGACGCGCTACGCCACTATTGAGTTAGAGCTGTTGGCCGTGGTTTGGGCGATGTCCAAGTGCAGGTTTTACCTCATAGGCCTGCAATACTTTCACCTAGTGACCGACCATCGCCCGCTTGTCCCGATCCTCAACCACTACACGCTAGACGCCGTTGAGAACCCTCGCCTCCAGCGTCTGAAAGAGAAACTCTCGGCGTACATCTTCACTGCAGTGTGGCGTGCTGGTAAGGAGCTCTGCATCCCTGATGCCTTATCCCGCTCTCCTGTCAGCCGCCCTACTCCAGAAGACCATGTACTCGACGCCGACCTCGCTCTTTCCGTCAGGACTGTGGTCACTCTCCATGCTGTCCAATCCCTTCGTTCGGACCTGTCACCAGATGACGACAAGGCAATGGAGGACCTTCGAACAGCGGCCCGAGATGACCCTTCCTACGTCCGACTTGTCGAGTGTGTGAGGAATGGATTTCCTAGCAACCGCTACGATCTTCACAACACCCTGCTCCCGTATTGGAAACTCCGCGATGAACTCTACTGCGACGGAGACCTTGTTCTGTACGGAGCACGTGTAGTTGTCCCTGCTGCATCACGTCCCCACGCCTTGGCCCGCCTTCACGACAGTCACCGTGGAGCTGAGGCCACCAAACGACGTGCACGACAGACTGTGTTCTGGCCCGGCATCAACTCCGACATCTCCAATGTTGTCCGTGCGTGTGAGCCCTGCCAAGTATTACAACCCAGCCAGCAGCAGGAACCCTTTATGAGTGACGACAACCCCACCCGCCCCTTTGAGTCTGTGTCGGCCGACTTTTTCTGTGTGTCAGGAAAGTCCTTCCTCGTTATCGTCGACCGTCTCTCTGGTTGGCCGGTTGTCATCAAGTGCGGTAATGACACGACGTCTGCCGCCACCATCAGCAAGTTCCGCCACTACTTCCGTGACGTGGGCGTTCCTGTACGCCTGCGAACCGACGGAGGGCCTCAGTTCACAAGCCGGGACTTTGCTGCGTTCCTCGACCGATGGGGAGTCCGGCATGTGTTGTCATCCCCCCATTACCCGCAGTCCAACGGCCACGCTGAGGCTGCTGTCAAATCCCTGAAGCACCTCATCCTTAAGGTGGCCCCTTCTGGGAACATTGACTGCGAGGCCTTCGACAGGGGTCTTCTTGAACTCCGCAACACACCTAACTACACCGGACGCTCCCCTGCCCAGGTTTTGTATGGACGCCCCCTTCGTTCTTGTGTCCCTGCTCACCCTCAATCCTTCTCCAAGGAGTGGCAGGCCAAGACAGAGGATTGTGATCGCCGAGCCGCCGAACGTGTTCAGGACGTCGTCGCCCGCTACAATGACCACGCCCGTTCTCTCCCCAGGTTGAGTGTCGGCACCCAAGTCCGTGTTCAGGACCCGACCTCCCTACGTTGGGACAAAGTAGGCGTAGTTATGGGTCTCGGCAGGTCACGGGACTACCAGGTGCGGTTACCCAGTGGTCGTGTGTGGTGGAGGAACCGCCGTTTTCTCCGACCCGTAACAATGCCTTCTGCTGGCCCCGCCACCAGTGTTGAGTCCCATACCCTTCCCAGTGATGAAGTCCCTCGACGCTCAGAACGGATCCAAAAGAAAAGGTCCGCTCAAGACTTTGCTATGAGCGTATAGGGGGGAGGGAGGTGTATGTATATTATGTATGCTGGATTATATATCATGTATGTATATTATGTATGTGCTCCATTTATGTATTATTTATTCAGCCTAGCTGGCAGCGTGTGGCAATGTTATTACCATATCCCACACGCTTAATTAATGTGCCTGGCGACGTATGGAAGCTGCTAATGTATCACTTGCCATACGTCGCCTATAGCAGTTGACAAGGAGCCTAGCCAAGGGAGACCGCTGCTCTCCTTTGTGTACATACTCTTATCCAGTAAACCGAACCTACAAAACTATACAGGTGTTTGTGTTCTCTCCTGTATATAGAACTTATTATTCAGAACCTAAAATTAGGTTTCATATCTAGAAGTGTAAGGAATAAGAGTGCAGAAGTCTTATTGCAACTATACCTTGCGTTAGTCAGGCCGCACCTCGATTATGCGGTTCAGTTCTGGTGCCCTTATTATAGAATGGATATCAATTCACTGGAGTCGGCGCAGAAAACAATGACGAAAATGATTCCGGGACTTAGAAACCTTCCATATGAAGATAGTTTAAAGAAACTAAACTTGCATTCCCTAGAAAGACGAAGAATGCGGGGAGATATGATAGAAGTATTTACGTGGGTGAAAGGAATCAATAAAAGCGATATAGATAAAGTTCTTATAATATTCGAGCAGGATAGCACTCGTAGCAACGGATTTAAATTGGATAATTTTGGTTTAGGAGGGAGATAGGAAGGAACTGTTTCACAAATAGGGTAGTGGACTAGTGGAACAAGCTTAGCAACTTTGTAGTAAGTGCTGAAACGCTGGAAGGTTTTAAAAGGAGGCTAGATAGATTCATGGATGATAGAGAGTGGTATTAAATCTCGACAGGAGCTGCCATGCACAGGCCAAACGGCCTATTGCAGACTCCTTATGTTCTTATGTTCTAAGGGCAAACTTTAATAGTTTGAAGAGGCAGCAGAAAGAAGGGGTATCACACTTGGGGTTCAACTGCATGACCTCACATGAGGTGACCTCTCACAATGTACCTACAAAGGGTGACCACACCTTGCCAGGAGACCTGATAACGAGATCTGTGGTTGCTGAGTTTCACAACAATTTAAATAATGAGTTACTTATTGCACAAAGGCAGAACATACCATACAGAAAACTCAGATCAATCATCAATGACCTTAAATGGATAAATAATTATTTAAAGAATATTATTGGACAAAGGAAGGCTATACGTAGGAGACTAAATCGTGACGAAGTTTACCTCCGAGATTATTATAAGGTACTGGCCGGTATGGTTAAGACCGAGATAATGGCGAGTGCCACTTGTGAACAGGGCTGTGTCCTTCTGAGGACTGAGTTGGAGAAGGCCAGGGAAGATATTTTGAAATTAAACGAAGAGATAGCGAGGATGAAGGAAGAAACGAGATAAGGAAAGCAGGTGAATGACGAATGGAAGGTTGTAAGGAGAGGGACGACCAAAAGGGTGGTGAGAAAAGACAATAAGGAAACGACAACAACAGCTAAGTGTACCAACTCTTTCAGTTCTTTGATAGACGAATTGGACGTTAGTATAGTCATGGACAAGGCTGACAAGGAAGGTAAGAAAATCTTGATTGTTGGCGACTCGCAGGTACGGTACACGGACAGAGATTTTTGCGGTAAAGATAAAAATAGAATGAGGGTGTGTTTGCCAGGAACTGGGATGGGGGATATAGTTGACAGGATGGACAATATCTTGTCTGGAAATGGGAACAAACCCATTATCTGCCTCAGTGCAGGAGGCAATGATATTGGCCAGTGTAGGAGAAAGCAGCTTCTTGATAAGTTCAAGACAGCTATAGAACGTGTTAGATCTAGGGGAGGGATCCCTATCATATGTGGTGTCCTGCCTAGCAGGAGAATTGGCAATGCAAGGTTGTCAAGGGCAGTTGGTGCCAACGGCCGTCCTGACAGATATTGCAAGTCAATATCAGTCCCATTCATTGACAACTGGGACAACTTCTATGGCAGAAGGGACCTTTATGCTAGGGATGGGGTGCATCTGTCTAGGGATGGAGTGGCTACCCTGGCTGAGACTCTCGAAAGGGCAGTCCAAAAGATGTCAAAGTCTTTAAACTGCTAGGGGAACATGTGTGCACGTGGGTGGAGAAGACTGAGTGGGAGCGGGTAAACAAAGCGAAAGGTTACAGAGAAATAGTGTTAGGAATGATGACAAAACTAAATTAGAGGAGCGAGTTAAAACCTAAACGCTGCAAAGGGAGGACTCAGAACACGACTAACTTAAATGTCTACTACGCAAACAGTAGAAGTATGAGAAACGAAATGGATGATATTAGGGCCTTGGTATGTACCGAAAGAATCGATATAGTAGCATTCACTGAAACATGGATCAACCTAGACTCACGTAAGTTACGTGTCGAATACCAAATTGCAGATTACAAATTATTCCATACCGATAGGCAGATTAGGAAAGGAGGCGGGGTAGTATTGTATGTCAGGGATAATCTGAAGTGTGAAACATATAAGGAAATAAAAACTGAGCCAAATACAGAAACAATTTGGTCAGAATTAATCGACGATAGGGAAAAATTTATCACAGGAGTAATATATAGACCTCCCAATCTTGATAGAGTTAATGAGCGACATATCTGGGAGGAAATGCGCAGGGCTTCCATACACAACAAAGTCTGTATAGAAGGCGACTTTAACTTTGGTCAAATAGATTGGATTGACCTTACTGGTAACCCAGTATCAGAGGATTTTCTTGAAACAATCCAGGACTGTTTCCTAAGTCAACATATAACCGAACCCACCCCGGTTAATAATGTACTCGATTTAGTTCTGTTGAACAGAGAAAACCTCATTAGTCATGTCGAGGTAGGGAACGAACTTGCAAACAGCAATCACTAAGAAATTAGATTCCAGTTCGATTTTCAGGGCAGCTGTAAGGAAAATTCCACAAAAGTCCCAGATTTCAGAAGGGCAAACTTTGATAGTTTGAAGAGGCAGTTGAGAGAAGGGGTATCACATTTGGGGGTGAAGTACATGGACCTGACGATTGAAACAGACCTGATAACGAGATCCGAGGTTGCCGAATTCCACGACAAATTAAATAATGAGTTACTAAATGCACAAAGGCAGAACATACCATACAAAAAACTCATATAAAAATACAATGACCCTAAATGGATAAATAATTATTAAAAGAATATTATTGGTCACAGGAAGGCTATAGGTAGGAGGATAAAATCGTGGCGAAATTTACCTCCAGGATTATTATAAGGTATTGGCCGATAGGATTAACACCGAGATAAGGAAAGCAAAGAGGAATAATGAGCTGAGGATAGCAAGGGAGGCGAAGACAAACCCCAAGGGATTCTATCAAATGTTTCAAACTAAAACATGAGAAAAGATTGGGCCAATACAGTCAGATACCGGCGAGCTAACCGATATTGACGGAGAAATGAGCAATAATCTGAATAAATATTTTTCAACTGTTTTCACCACAGAAAATTTTAAACATGATACCCGAGGTACCCACTCTATTCAGAGATAGTGAAGAAAACAAATTAAGCGAGATACTAGTGACTAGTAACGATGTTAGTAAGCAAATAGACAAACTAAAGCCAATTAAGTCGCCTGGTCACGATGAGATATTTGCCAGAGTATTAAAGGAATGTAAGGAAGAGCTTTGTATGCCCTTAGCAAAGTTGTTTAACATGTCCTTAAAAACAGGTGTAGTACCAGAATCTTGGAGGATAGCGAATGTTATACCGATTTTCAAGAAGGGGGATAGATCACTACCGTCGAATCAGTCTAACATCAATTGTAGGCAAATTACTGGAATCAATCATTTCAAACTCTATTCGAAACCACCTGGAGAAGCAAAAATTGATCAATGATTCCCAGCATGGCTTCACAAGCGGGCGTTCATGTCTAACTAATCTATTAACATTCTTTCCATCAGTTTTCGGATCGGTGGATGAGAGGCACAATTATTATGTGGTATATCTCGACTTTAGCAAAGCCTTCGACAGAGTCCCCCACTAAAGGTAATATTCTAAAATGGATTAGGGCGTGGTTACAGGACAGGAAACAGCAAGTGAGAGTGAGCATTAACGGCACTAAATCCCATTGGAGCAATGTCACTAGTGGAGTTCCCTAAGGCTCAGTACTCGGACCATTATTATTTATTATATACATAAACGAAATGGATATCTGCGTAGACAGCAACATGAGTAAATTTACTGATGACACTAAAATATGGCGTGTAATTAAATCTGATGATGACTCCGCAAAACTACAGGAAGATCTAAAAAAAAATTTCGAATGGTCTGAAAAATAGCAGATGAGATTCAATGTGGACAAATGTAAAGTACTCAGTATAGGAGATGTAAGCAGGGAAACCAGATACCAGATGAACAACGATGTTATTGAGAAATCCGACTGTGAGAAAGATTTAGGAGTAATGATAAGTAGGAATCTTAAGCCAAGTAAACAATGTGTATTTGCTCGAAACAAGGCTAATAGAGTACTTGGGTTCATACAAAGGAGTGTTAGTTACAAGACAAGCGAGGTCATCTTATAATTATATCTTGCTCTTGTGAGACCCCACTTGGATTACGCAGTTCAATTCTGGTCACCGTATTACAAAATGGATATAGAATCCTTGGAAAGAATTCAGAGGAGAATGACAAGACTAATCCCGGGCATTAGGAACCTTGAGTACAGAGACAGGTTACAGCCTCTTAATTTGCACTCCCTTGAGAGACGTGGAGTGAAGGGCGATATGATCGTGGTGTGTAAAAGGAAGTAGAGGCTGAACAAAGGGAACATTACAAAGGTACTCAAATTATCCAACCAGGAGCGAACTGGTAACATTGGTTTTAAATTAGACAAATTTAGATTTAGGCGCGAAATAGGTAAACATTGGTTTAGAAATAGAGTAGTGGATGAGTGGAACAAGTTTCCAAATACCATCATTAACTGGAATACGCTGGATAGTTTCAAACATAGGTTGGATGGATATATGAGCAATAGGGATTGGGTGTAAATGGGACTGCCCAGTATGGGCAATTAGGCCCGCTGCGGTTTCCTCCATTCTTATGTTCTCATGTTCTTATAATATGTCATGGAAGTCATACATGCACAACTTCACTCCTGAGCAGTTACTTCAAGTTTATAAGGGATTCAGTTGCCCTTACTTGGAGTACTGCTCTCATAAGAACATAAAACATAAGGAGTCTGCAATAGGCCGGTTAGCCTGTGCATGGCAGCTCCTGTCGAGAGTTACTACCACTCTCTATCATCCATGAATCTATTTAGCCTGTTTTTAAAACTTTTCAGCATTCCAGCACTTACTACGAAGTTGCTAAGATTGTTCCACTCGTCCACCACCCTATTCTTGTACCAGTTCCTTCCCATCTCCCTCCTAAACCTAAACTTATCCAACTTAAATCCGTTGCTACGAGTCCTATCCTGCTTGGATATTATAAGAACTTTATCTATATCTCCTCTATTGATTCCTTTCACCCACTTAAATACTTCTATCATATCTCCCCGGAATCAATTTCTTCATTCTTCGCTGCACCGACTCCAATGATTTGACATCCATTCTACAATAAGGGCACCAGAACTGAACAGCATAATCGATGTGCGCCCTGACTAGCTCAAGGTATAGTTGCAATAAGACCTCTGCACTCATATTACTTACACTTCTAGATATAAAACCTTATACTCTTTTGCCTTATTTCGAACAATAACGCACCGTTTTCTAGGTCGTTGGTCCGGGCTTACAAGTATTCCTAAGTCTCTTTGTCACAATGTTGCTTCATTGTCTCTCTTTTACAGCTACCTTAATGGGCAGTGTTCGGTTTTTTTGGCATCCTGTATACTGCAGGCAAGGCAGTGGGGCTCGTAACACTCGTCTTGCCCATTTTGCCCACCGTTTCTCTTTGGAAGTCGGTCACACTAGAATAATCCGCTATAGTACACCCTTCTTTCTTCACACGGCCAAACTATGTTTCCATACTCATACAATCTGTCTCAGTTAAAAAAGCTGATTTTCAGGCATTTTCGTGGTGTGGATTAATATAATCTTTCTCTTTTATATTTTAATGTCTTTTTATTCTTATTTTCTATATGTATGTGCGTTAGGGTGACAATAAAAAGTGAAAGTTTTTATTTTTAGATGGCCATTTGTCCAACACTGCGTACCTATGAAAAAAGAACACAGGCGAAATCCTGGGTTATTTGGACAATATTTAGAGGTGGCTCAAGCCATTTGAAGTTAACACTACTGAAATTATTATTGATTTTTTCTAATTTCTTTATTTATGAACCGATTACTATGAAACTTTGCAGGTATATGTAGAATGCAAATTCAAACTAAAGTTGTTCCTAACATTTTTTAAAAAAATGAGTAATGAGTATTTTGGCTGGTGCAGCTATTGGCAATGCAGAGGGGAGGGAGAGGCGGGTGTCAGTCCGGGTAGGGGGAAGAGGTTGTGTGCCAGTGTCTGACTGGTACAGTAGCATCAGTTGTGTGTGAGACGTGACGGTGGGTGTGTGTGCGTCGCTCTTGTTGCAGTATTACGGTTAGTACCATTGTCTTTGTCTAAAATCAATGCATCAATTTAGGTATATAACACTTTAAAAACTTTATACAAGTGATCTTGCATGCCGTATGCTTTATGGGTGCTGTTGTTTGCATAACAGTAACAACATAAGTTACATAAATGTTTTTGTTTGTTTCAGGTTCAATGGCGAGTACACGTTCAAAAACTGAAGTTTGGCTCATTGGTCAACACATAACCGAAATCACGGGTGCACAACTTCCTTCAAGAGGAGATGTTCTACGTCTGTTTTTCCACGGTCACAATGAACATAAGAAAACAGTGAATGATTCTGCGAGTGAAGTTGCAGCATCGGTTATTAGTTTCTGGAATAAAGCACGGATTCCTCCCATAACTGAGAAGAGTATTGGACGAAAGGTAGTGGATCTTTTTTTAATGTGGAAGGGACTTAAGAAAAACTGCACTCGCACTACAGACACACAACGTAAGAAAGAGGAAACTTTTTGTGATGAGTTAGAGGACCTCTTCGATGTTGCCCACCCCAAGGCAATGCAGCTCTTGACCATCAAAGAAGACCGAGCATTCCTGGCAGCGCAACGAGAAAAAGGGAGAAGAGGTGTAATGGCAGGAGTAGACAAAAAGATTGCTTGTTCCATGAAGCGTCGGGAAGAAAGCAAGAGTAAGCAATCTCTACAACAGAATCAAGCCAGTTCTGCTCCTGAATATGATGAGTTGGGTTCTTCGTCTGAAACAGAATCACAATCAAGCTCGTCATCATCTACAAGTTCCCTAGCGATATCACCAGTGGTATCTTCTTCCAATCGTAAACGTGCTACTCTCAAAGTTATCACCCCTGAATTGTCAAGTACATTGGACCGCACTGGGATCAGTCACCGCTCTGTTCTCCGGATCGTCAGTGCCACGGCTGCTAGTCTAGGTCATGACCCAATGGAACTAGTTTTAAACTATGAGACAGTGCGTACTTCGCGAGCGACCCACCGTTCTGGGATTGCCAACGAAATTAAAGAAAAATTTCAACCTAGTGAAGTGCTCACTGTGCACTGGGATGGAAAAATTATTCCTGATGAACAAGGAGCGAGTGTTGACCGAATCGCCATTCTTGTCTCCGGAATCAATACTGAAAAGCTGCTTGGTGTCCCGAAACTATTGTCAGGGACTGGACAGGCTATTGCTACAGCAGTCAGTGCAGCGCTGGAAGAGTGGAAAATATCAGAGAATGTTTCAGCACTCAGTTTTGACACAACAGCTTCAAACACTGGGCACTTGTCGGGGGCATGTGTCATTCTGGAGCAGAAACTCGGCCGCCGTCTTCTGCATCTCGCGTGTCGTCACCACATCCTTGAGCTTGTTGCCGAGAAAGCGTATGTGGAATGCATGGGGCCTTCCTCTGGACCAGATATTACTCTCTTCTCTCGCTTCAAGTATAAGTGGAAGGACATCAGTCAAGATGACTACAGCCCTCTCTCAGACCTCCCTCCAAGTTTGTACGAGAAACGAGATGACCTCATCTGTTGCTGGAAACATCATCTGGGCAAGAAGCAGCAGCCACGTGATGATTACCGTGAGGTACTGGAGCTAGCAATCAGGTGTCTCGATGGAGCTCTACCCAAGTTTAATCTCCGACGGCCCGGAGCACTTCACCGAGCACGGTGGATGGCTAAGCTCATTTATGTCATGAAGATCCTGATTTTTGCTAATCAGTTTAAACTAACTGCTCGTGAGACATTAGGCTTGAAACGATTCACATTCTTTGTGCTAGAGGTGTATGTCAGTGCATGGTTCACGGCCTCCGTTCCATCCTCCGCTCCTGCTAATGATTTGCGGCTCCTCCAAGACCTGTCAGAGTACCACGACGTCAAAATTTCAAGAACATGTCTCACAGTCTTCGGTCGTCAGCTGTGGTACCTCAGTGAAGGCTTGGTGGGTCTTGCACTCTTCGATCCACAAGTTAATGCAACAATGAAGACAAACATAGTTCGGGCAATCGTTGAGAGGAAGGCGACCGAGGATTCACCAAAACGTGCTGCTCTTCCTGCCACATCTTCCCTTCCCACAAAGCAGCTCTCAGACTTTGCTTCTAGAGGATCAAACTTTCTATTTGAAAGTCTCAAAATGAAGACTTCTTTTTTGTCCAAGGAACCTGACACATGGTCTGATGATGAAGACTTCAAAACTGGCGTCGCAGTTGTGGGTGGTCTCAGAGTCATCAACGACACTGCAGAGAGAGGGATTGCCTTGATACAGGCATTCAACAGCAAAATCACGAAGAGTGAAGACCAGCGTCAACATCTGCTGCAGGTTGTTGAAGAGCAGAGGCGGTCACAACCAGGGACATCAAAACAGGACCTTACAAGCAAAAAGCGAAAACAATGAATGGGTTGTCCACACCTCTCCCACCCATTGATGTAAGCGTGTTCACTGCAGTTTCATTTTAAAAAGGAATTAATCATTTATATGTACAGTGTACACATAAACTTGCTCAATAAGTAAATTTTAAAATAAACCGGCATATTATGAATATTCGTATTTTTTGCCTATAAGGATAAAACTTAAATTGACTTGAGCTACCTCTAAATATTGTCCAAATGACCCAGGATTTCGCCTGTGTTCTTTTTTCATGGGTACGCAGTATTAGACCAATGGCCATTCCATTTAATCAATTTTAGAAATTCACCCCTATGCACTATTGTCACCCTAATGTGCGTGTGTGTGTTTGTTACACTGAATAGGGATAATTACCTAATAGTGGTAATTTCTATGTATATCTCTCTTTTGTTAACTTCTGACTGGCCATAAACAATTATGTAGATCATAAACAAACCTAACCTAACCTAACTTAAAATTACCTAATCTCCTTCAGGTATAATTTTTAGATTTTTAGATAGTAAACGACGACTTAAATTAAATTTCTTTTGCCATGTGCAGTTTCATTTAATTTGACGAATAGCAACAGAAGTAAATGTTATCGCTATTCGGTAAAAAAAATATATGCTTTATAAAGCTTAATCAACGATTACCTTTATCTAGTTTTAGATTACGTTAAATTAGTTTAAGTCAAGTTAGGGTAGGTTTTGCATGAAACTTTTCTTTTAACTAATGCAATTCACTCTCGCTGGGGAAGCGTATACGAATGATGAATAACAGAACAAATGCATAGATAAAAACATAAGAACAAAGAATGAAGAAAACTGCAGCTGGCCTATTGGCCCATACTGGGCAGTCACGTAATGTAAAAGCATTGCTACGAATTCGTTCTTGGTTGGATATTTTAAGTACCTTTGTTATATCACCTATGTTTAACCCTGATTTCCTTTTATACACCTCAGTCATATCGCCCCTCACGTAACGTCTCTCGAGGGAGTGCAAATTCAGATGCTTTAACCTGTCTCTGTACTCAAGGTTACGAATGCCCGGGATTAGCCTAGTCATCATCATCTGTATGCTTTCTAGGGATGCGATATCCATTCTGTAGTACGGTAACCAAAACTGAACGGTACAATCCAAGTGAGGTCTCATAATCACATTATATAGTTTTACGATAGCCTCTCTAGTCTCATAACCAAAATACTTCTTAAGCCTTGTTTCGAGTAAATACGCATTACTGTCCTGGTTTAATATTCCTGCTCATCATTACACCTAAATCTTTCTTGCAGTAGATTTCTCTTCATCAGCGTTGTTTATCTGATATCTGTTTAAGTACTTTACATTTGTTCATGCATAATATTTGTTGAGATCCTCCTCTAGTTTTGTGGAATCCTCACCAGATTTAATTACACGCTCTATTTTAGTGTCGTCAGCTTTTTTTTTTTTTTTTTTTTTCACGGGGATTAGCCCACCCGGGCACAGGTCACTGACCCACATCAGGGCCAGGGGGGGGGGGTCAAAAATATAATAATAATAATAATAATAATAATAATAATAATAATAATAATAATAATAATAACAATAATAATAATAATAATAATAATAATAATAATAATAATAATAAAAATAATAATAATAATAACAATAATAATAATAATAATAATAATAATAATAATAATAATAACTATTATTATTTTTATTATTATTATTATTATTATTATTATTATAATAATTAATAAAAATTAATTGCCAAATAAAAATAAAAATCAAATAATAATTATAACCATAAATAAATACAAAAACGAAAAAATAAATCAAGAGTAGAAACGATATACATTATGTATGTTGTGTTGTCAAAGTAAGAGAAACAATTGAGACCCTGCAATTATGTGTAAATGGGGCAGAAAGTCAGATCAGCAACCTGGGACTTGGACTTGGTCACAATTTGCGTGATGCCATATGGCAGCAGGGTCTACTACTAGGCAATACATTATGCATCCAATATCTTCCCAGGCGGTAGTACCTCCCTGTTTGATAGCTGCCTACTAACTGCTAATCACGTTGCTGTCTATGCCTAAATCTATGTCGTTCATGTATAAAATAAATTGTAATGGTCCAAGTAATGAGCCTTGGGTACTCCAATAATGACGTCACACCAATCGGTTTTAGTGCCCTTAATGCTTACTTGCTGTTTCCTGTCCTGTAGCCACGTTCAATTCCAGTTTAGAATATCTCCTCCAATTCCATGTGCCTCCACTTTAAGTATTAGTTTTTCATGGGGGACCCTGTCGAAGACATTGCTGAAGTCGAGGTAAACCACAACTTAAGCGTGTCCGTCATCTACTGACTCAAAAACAGTTGAAAAGAATGATAATGGATTTGTCAGACATGAACACCCACTTATGAAGCTGTACTGGGAATCGTTGATCAATTTGTGTTTTTCGAGGTGATTTCGATTTGAAATTGAAATTATTGCTTCCAGTAATTTACCTACCTTTGATAATAAACTAGTTGGACACTAATTTGAGGATAGTGATCTTTCTCTCTTTTTGAATATCGGTATTACATTCCCAATCCTTCGGGAATATGGTAGTACACTGGTTTTTAACAAGTTTGCTGAGAGCATACTCAGTTCTCCGTGACATTCCTTTAATACTCTGGCAAATACTGTATCTTGTCAGGACTTGGCGACTTATTAGGTTTTAGTTTATCTATTTGTTTACCAACATCATTACTAGTCATTACTATCTTATTTAATCTATTTTCTTCACTATCTCTGTAGATAATCGGTTCCTCTGGTATCATGTTTAAATTATCGGTTGTAAAAACTGAGAACAACTATCTGTTCAGATTACTGCTCATTTCTCCATCGTTATAGTTTAGTTTGCCAGTATCTGACTGCATTCGTCCAATATTGTCTCGAATTTTAGCTTGATACATTTGGAAAAATACCTTTGGTTTTAACTTCGCGCCTTTACCACCTTTTGTTCTTTATTCTCCTTTGCTTTTCTTATCTCGGTCTTAACCCTACTGGCCAATACTTTATAATAATCTGGAAGGTAAACTTCACCGCGATTTATTCGCCTACCTATAGCCTTCCTTTGTCCAATAATATTCTCTCAATAATTATTTGGGTCATTGTTATTTGATCTGAGTTTTCTGTATGGTATATTCTGTCTTTGTGCATTAAGTAGCTGATTATTTAAACTGGTATGGAACTCGTCAACCTCAGATCTCGTGGTCAGGTCACCCTCAGCGGTCATATTTTATGAGGTTATCATTGTCAGGTCACCAGGTAAGGTATGGTCGCCCTCTATGGGTACGCTGTGTAAGGTCTCATTATTTACCACCTCATGTGAGGTTATGTAATTCACCCCCAAACGAAATACCCCTTCTCTCAGCTGCCTTTTCAACCCATAAAAGTTTGCTCTTCTGAAATCTTGGACTTTGATGGAATTTTCCTTGTGACTGACATTAAGTTCTACTTCGAATCTTGCTTCTTTATGATCGCTGTTAGCTAGTTCGTTCACTACCTTGACATTACTAATGAGGTATTCTCTGTTTGACAGAACTAAGTCTAGTATAGTATTATCCCGGGAGAGTTCGGCTATATGTTGACTAAGGAAGCAGTCCTGAACTGTTTTTAGAAAATGCTCTGATTCTGAGCTAACCCTAAGGTCAGTCCAATCGATTTGAATAAAGTTAAAGTCGCCAACTATACAGAAATTTGCTGTCTGGATGTCCTGCATATTTCATTCCAAATAAGTTGCTCATTAACCATATCGAGATTAGGAGGAATATACAGTCGTGGCCATTGCATTATGAGCGGGGTCGTGACGTACATAAACAACAAGATTAAATATTAATAAAAAAAATGATCTTAGAAGTTGACAACTTCCTGTAGTCAATAGGCCTCACTTTTCTCTTGATACATCCCTGCAGGCGTGAAGGAACTGACTCTGCCAAGTTGTGGATTAATTGTGGGTCTAAATTATTCCACTCCTCACGAATGGCTGCTTCCAGCTTGGGGAACGTATCTGTGTCCTTGCCAAGTAAACGAAGCTTGAAAATGCTCCACTTATTTTCTTTCGGGTGAAGATCAGGCAAATTGTTTGGCCAATCACTTATGAAGTCATTGTATTACAGATTTTGCTGTGTAACATGGGGGGTACCATCCTGCATAAGCACATCAGGGCGGCATTTTTCAAAATATCTGGGCAAATAATTACAAAGCAGCTCCAAGAAGTTAAATTGGTTCATCATTCCTAGGTAGCACAGCAAGATCACCAGTTCCAAAGTACGAGAAGCAACTCCACACCATTCGCTTAGGGTCAAGCGAATCACTCCCGGGGCACCTGTTCACATTAAAAGTACGACTTCCAGTAAAGGAAAACGTTGCCTTGTCACTTCACAGCCCGTGCTGCCACTTGGTCGTATCCCATTTGGTAGAGCGACCCTACGCTGCCCCTGGACAAGGGTGAGGAGAGGTTTCTTGCGTGCCCTGTGGCTGCAAAACTGCAGGTAGTCATGGATGTGGCGGTGAACGGTCCTTACAGAAACATCACCTTAAAGTACAGCGTTTTTTCTTTCAATTACCCGTGCTGACAGGTTTGGATTCGCATCAAGTTGCCTCTTAGGAATAGTTAACGTGTGTTAGGAAGTTTTTCGAGCTTTCCCTGGCTTTCCGCAGTACACTGGTATTGCTAACCCGTCGTCATCTCGAAAGCGTTTAATCCAAATCTGAACTGATAGTTCACTCACACCAACAATTCTTGATATTTCCTCTTTTGTTAAATCTTTTCTCTTTCCCATTGTGGTAAAAAAAACAAAGAAACAACGGACGTTGTGGCAATAAATAGTGGCTATGTCGGGGGGGGGGGGGGGGGGGAACTCATAAATTTTCGTTCACAAAATTTACGCGGGAAAGTGGTGAAAGTTTTGATTGCTGGCTGACTTGTCCTCGAGTCTCCCTTCGCTGCCAAACTTACAATGCCTGCCTCAGCCTAAGCTGGCTGGCGTGGAGGGGTGTGAGACACTTCAGCAAAGATCACTTCGCGTCGGCCACCTCGCGCCTAATGCAATGGCGAGGAGTGTATGTTACGCCCATGATTAAGTTTTCCCTACCATCGATTAATTCTAACCAAATTGTTTCTGTATTCAATTCAGTTTTTAATTCCTTATTGATTTCACACATCAAATTATCCCGGACTTGAATTGCTACGCTGCCTCCTTTCCTAATCTGCCAATCGGTATGGAATAATTTGTAACCTATAATTTGGTATTGAACAGGTAACTCATGTGAGTCTAAGTTTATCCATGTTTCGGTACATACCAACGTCCTGATTCCATCCATTTTATTTCTCATACTTCTACTGTTTGCGTAATATAGACCTTTAAGTTAGTCGTGATCTGAGTCTTCTCTTTGTCGCGTGTTGGTTTTAACTCCATGCCTAATTTAGCTTTGTCATCATTTCTAGCACCATTTCTCTGTAACCTCTCGCTTTGTTTACCCGCGCCCACTGCAGTCTCTTCCACCCCTGTGCTCACATATTTCCCTCGCAGTTTAAAGACTTGACATCTTTTGAACTGCCCTCTCGAAAGAGCCAGCCAGGGTTGCCACCCTAGCCCTAGATAAATGTACCCCTTCCCTAGCATCAACGTCACTTCTGCCATAAAAATTGTCCCAGTTGTCAATGAATGGAACTGATATTGACTTGCAATATCTGTATATATCACCATTGACACCAACTGCCCTTAACAACCATTCATTGCCAACTCTCCTTCTTGGCAGGACACCACATATGAGAGGGATCCCTCCAGTCTTCCTAATACGCTTGATAGCTGCCTTGAACTTATCAAGGAGCTCTTCACTCTTAGAACAGCCAATATCATTGCCTCCTGCACTAAGGCAGATAATGGGTTTGTTCCCATTACCAGATAATTATGATATCGTCTATCCTGTCAACTATATCCTCCACCCCAACTCCTGGCAAACACACTCTCATCCTTTTTCTTCTTTGGTACAGAAAACTCTACCTTACCTGGGAATCACCAACAACTAAGATTTTCATACCTTCATTGTCTGTATTGTCCTTGATTATGTTACCGTCTAATCCTTCTACCAGAGAACAAAAAGGTTAATACACTTAGGTGTTGTCATTTCTTTTTTCTTTTTTTTCACTTCACTTCAAATTAACCTTGTCATTGTCACGTTGACTGCTAGTCTGTTTTAACTCTAATGATTCTTATTACACTCCACGCCCGCAAAACATGAATGGGTAGCTGGTTAGCTATCCCTAAGAAGAGACACGTTTTCCCTCTCGTTTTACACTCAGGATCCCTCTCTATGCCCTGCCCTTGTAAAGACAGTTGTCAATACGTTTTTATTCCACTTTCTCCTGGCAAGCTCAATCTTGAATTAATTTATGTAAAACAACTTAAGTAATTCGCCAGACCTTTGTCAACTGAGGGTCATCTTTGAATGTGTAACAGTTGGTTTGCTTGTAATTTCTGCCATTGCGTGAGATAGCCACGTCTGGCAACTCACGAGTATATAAACCACGGCGAGAGGGAGAGAGCTTCCCATGACGCCCTTCCTCCAACTTTGTTCCCAGGTATGTTCTGTGTTCCCGCCGTTATAGCCATTCAGTTTGATTTAGTCAATTGTAGTGAATTATCAGTGTTCATATTGTAACAGTGGAATTGTCATTCACCCAGTTTAAGAAGTAATATAAAGTAAATGTCGTCTGACGTTGCGAGACGAAAGATTTGTTGGTGTTTGAGTCATCCATGCTTCTCTCCTGACGTCCTCCAACTTTGCTTCTCAGATTCAAGTTTGTGGGCTCTCCAAACACCCCACCGACTGGGGCAGTTGGTGGATACCTAGCAGTTAGCTATATATGAACGATAGCCCGGATCCGACATGACTAACTTGCTGCAGGTCCGCCTCGTGGGGCTGGACCCCAGACGCTCGCCACGTGTCGGAGTACAACCGACCACAACAGCGGTCGTCAGTTGGGAGCCCCCAGTGTCCTACCCTGGGACGCTCCTGGAAGTTATATGGTCCACAGAGTGTGTTGTATATGTTTGGGGATAATTAACTGGAAATAATTATCCCAGGTTGGGTAGTGAACTCATGTATAAGTTGTTGGTTTCAGTAGTAACGTGTTGTGTGTTGTGAGTGCATCTCATATGTACTAACAACAGTGTGAAGGAAACAGATGTAAGTTTGTCTGGTAATGTACTGTAATGCCATGTACCACCAGTAAGGTGTGAGAAGTAAAAGTATCCACGTGGGATTGCAGTTGAGTCCCTGTAATTTGTTGGTATCAGTATTAAAGTGTTGTGTGTTGTGAGTGCATCTCATATGCACTACCAATAGTTAGTGAAGTATCATATGTAAGTTTGTCATGTATGTAATGAAATGTATCACCAGTAATGTGGGAGAAGTCAGAGTACCCACTTGGATTGGCAGTTAAGTAAAGCCAAGGAGTTGTCATGTGTCTATATGTAATGTGAGTAGAGTCAAGGAATTGGTTCTGATAACTGTAATGTAATGTAACACCAGTAAGGCTGTGTGTAGCAAGAGTACAGGACCTGAGTAATTGCAGTTGAGTAAAGCCGAGGAATTGTACCTTGGAGTTGTATGTTAATGATATATTCTTCCCTACTTTGATTTCATATTAATAAACCTTTTCTTAGAGTACATTAGGGGGTATTCATTTTCCTGCAGTATTTCACCTTTATTTCCGTCCAAGTGACTTGATATCAGAATTACATTACCCACGTGCCCTGACCCTCGCCATGCTACCAAAAAGAACTGAGGTTATGTAGTAACCATTGAACTAAAGTAAGTAGAAAGAAGAATTTAAGGAAATAAGACAAGAGAAGTATGAGTAAGAGAAGGGAAGCTGAGAGAGAAAATACCCCCCCCCCCCCCCTTACAACCTTACAGAGTAAAAACACTGAAATTAAGACAAGCTTAAATCCTACATGGGAATATACAAAGATAGCCACATATGGTGCAACAATCAAGAACAAAACATAGCCGTTAAAAACAAAGTACGTAATGAAACACTCACGACTCCTCCACTTCATTACTTTGTTTTTAACGGATATGTTTTGTTCTAAATTTTTGTACGATATATGGCTATCTTCATATATCCTCTGTAGAATTTCAGCTATTCTTAATGTCAGTGATTTTGCTTTGTAAGGTTAAATTGGAATCAACGTGAATAATTAATAACTCAATGGTTTGTTGTTATTTTTTCTCTCTCTCTTAATGCATTTAGTGATTTATTTATCTTATTCAGTTCGCCATAATGATTTTTTCCTCGGCTGCTATTGTATTTAATTTTGTTTTAGTTCTGCCTGGTCTGATGATGACAAGAGATTTATCGAAAGGTTACCAAATAAATGCTGCTGTTTAACTTTACGTTGGTGCTGTCATTCAACCTTTCTTTTATTCATATTTTTATGGTTTACATGATCAGTTATGGCAAGTCAGAAGTTTTCAAAAAAAGATAAATACATAGATGTTATCACTGATCGGTAATTTTCTATATTTACCATAACACACACATATATACTGTACATATACACATATGTCTCATCAGTCCATATAGTACATGGACTTCCATATACAAACAATACCTCACTACTAGTCGGGACCACAACCACCACAACACAAGGACAACAAAAGTGATCCGAGGCTTCGTTTTATTTCACATGAAGCCTGTTCATGTGTCTTAATTTTAAGCAACGTGAACCTCCATCACGGATTGCCCGTGCCAACTATGTGGTCGTAGGAGCATTTTACAGAGTCCAGCTACATAATTATATATATCAACAGTTCATATAATATGTAGACTTGTATATACAGTACAAACAATACCTCACTAATCGGGAATCGAACCCTGGATCTCAATGGAAAAAATTAAACAAATGTAGGCGCCATGAGTGTTCCTGATGATAAACTCTTATAATACTTTGTTCGATTGAACAGATTGTTCGATTGAACAGATGTGTGTATACATTTGAGATTAAATCACCAATTGCATTGTATAAATATGTACTCCAGGGATAAATATTGAATAATACAGGTACTGTACAGTCTCGTTCAATAATCTTCTAACACTGCTGGAGACAGCTGGCTACTCAAGGCCGTTTGTTTACTATACTACGTAGTAGGGTGTGTCAATTTAGGGGGTGAACTGGCTCAATTGAAACTCGAGTAATTTGGTAGCAATTTATTGTAGTCTTTAAGCATGCAAAACAATATTCTGGCATAAATTTTTTTTTATAATAAGTCCTACCTACATCAAATGGATTTTTAAATGTACATATTTGTGAATTTATAACATAACCAGCGTTTGCACACATGTTACTGTTTCAAGTTTCAAATTATTATATTTTATTATCCGTAGTCTATTTGCTTTGGTTTCTTGTCATCAGTAGTCTGCTTGCTATTTGTGCTTTGATGTAACCTTCTCGCCTCTCGTGGCTGTAAACATGGCCCGCTGCTTCTGTGACCATTTTCACACATCTCTCCACACTTTGAGTGTGGGAAGGCCACTTCGGCACCTGCATTGGAGTCTCTTTAAGGTTTCTCAATTCTTGGCTAGTTAGACTTGTTGTCAATGGTGGCTCTTAAGACTTCCAAACTCAAGTCAACCAATTCTGACAATTTGGTGGCATTGACGTTTATTGGGGGAACTTTTCTTGAATGAAACGAACAGTCTCCCAACTGGTCGTCATCTATTAGCGTTCCTCTAATCTTTAGAATGACTTCTACAGCCTCGGTTCGGAGATTGGTACATTGACTGCAAAGCATTGCTTGCAAAACTGCTTCTGATCGAGCATACCAAGCGGACCTTCTTGCCACAGGTAACACGATGTCCCTCACTACCTTCCTCTGTGTTCTTACTAGCTGCAATTGAAACAAAAGGTGATTGGGCCCATCCACCCACATAGGATTAAGTTTCACACTAAACCACTGGGGAAGATAAACTCCAATAATAAATTCAACAATTAACCTCAAATTCTTCAGCACTTTGCCCTTCAATTCGTGTTTGGAAATCCAAATCCTGCAGAAACGAAGAGCTGTAGTTAACCAATGGCTGTGACTGACGGGTCCAATCTCCAAGAGAGCCAATGACTGAGGCACTTCTCCTGATCTTATTGCTTGGGCAATACGATAAGCATTGGATTGATCTATGCTGAGATCTTTGATGACTCCTTCAGACAACGCCGGAAGGGGATGGCCAACTTCGACCTTTGGAAAGGTTGTATTTATTTCTAGTTGTGTTGCTTCATCCAGCATGATGCCAAGGGGACCTGACCGCTTGTTGTTGCTCTTTGTAGGACCATCAAGTTCCTGGATGAGATGACGAAGAGGTAGCTCGCCTGTATGTAAATCACATACAATCCAAACAAGTCTTCTTCCTAGTTTTTTCTCTAAATGCGTCATTACACCCCCCTGCCATCCGGTGTTCACTGCAGTTGAATCTCCACCAACAGCCTGCAGTGAACTGCCAAGTCCTCTCTCCTGAACCCAACATAAAATATGATCAGCAATGACCTCTGCATGTTTCTTCCCTTCTACTTCAGTTTCGGGAGCAAAGTGAAACAAAAACCGACCACCAGGCTCAGAACAGACAGAGTAGTGTTCTTCTTTGATGAGACCTGGAAACTTTCTGTTCACTCCCTCTACTTCTAGCAAAACTTTTGTGTCATCTATTCTTCCATCAAACAAAAGACAGGAGAGCCCTCCCTCGCTTAAATCTTTTTCATGCTGATCAGATATTTCCTTCATTATTTTTTCTTGTGCTCTTCTAATTTTATTATGATCTATCACCAAAGATACATCCTCTCGGCTAATGAGGCCTGCATCTATCCAAGCGGCTGTTGCAATTTCTGCAGCCTCACGAAGTCCAGCATGGTGGCGAATACTAGCTAAAGCAATGTTTGAAATATTTCTTGTGTTGTATTTCATTTTCTTTGGTAAAGGTTCAGATGGCTCTTTGGAACTATCATCTGATGTTGCTTCCTGTTCATCAGAAGAACTATCAAAGAAGTGATAAACATCTTGACACAGCTCTTCCTCTCTTTGGATGGCTTCTTCACTCTTCATTTTCTTCTTTTGTTCCCTCTCTCGGATTTGTTCTCTCTTCTTGGCATTAGCAATCTGCTTCTTTGTTTCTGAATAATCTATTGAACCCATTTGCATACTTCCTTGGCCTTCTGCCTTTGTCCTCTGTGCCTTTATAAATTCAAGCTCTAAAACAGGGATCTTCTTTTCACGAGGACAACCACAATCAATGTGGGAATTATTTTCTCTCTTACCTGAGTGAGAACAGTTGGATTCAGAACATAATTGTATGGAGCACTTGCAGGTCAAAATGTCAAACAGAGTATCAAGTGTGTGCAGAAATTCATTTTTCCTGGCCAAGTTTCCTTTACCAAGTGATGTTTCAACTGCTTTGTGCCATAATTTCGTTAGTTTTAGCTCAATAGTTCGACACTGATTAATCACAGGTGATTTGAATAGTGCATTAGCTTTTGTCCATTGATGCAGAAGAGGGACTATCATGTCATTTATGAGTTCTTTATCTGTATAGTACCTTCTGTCCTTTGCATTTTTTTCTCGAAGGAGTAACCCTAATCTTAGGATGTCTCTCACTGTTGGAAGTTCTGATACAGGAAGCTCCTTCCCTTTACCAACTAGCAGGCTCAAGTGGGTTGACAACTGACTTCTTGTCTTCAATTTTGACATCTTCACACTATCTGACAAATAGAAAAATATTTCAATGTTTCATAATTCAATTGTTGTTTCAAAAAATATCAATTTGTTTATCAAAAATGCTGTAACAGAAATAACATAATAATTTCTTAGAACATAATGTTTTATACAATGATATAAGTAACTGCGACAATCAATATGCCCTACTTACAATAATTAAAATGTAGAATTCGTCTGGTAGAGTAGGTGCAAGTGCAATGAGAGCAAACCACCGTCTATGATATCTAGAAGGAGAGTGAGCCGGGCGCCTTATCCTCACGCTTGGTACAAGTCAAAACAAGAATTAAACTGTCCCACACGGAGAGCCTGTTCATGTTCATGTTCTGACATGCATATTGTACACAAGCTATAGAACCATAAAATACTCCATAATCCATATGCTTACATGAGATTAGTTAATATCAAGTGAATAATTCTAATCAAGTCTCATTAATTTGTTGAAATACTGATATTTGAAACTTTAAGGTATAATTGATGTAGGTGAGGGTTATTTCAATTCATTTTTGTTTGCTAATCTCAAGTTTAGACATAAAGAGGCACAATATTTTGACTACCAAATTTGATTTTTAACATGTTGACAAAATTGACACACCCTACTACGTAGTCAAAATTTTGAATGAATGTAAAAGTGATCGGTGACTGGTTACTTAGATCCCCGTTGCTTAATTAATGGTTGGGCTTTGTTGTTTCGCATTATATTATACCTATCTGCTGGTATACTCGTTCACTGTTAATTTGATTTTAAAATGGATAGAGTAATGGGCCAACCTATATGAATTTATGTTTCGATAATTAAACATAAGTAAAAATCGGTAAGCATGTTAAAGAACATCATGCATCGGGCACAGCTGTGTGCAGGCTGTTTATAAGGTTGCCTGTTTATCATTAGTTTATACCAATATTATCTTCAAACGTTTAATCTCTTTCGGGTAGTTAATCCAGTTGTATATAACCGATGCTAAACAGATTCCTTTCTAAAGACGCTAATTTCATTCAACACAAACTGCTGTTTAATTCGCTGTGGGATTAAGCAAAATCATAGGTTCACTGCTACCTGTAGTAAGTGTGTATGTGTGTGTGCGCATGTGGAGTGTGTGTGTGTGTGTGCATGTGGAGTGTGTTTGTGTGTATATGGAGAGTGTATGTGAGTGTGTCAGTCTGTGTCTGTATTTAATAATGGCGTTGTTCAATTGAAGGTGATGGTAATATATCTTACGAACCATCCGTCTGATGGTGTGAATTAGTGCGGAAGCATATGCTTAATACTTTCACAAGCCTTTATCTAGCAATATCATTGTCATCCCAACACTCTGAATATTGTAAACACCAAATGTTATTTCTTTTGTTGAGTGACTATTTGCCCCCCCCCCCCTTAAATCCTTGTTTCTGACTTGTGTAGATTACGTCACCTTTAGTGTGGTGTCTTTATAAACAATTATTCTATTTTTTTTTTAAATGTGTATGATATATTATAAATTTGTATCTTATTTATTTATTTATTTATTCATTTATTTTTTATAAATGCCTAATAAAATATAAATATAACGCTGACGTTATTGGCGAGAAGGTGAGGGAGACAGAGGTGTTGTTTGTGCTGACTACCCTTCCACTCCTTCAGTTGTAGAAGACCCCTGCCAACATGGAATACCACACGCAGAAAATCACTGAACATGGAAGAATAATCGGCATGAAGGAGGATGGGTTTTCACCCACTGAAATTGCCCGAGAATTGGGGGTTTCTCGGTCAACTGTGTATTATTGGACTAAGAGATGAGAAGAGGAGGGAAATTTAAAGGACCACCAAAGGGCGGGAATGCCGTGCAGAATAACACCTGCCCAAGTTGAAGCCATCCGGAATTTCGCCGAGGCCACCCCCTTCAAGACTTCATTTTCAATAAGAGCGGATCTCCAATAAAATATATCCCCTTTAACAATCAGGCGAAGACTTCACGAAGAAGGCATTCACCATAAAACTCCTGCCACCAAGGATAAGTTAAATGAGCGACATTGCGAGGGCATGTTGCAGTTTGCTCGACGGTATGTTGAGGAAGGCCTAGATTTCTGGGGAAGAGTAATATTCACCGACGAAAAACTTTCTCATCAACCTCTCACGGAAAGTTGATTTGCTGGAGGAGGAACAACACCCGATAGGCTAGACAGCATATTCATGAGGAAGCAAGGAGTGGCCATGTGACTTGCAATGTTTGGGGATGGATATATTTGCACGGAGTTGGAGAGCTGACTGATATAGAAGGAAGATTCAGAGCTGAACAGTATTTAGAAATACTCGAAGAAGTTACGCTTCCCCCGGTGCGTGCATTTGCTTTCCCGAAAAAACAATTTTCATGCACGATAGGTGTTATATCCATACCGCACGGATTGTAATGCTATGGTTTGCAGAACAAAGAAATTTGCAAGTTTTAGACTGGTCCAGGAAAGTTTGTGACATGAACCCTAGAGAGAACGCTTGGGCCAATGGGTAGTACTAATACTACTTTGCTGTCCCTCGGAATCGAGCATGACGATCTTCCAGCTATGAGACAATGATATGAGTTATTAAGGATGTCACTTTCGTTCGTGAGTTTTAATGAGACTAAGGAAGCCAATACGGGACCGTGACAGATGTTGCATGTGTGGAGGGCTCCTTCCCATGCAAGAGGGGCGCCGGAAGTGTCTTTCCGGTGTTGGCGCTTGTCTGTCTCGGTTTGCAGTCGGGCTAAGTCAAAAGTATTGAAACCTTCTCGTGTAGTGGTCCGCCAAATGTTATGGTGTGGGGTTTATCGTCTCCCAGGTGAGGGGGTCGATTTGGCACTACTTCAGGTTTGTCTTAAGACTATCCTTATACCTTTTCAGTTGCCCACCAGCGTTACGTTTACTATTCGTTAGGTGACTGTAGAGAAGCTACTTTGGAAGTCTACTGTCGTCCATGTGGGTAACATGGCAAGTGTAACGTATTTGGTCATAAATAATGGTAGCCATGATGTTCTTTCAGTTAGTGTCAGCGAAAATACTGGCAATAGTTCTCTTGTCTTCCCAGCGAAATCGGAGTATGGAGCGCAGACTACGTTGATGAAAGTTTTCAAATGACTTGTGGTGCCTCCTGGATGTGACCCATATCTTGCTGCCATATAGCAGGATGGGGAGGACTACTGCTCGATATTCGTGCAACTTTGTAGATAATTTCAGCTCCCTACAGCTGAAGACATGGGTACGGAGTCTGCCAAAGGCTTGAGATGCACATTAGAGAGGGTAGAACCGTTCAGCTGGATGGATGGTGGAGGTGTGGTTGAACCAGGAGCAGGCTGAAAGAGAATCTTACATACATTCACCTCAAGGTCGAAGTATGCATATGCATCTGCATAGGTGATCAGGATCTCCTGTAGGACGTGTTCAGTGGGAATGACAAGGGTGAGGTTGTATTCTGAAGTTCAATAATGGAAGCTGCTGACACCTTTGTTCCTGCCTGGGGTCGTCTTATGTCGAAAAGATCCTTCAACCGGTACTCAATGTCCACCCCAGCGGATATAATTGGAACTATGCACAAGTAAGGAAGGCAGCCAAGAAAAGGGAAAAGTGAGTCGGTATGCCTAAACAAGGTATTGGCGATGGTGAGGTTGCGTGCAACACACTTGCTGAGGAGGAGTAGGCCGTTGGGATTGTACTTGCCTAGTCCATTTTTTCCGATGATTCCCTGCCAAATGTCAGCATCTCTGCCAGCTCTGGCATTGAAGTCACTAAGAAGCACAACCTTATCTTCTTTGAGACAGAGGTTAGCACTGTCAAGGTCGGCGTATAAGGCCTCCTTGATGTCATCCTCTGCATCCAGTGTTGGAGCGTATGCACTGATAAAAAAGGCATGACGTGAGTGATTTAGTGGGACTCTGAGCGTCATGAGGCTCTCGTTGATCCCAACAAGCATTTCAGTTAGAATGTGTAGGATGCGTTGGCGGATGGCAAAGCCAACTCCATAAATGTGGGTTATCTCCACAGCAGGCTTACCCTTCCAGAAGAAGGTGTAACCAAACCCCCGTTTTGTGAATCGACCCTCGTCTGGGATCTGAGGATCACTAATGGCTGCTATGTCGATGTTATACCTAGCCAGCTCTTTTGCCACAAGGGCGGTTCTTCTTTCAGGACGCTCATTTGTGTCAGAATCCAGAATGGTCGTGAAATTCCATGCAGCGACCATAAGAGGTTGTTTAGTTTGTTTTTGTTTTGATCTGGGAATATAATTGTGTTTTCGACCGCATATGGATGACCTTACTGGGTGCGGTTGCCCAGTCAGGTTGGTTCTTTAGGTAGGCTATGTTAAGGGTACCTTTTGTAGCCCCCTCCCCATGTGGGCTGAGCAGAGTGGCCCCTCGAAAGGGCAACAGTCGCATTAACAGGAGAGGATTGTACTGCTGCCTATATCCCAGTGCATAAACAACCATCTTATGTGTGCCGCCCATGTGCAAAGTTGTGACTAGAGACTCCCGGCAGTCACCTCTGCCTGTCCCCGTCGCCACTCGTCCGTCGCCATAGGACTCTTAGGGTATAAGGGATTAATGGTGATGAGGAGTATGATGAGCTGGATGATGGCTGCGCATGAGTTAATTTATGTGGTGAGGCAGGAGAGCAGACTTCAATCACACATCTTGTCTCTCCCCTTTCCTGATCCACTAGTGCAAGTGTTGCAACGACTGAGGAGAGGGAAAGTTGCAATGGACTGCCGATAGCCCAGTTTGTTGGGTTTAGCCTTAGTGGCCTGTCCATCATGCATTGCCTTCGTCCGCCGGTGTCGTCGTTGAGTTCCCAGGTTGGTCACCTCTTCAGCCTATACCGCCGTTGGGGTCTTGTTGGAGCTCTGTAAGCATGTCTGCCTGATGTGAAGCTCCACCACAGATTTTTCGTTTTAAGTTTACTCCCGTAATCTTATATATACCAAGGCTAATTCGCAAGGCAGCGGAGCAGTGGTTGTGTCCACTGGGCCTATGTGTCGTCCCTCTGGGGCCAACTGCTACTCCGAGATCCCCCGCTGGTCTAGCCTGGGCCCACGAGGCGCCAAGTTACCGTGCGTGCGACGAGGAGGCACAGCTGGAGTCTTGATGGTGAAGAGGCTGTGTACTGGCAGGGGAAGACTTACGCAAGTTGCTTACCTGTTCGCTAAGAGGACTAGCCAGCGGCAGTAGCTGAAAGCGAGAGGAAGCATGCATAATGCTGCCACACTAGACCCATTATACCACCCTGTGCACACACACACACAAACACAAACACTGAACTATACTATAAGAGTGTAAAACATCGCAATTCTCGGATTTAAAACGCTTTGTATTACCGGAACTTATGGCTGTATAGCGATGATACAGTACATGAAAATATACGACACTTCGGTTGGTTTTTGTATGAATGAATATAAACCCAAGATCCTGAATAGAAAGGAGTGACCAGGGAACCAACAATGATAATTTGGGCAGCAATGCACAAAAAATAAAGAGAAGGAGAAAGAGGAGAGACACTGTTACGAACCCCTCCACCGATTGTCTTCATCTACCTACCCAGCACCACGAGCAACGCCATCTAGGGACGAAACACGAGTATGGCTCGTCTTAGTTACCACTCCCGGGTTTCCCTTCTCCATATCCTGGTTGTTGCGTCACTTCCGCCTCAGTCTACTTTGTCAGCTCCAATTCGAGGAGAGGACACACTTCACTCTGGGAAGCGACCACAGGATCACCTATCCTGGAAACCTACGGCACAGTGACTATTTACCGTCTTCTACCATACTCAGCCTTGCCCGTCAGCCATCTCAGCTCCTCACTTAAGTATTTGTAATCTTGTATTGCCTCTTCCCCCTCCACATTGCTTCACTATTGTTTTATGTTTTATTACTATGTATATACTGTTCGTGTTTAGGTTAAGTTTGGTTAAGGATAGCGTATAAGCTGAATATTTTGTTAAGGAATTTATGGTACTTTATTATATACAACGAAAACTCGCATCCTTTGTCTACCCTTTTTTTAGTCCGATTGTCTTTGTTTTTTTTTGTTGTTACCCGTTGGGATCTGGGTAGACGTATAACTATATTCTAAATCCCCAACTCGTAACAAATGGCGACCGTGACAGGACACGACCTTAAGTACCATATTCCTTCCTCCCTTGTTACTCAGTGTTAATTACCCCTCCCAGTCACTTCTGTTTACAATTGCTTTACGGTGGTTTAAAGTTTCCTTCATATGTGTGTGCATATATTGGTATTATCGTACAGTAAGAGTGACAGACGTAGGATATTAGGTTCCAAGTGTCATAAGGCTTACCTGTTATTACACGTGGCAGTCGTGTGGTAAGTCTTATCGCGTGTAGGGAAGAATCCGGATCTGTATTTAAATGCCGTAATACGCCCTTCCTCTTTCAAGTATATCAGGGTTGTTAATCCGGATCTTTATATTAATGCCGTAATACGCCCTACCTCTTTCAAGTATATCAGGGTTGTTAATCCGGATCTTTATATTAATGCCGTAATACGCCCTACCTCTTTCAAGTATATCAGGGTTGTTAATCCGGATCTTTATATTAATGCCGTAATACGCCCTACCTCTTTCAAGTCTCTTGTCCTTATCTAAGGATCTTCTCGGAAGAACAATAATCATAAGTGTAATTTCCCTAGGTATAACTTGGTTAGTTTCCGGGACTTTCTGGTTATCCACTGCCGTGATATTTTCTAGGGTTATCCACTTATCTTAGCTTTTGACCATTAGTTAATTTATCCTATTTTTATTAACAATGGCCACCTCAGGTTTTGATCTTCAGGATTTTATTGAAAATCCTTCTGTAGCTAAATTACGTGTTAA
Source organism: Homarus gammarus (assembly GCA_958450375.1). Classification (NCBI taxonomy): domain Eukaryota; kingdom Metazoa; phylum Arthropoda; class Malacostraca; order Decapoda; family Nephropidae; genus Homarus; species Homarus gammarus. Next base: position 708,633 of record CAUDMG010002415.1, on the reverse strand, counting down.
TATCCTGAAGAAAGAATGGAAAGAAATAGCCAACTATTACAATATCCCATTTTCACAGCAACTGACTAAGGAAATGTTAAAAAATCATGTGATTGAAGTGTTGGTTCAACAAGAAGTTTTAAAAGAATCCGCTGTTGACAGATTAACGCCCATGTCCAAGAAACTTCAACCACTATCCACCACCCCTCCTCACTCAGAAGTTGCCTCAGGTCTGGCTAGCCCTCAAGAAGAAACACAACGAATAGACCCCTTAGAACTAGAACGAGCTAGGTTCGAGTTCCAAATCAAAATGAAAGAACTCGAGTTGGAACAGGCCAAGTTGGAGCAGGAGGCCAAGTTGGACCCTGAAGAAAGGATGGAACAGGCCAAGTTGGAACAGGCCAAGTTGGAGGCCAAGTTGGAGCATGAGGAAAGGATGGAACAGGCCAAGTTGGTGCAGGCGGTTAAACTGAAAGAACTACAGGTGAGAGAGACAGAAGTCACTTTAACATCGGAGTTTAAATCAAAAGAAGTGGCATTAAGAGAGAAACTCGCTGCTTTTAACCCTGCTACTGCTTCTTCCCTTGTTCCCGGGTTTAATGAATCCGATATGGACGGGTCATTTAGGACTTTTGAGAAAATAGCCGCGAAGAATGAGTGGCCAAAGGACCAGTGGGTGTCAGTGTTAGTTCCTAAATTATATGGTAAGGCTCGTAGAGTTTATAACTGTTTAGACCAGACTGATGACTATGATAACGTAAAAAAGAATATCCTCACCTCTTATGCTATCACGCCAGACGGATACCGGCAGAAGTTTCGTAAACTAACCAAACCATTTTCACACACATTTGTTGAGTTTGCTCAAGAAAAGCTTAGGTTTTTTAAGAAGTGGTTAGAGGCTACAGAGACCTCCACATTTCAGGATTTGTTAAATTTGGTAGTCCTGGAGGAGTGGAAAAGCAAGATACCATTTCACATCTTGAAGCATGTGGAGGAGCGTGGAGAGGTTAATTTAGGGCGTGCTGCTGAGCTGGCTGATGCGTACGCTTTGTTGGTGGAGTCACTGGGCAGTAGAGAACGTGGTACTTCCCGACATGTTAGGTCCTCCTCTGATGATAACCTTGGGAACGTGAGTGGTAGGTCGAAAGGTCCCACACCTACTCCCCCCGATGTAACCAAGCTTACTTGTTCTTACTGTAAAAACCCAGGCCATACGATCCAGAATTGTAAACACCCAAAGTGTCGAATTGCTAAAAGTAGTTCCCTGGATCCCAAATCCAAACCAATAGCAAATGCCAATGTGGAAAGGCCCCATCAGGATGTCTTCTCTTCATTCACCTATGAGGGAAAAATTTCAATCATAGAGGGGTCTCGTTCTTTCCCTATTCGTATACTACGTGATACGGGCGCAGCACAATCTATCCTCCTGTTTAACGTCATTCCTGATATATCTACCGCATTTACAAATGAGTGTTCTAATTTCAGATCTCTCGTCCCATTCTTCCTATCCTTTAGCTAAAGTGCACCTCCAATGTCCCTTGATTACTGGGGAAGTGCAAATAGCCATTAGGAAAGACCCAATGCCTGTGTGCGGCATTCATTTATTATTGGGTAATGACCTGGTAGGAGATCTAGTGGTTCCTAACATAAAGACAGTCGACTCTCCCTTACCTGTCAACTCCACCACTGACCTTAAAGAAACTATTCCTCATCTTTTCCCATTTTGTGCTGTCACCCGGTCACAGAGTGTGCGAAATGGGCCCTCTTCACCTGAAACCACCTCCAATATCTTACTACCCACAGAAAATGTGTACAATAAGACCATTAGTAAGGAGGAGCTCGTTTCAGCCCAACAATCTGATCCTTCTGTGTTCAAACAGGTGATGAAAGACCTCAGTGTGGACCATTGTACATCTTCGGCTTACCACCCACCGTCCCAAGGTTGCTTGGAACGGTTCCATCAAAACTTTCAAGTCAATGCTAATAAACTATCTCCTCTCAACTATATAGTCCATACTCCTGATCACCGAAAAGATTCACAACTTGTTCACATTAATCTCATGAAACTTTACCATTCCAGGCAGTCAGAGGAAGACATCCCAGAGGCTGTAAGCCTACCTGTATTGCATACGGCTTTGTCAGGGCCGGAGCCGGAGACAGATGACATGGACCTATTGGAGAATTTAGACTTCCCTCTACCTAAAGAGAACCCTGCTAACAGTCACATACTCAACAATTTGGATGAGTATTTTTCTGTTCTGAATCCATCTCAAGCAAAAGATCTCACTAAGTTATTATCAATATTTCCTAAAGTCACGTCAGACCTCCCAGGGTTTTGCAATATACTTAAACATGATATTAAACTAATCTCAAATGATGTACAACCCATTAGGCAATCAGCATATCGTCTAAGTCCACAAAAAATCGATTATGAAAAAGGAGGTAGATTTTTTGTTAAAGCATAACTTAGCTGAGCCTAGTACCTCCCCCTGGGCTTCACCTTGCCTTCTCATTCGAAAACCCGATGGCACCTTTCGTTTCTGTACAGATTATCGTAAAGTGAACCAGGTCACTGTCTCAGACTCCTACCCTTTACCTTTGATTGAAGATATAATAGACAGCATAGGATGTGCCCAATTTATCAGTACTATAGACCTGTTGAAAGGATATTATCAAGTAGGACTCACGGATAGGGCAAAAATATTCTCGGCATTTATAACTCCATTTGGTGTTTTTCAATATTTAGTTATGGCGTTTGGCTTTTCTAATGCTCCGGCCACATTCCAGAGGGCCATAAACTACCTTATTCAAGACCTAGGTGGGACGTTCGCCTACCTGGATGACCTGGTGGTGGTGTCGGACAGCTGGGACGAACATCTGGTGCGTTTGGAGATACTGTTTGCACGACTGCAAGAGACTGGATTCACCATAAACCTGGCTAAATCTGCTTTTGGCCGGGCCTCGGTGACTTACCTGGGACATATCGTTGGGCATGGTATGGTGAGACCCAAGGACGCAAACGTTGAAGCCATCTTGTCCTTCCCCACTCCAAGGACGGGGAAGGAACTCGTGCGCTTCCTGGGGTTGTGCGGCTACTACCGTCGGTTCTGCAGTAACTTCTCCAGCGTGGCCGGACCCCTCACAGACCTTACCAGTTCTGCGGTCCCTTACATCTGGAACCAGAAGTGCGACCAGTCTTTCCACCGCCTCAAAGCCTTCCTTGCCTGTAAGCCTGTAGTCCACCCCCCTGACTACCCCTTGCCCTTCCATCTGCAAATCGACGCTAGTGGTGTCGGAGTGGGGGCTGTGCTCCTACAACCCGACCCAACCACTGATGTCCTTCACCCTGTGGCATATTACTCTGCCAAGTTGAAAAAACATCAGACCAACTACTCGACCATAGAGAAGGAGGCCCTGGCTCTGGTGTTGGCAATAAAGAAGTTTGAATGTTACCTCCAGTCTTGCCCACAAACAACCCTGGTCTTCACCGACCATAACCCACTCACGTTCATCCAAACCAACAAGACCTCCAACCAGCGAATCCTCCGCTGGGCTCTCCTCACCCAGCCCTATAATCTACAAGTCCGGCACATAAAGGGGGTGGAAAACCTGATTGCAGACTCCTTATCCCGAGCTCCAGTGGAAATGTAGCAGCTACTCTCCAGACGCACCAGGTGATCACCTCCTTCGCGCCCGCGCTACGAAGGTCTTTGGAGGGGGGGTGTGTTACGAACCCCTCCACCGATTGTCTTCATCTACCTACCCAGCACCACGAGCAACGCCATCTAGGGACGAAACACGAGTATGGCTCGTCTTAGTTACCACTCCCGGGTTTCCCTTCTCCATATCCTGGTTGTTGCGTCACTTCCGCCTCAGTCTACTTTGTCAGCTCCAATTCGAGGAGAGGACACACTTCACTCTGGGAAGCGACCACAGGATCACCTATCCTGGAAACCTACGGCACAGTGACTATTTACCGTCTTCTACCATACTCAGCCTTGCTCGTCAGCCATCTCAGCTCCTCACTTAAGTATTTGTAATCTTGTATTGCCTCTTCCCCCTCCACATTGCTTCACTATTGTTTTATGTTTTATTACTATGTATATACTGTTCGTGTTTAGGTTAAGTTTGGTTAAGGATAGCGTATAAGCTGAATATTTTGTTAAGGAATTTATGGTACTTTATTATATACAACGAAAACTCGCATCCTTTGTCTACCCTTTTTTTAGTCCGATTGTCTTTGTTTTTTTTTGTTGTTACCCGTTGGGATCTGGGTAGACGTATAACTATATTCTAAATCCCCAACTCGTAACAGACACCTATTAGATTATAAAGTATTTAAAGGATATATTTCACAATTGCATTTTTTGTTTTTTGTGAACGTTGATTGGTTTTCAGTCGGCTCTCTTGGTCCTATATATATATATATATATATATATATATATATATATATTGGTTGTTTTAATATAAGGGCCTGCGCAGCCTCCATTTTATAAGGACCTGTGTGTCAGTAACAATTCCTTTTACTCTCATACTTATTACCATTGGTAGCGTGACGAGAGGAGGCTCGTGGGTATATGTAATGATAGAATCAAGTATTAGGGGAGAAATAACGGTAAATACTGTAGGTAAATAATAGACACAATATACAAATACAAAATTTATTTAAACATTAATATGGATGTAGGAGAAATAATACACCTTCTTTCATTTGCAGTTGAACAATTGACCACTTGCCTTTAACAATCAAGATTTTAGAATGACAAATTTCTATTTGCTTTCAACTATTTTCCGAATCCATTCAACAATCAGTTATTTTGATTTGACAATTTAAAAAACCTTTCAACAGCCACATATCTCAGATTGCTTTCAACAGTCAACCAAACTTTTCAACAATGCAACTGAAACAATCATTGAAAAGAATTTATTCAACAATCTTTAAAATCAGTAACAGCCATGAATATTTAATTTTTGAGTGTACTTACACAAACATAAACAACACAATGAATTCTGGGATAAATATATGTAATTATGTAATGTCTTTAGTATGTAGTAGCTACATAAAACATACGATTGCTTAAAAAGAAACAAAGAAAAAAGGGCCTTATACTAATAGCTAAATACATTGGTGTCATAATACTTCCAAGAAGCAATTCACAGTAAAGGCCTCGTACACCTTGGTGGGTTGTTTCTGCCTGGCTGTAAGGTAGGGATGGAGGTAGGTGAGGGTGGGAGGGGTAGTGGGATTGTGGAGAGGAGTGTCATATCAGCATCCCGTTGACTTGCCTTCCTCCTCTGCCTCACGAATAGTAACCTGTCAGGTAAAAAAGAACCCATGAATGTATAGAAGGTTTTTGTTGTGAACTGTTTCAAGTGGAACAAACGGTAAGGCAGTAGGTTATACTCTATTACTGTAGACCTACTGTATGTCAATTGAAGATGTCTCGGCGCTCAATACATTGAACCAAGTAGGTGTTAACATGGTTATAGTTCTGCGACACAACATGTTCCGTGACACTAGGCAGTGCAAATTCCACGCCAACTTGCAAAATGTTCTCCCTCAGTGCATTGAGAGTCACTCCTTCTTGCCTGGCGTGGGCCGCATTGCACCGTGGAGTTTCACGGTGGAGGTACTGCTTCAGGTATGATTTAAACACAGGGAAACCGTTTTCTATGGGGTTCAAACAAGGAGAGTATGGAGGGAGAAATTTAAAATTCAGCTCGGGATAGACTGCTGCGATACCGTTGTGAATTGGAGCGTTGTCTAGAACAAGTATGGATCTTGCGTCTCCGATTATTGCTGCAAGTGATGCGATGAAATCACTGAATACTTCCTTCGTCACTGAACCATAGTGAATTTCGTGATAAAGTATTCCACAGTGTTCAGCTATCGCAGCAATTACTGTCGTGTTTCTGCCACGCTGTCCACCAACGGCGCGAGGCACACGCTCCCCGCGTCTTGCCCTGCCGTACGTGCGCTTGGTCCACAGATTGAACCCTGGAAATGAAACATCAGTGTATGTAGTCATACTGTAATGTAATTAAACATTAACGCAAGGAAAGTTGTACGATGCATCAAACTGAGATCAGTATTAAGTACTCACTCGTTACATACAGTTTACTTAAGTAATTATGTAGTACATACTACAGATAGTTGTTAAGTGGTTACATAATTACATACCTGTCTCATCAATGTATACTAGTTGCTGCTGTAGACCCGTCGTCAGCATCCACGTAGCGTACGCGTGTCTCGCCTCCTTTACTGCAGGAGAATTTCTTTCTGCTGGGGAGTCACGGGACATTTTCAGTGATATCAGCTCCCTCTCCAAATAACGCGAAAGCGTTACCTCACTGAAATGTGGTTTTGTAGGAAGTATATCCATGACCTCCTCCTTTATCTCACTCAAGGTCATCATAGGGTTTGCTTCAAGCAGCATCACTATTAGATCCAGAGTTTCATTGTCGATGATCTTGTGTCTGCCTCCTGCGTGAGCCGCTTCAACCCTGTTTTCGCGTTGGTATACTCGCACAATGGCGTATGCCGTGGTGCGCTGAACTCCAAGGGCTGCTGCAACTGCGAGGAAATCTTGTTCAGCTCTGTAGGCCTCGATAATGCGCTCGCGATCTGTAGCACTTGTTATTCGGTGCCTCCGTGGCATGCTGGAGGGGCTCGGCGACGAACTGTATACGGGAGAAGCTGCACACTAGTAATGAAAATACTGAGTGTGTAGCACACCATCTCGACTCGGTGATTCGTTACTTGCTTCAAAAGTTCGAATTAGATTGTTACTTAGTTTTGTAAAATGTTGAAAGTATTAGTGAATTATCAATGAAGAATGAGACGATTGTTGAAAGCAAGTAAACATTGTCACGTGTTGAACGACTGTTGAAAAGTTTTGGATGATTGTTGAACGGAAAGTAAAGATTGTTATTAATCAAGTGTAAGAATGTTGATTCCATTCGAAGATGTTGAAACCAAAAGTAACATTGTTCAATTGCAATTGAAAAAAGGTGTATATATGTACCGACAGACGAAATCTGGTACTATGCCCTCAGGCTCAACATACTCATCCCACTACTGGGTGGACATACAGTGGGGTATGCTATAACGAACGGATCCTACTACGAATATTCCTATAACGAACGGTTTTACCTATAAAATTGAGAATGCTATAACGAACGAAACTCCTACAACGAACATTATTAATTATTTTTTTTTGCTAATTTATTGTTTTTTTATTACAAGTATTAATGATATTCTTTATTTCAGGGGTTTAGATGCATATTTATGCACTTTTTTACAAATTTGTATTATATTTTTCAGTGTTAAGTGGTTGTATTTGGGGGCCTGGAACAGATTAATCCTATAACAAACGAATGCTATAACGAACAAGGTTCTAGAACCAATTAGATTCGTTATAGCATACCCCACTGTACTCAATAACACTCACACCACTACTGGGTGGATACACTCACTAACACATAACTCTTATAGTCACTTAGCACCATAAAGACCAGAGGCAACTGCCCCTACAACACTCAGTCGTCAGGAGTGATACTCAAGCAACCGCCATGGCTCCCTGCCACCATGGGGTACTTTCCGACGAACTCTGAAGATCCCAGTGGATTAACCCCACCACACAAATAGCCCTACTGAGTTAGACACTCATCCACCAATGATGGGGGCTGGTAGTGGTGTGTGGCTTGGTGATCCGGGGTCACCTCGCAGGCCGAGCGTTAGGGCCAGACGAGCCAGCTATGGGGGCCATAGGTAGTCTGAAGTGTCTGACGGTCGGGTCTCACGAAGGTAACTGATCCTACTGGACCTCGGACATCTCCCCAGACATAGTGGATACAACATCCACGCTACAGACACAGCCTAAGCTGCGTTAGGGACCTGTATGGGTGAAGGGGCGAGCACTTACTAACAGTGACAACGACATCACATTTCAGGGGACGTTTAAGACGTAAATATGACTTCACTCAGAGCATAAAAGGTCACGGCAGGGTTAGCTCCGGAGGGATAATTATCAGATATGGCCAGTGCTATGTGCAGTCTTGGGTATGAGAGTTTGTTGACCAAACTGGAGTGGTCCATTGAAGAATTGGCGAGGGCCAAGTTAGAAATTGAGAGGGCCACGTTGGAGAACGTGAAATTAAGGAAGGAGCTGGCGAAGTTAAAAGGAGAGGCTGGACGAGTAAAGCCAGTGTCTGACGAAAACTCAAGCGAGTGGAAAGTTGTGAGTAGTGGGAAAACAAACCTAGTGGTGAAGAAGCACACGAAGGATACGACAACAACGACAACAACAGCTAAGTGTACCAACCCGTTCAGTCCCTTGATAGACGAATTGGACGTTAGTACAGTCAGGGGCAGGGATGACAAGGAAGGTATAAAATCTTTAATTGTTGGTGACTCACAGGTAAGGTACATGGACAGGGCCTTTTGTGGTAAAAACAAAAATAGGATGAGGGTGTGTTTACCAGGAGCTGGGGTGGGGGATATAATTGACAGGATGGACAATATCTTGTCTGATAATGGGAACAAACCCATTATCTGCCTCAGTGCAGGAGGCAATGATAATAGCCGGTGTAGGAGCGAGGAACTTCTTGATAAGTTCAAGGCAGCCATAGATCGTATTAGGACTAAGGGAGGGATCCCTATCATATGCTGTGTCCTGCCAAGAAGGGGAGTTGGCAGTGAATGGTTGTCAAGGGCAGTTGGTGTCAACGACCGTCTTGACAGATATTGCAAGTCAATATCAGTCCCATTCATTGACAACTGGGACAACTTCTATGGCAGAAGGGACCTTTATGCTAGGGATGGGGTGCACCTGTCTAGGGATGGAGTAGCAACCCTGGCTGGGGCTCTAGAGGGGGCAGTTCAAAAGATATCGAAGTCTTTAAACTGCTAAGAGAACATATGGGCACGGGGGTGGAGGAGACTGCAGTGGGAGAGGGTAAACAAGGCGAAAGATTACAGGGAAATAGTGTTAGGAATGATGACAAAACTAAATTAGACAGGGAGTTTAAAACTAAACGCGGTAAGGGGAGGACTCAGAACACGACGAACTTAAATGTATACTACTCGAACAGTAGAAGTATGAGAAACAAAATGGATGATATTAGGGCCTTGGTATGTACCGAAGAAATCGATATAATTGCATTCACTGAAACATGGATCAACCTAGACACACCTGAATTACCATTCGAATACCAAATTGCGGGTTACAAGCTGTTCCATACCGATAGGCAGACCAGGAAAGGAGGCCGAGTAGCAATCTATGTTAGGGATAATCTGAAGTGTGAAATAAATAAGGAAATAAAAACTGAGAGGAATACAGAAACAATTTGGGTAGAATTAAGCGACGGTCGTGAAAAATTAATCACAGGAGTAATATATAGACCCCCAATTTTGATAGCGTCAATGAGCGACTTATCTGGGATGAAATGCGCAGGGCTTCCATACACAACAACGTCTGTATAGTAGGCGACTTTAACCTTGGCCAAATAGATTGGACTGACCTTACGGGTAACTCAGACTCAGAGGATTTTCTCGAGACGATCCAGGACTGTTTCCTAAGTCAACATATAACCGAACCCACACGGGGTAATAATATACTGGATTTAGTTCTGTTGAACAGAGAAAACCTCATTAGCAATGTCGAGGTAGGGAACGAACTTGCAAACAGCGACCACAAAGAAATTCGATTCCATTTAGATTTTCAGGGCAGACGTAAGGAAAATTCCACTAAAGTACCAGATTTCAGAAGGGCAAACTTTGACAGTTTAAAGAGGCAGCTGAGAGAGGGGGTGTCGCGCTTGGCCGTGAACCTGACAGATGACACAGACATGATAACGAGATCTGAGATTGCCGAGTTCCACGACAATTTAAATAGTGAGTTACTTAATGCACAAAGGCAGAACATACCATACAAAAAACTCAGATCAGACAACAATGACCCTAAATGGATAAATAATTATTTAAAGAACATCATTGGCCAAAGGAAGGCTATAGGTAAAATGATAAATCGTGGCGAAATTCACCTCCGGTCTAATATAGGGTATTGGCGAACAGGGTTAAAACCGAGATAAGGAAACCAAAGAGGAATAATGAGGTAAGGCTAGCAAGGGAGGCGAAGACAAACTACAAAGGATTCTATCAAATGTATCAAACTAAAACACGAGAAAAGATTGGACCAATACGGTCAGACTTCGGGGAGCTCACTGATAACGACGGAGAAATGAGCAATAATTTGAATAAATATTTTTCAACAGTTTTCACCACAGAAAATTGAAAAATGATACCCGAGGCACCGACTCCATTCAGAGATAGTGAAGAAAACAAATTAAGTGAGATAGTAGTGACTAGTATCGATGTTAGTAAGCAAATAGACAAACTAAAGCCTAATAAGTCACCTGGTCCCGACGAGATATTTGCCAGAGTATTAAAGGAATGTAAGGAAGAGCTTAGTATGCCCTTAGCAAAGTTGTTTAACATGTCATTAAAAACAGGTGTAGTACCAGAATCCTGGAGGATAGCGAATGTAATACCGATTTTCAAGAAGGGGGATAGATCACTATCCTCTAACTGCCGCCCAATCAGTCTAACATCAATAGTAGGCAAATTACTGGAAGCAATCATTTCAAACTCTATTCGAAATCACCTGGAGAAGCATGGATTGATCAATGATTCCCAGCATGGCTTCACAAGCGGACGTTCTTGCCTAACTAATCTATTAACATTCTTTTCATCAGTTTTCGAATCGGTGGACGAGGGGCACAATTATGATGTGGTATATCTCGACTTTAGCAAAGCCTTCGACAGAGACCCCACGAAAGACTAATTAGAAAGGTAGAAGCTCATGGCATCAAAGGTGACACCCTTAAATGGATTAGGGCGTGGTTACAGGACAGGAAACAGCTAGTGAGCATTAACCACACTAAGTCCCATTGGAGCAACGTCACAAGTGGAGTTCCCCAAGGCTCAGTACTTGGACCATTATTATTTATTATATACATAAACGACATAGATATCGGCATAGACAGCAACATAAGTAAATTTGCTGATGACACTAAAATAGGACGTGTTATCAAATCTGACGAGGACTCGGCAAAACTACAGGAAGATTTAAACAAATTTTTCGAATGGTCTGAAAAATGGCAGATGAAATTCAACGTCGACAAATGTAAAGTACTCAGTATAGGAGTTGTAAACAGGGAAACCAGATGCCAGATGAACAACGATGCCATAGATAAATCCGACTGCTAGAGAGATTTAGGAGTAATGATAAGTAGGAACCTTAAGCCAAGTAAACAATGTGTTTTTGCTCGTAACAAGGCTAATAAAGTACTTGGGTTCATACAAAGGAGTGTTTGTTACAAGACTAGCTAGGTCATCCTAAAACTGTATCTTGCTCCTGTGAGACCACACCTGGATTACACAGTTCAGTTCTAGTCACCGTATTACAGAATGGATGTAGAATTCTTGGAAAGAATTCAGAGGAGAATAACAAGACTAATCCCGGGCATTAGGAACCTTGAGTATAGAGACAGGTTAAAGCATCTTAATTTGCACTCCCTTGAGAGACGTAGAGCGAGGGGCGACCTGATAGAGGTGTATAAGTGGAAGGCAGGGCTAAACAAAGGGGACATTACAAAGCTACTCAAATTATCCAACCAGGAGCGAACTCGTAACAATGGTTTTATATTAGACAAATTTAGATTTAGGCGTGAAATAGGTAAACACTGGTTTAGAAGCAGAGTAGTGGATGAATGGAACAAGTTACCAAATATCATCATTAACTCGAATACGCTGAATTGCTTCAAACATAGGTTGGATGCTCATATGAGCAATAGGTGTTGGGTGTAAACGGGACTGCCCAGTATGGGCCAATAGGCCAGCTGCAGTTTCCTCCATTCTTATGTTCTTATGTCAACTACGTTACTGTAACACTTGCACAATTAACTATTAATTGGGTCAAATCACTTAAAGAAGGGCGAATTACAACACAGAGTGGAATGGCCTACCTGTATGGGTGAAGGGGCGAGCACTTACTAACAGTTGAAATGCCCGCGGCACCCTCACTTAGAATAAGTCAGGGAGTCCACCTACTTCTATTTCGATGAATTAATTTACTGTACACTCTGACGTTGGAACTGAGACTATGAGCCCAGTTTCATTCCCTACTATTATCCTCACTAACAATGCTCTGACTGAGCTATCAAAAGCAAAATTAAATTGATTACAAAGGGTTGGATGGCAACAGGTCCCAACAAACAGCGTCTTGCTACGAAATCCGCTGATTATATTCAAAGTTCTCTTTAGATAAAGACCGCCTATCGATGACGTCATCAAGGAAACAGAGAAAACGGGGGACGTTTCCACTGGGGGACTCGGAAGGTTTTGTGGACGTTTGAGCGTAATATGAATCCTTAAGGTTTTCAGGTTAGCCGTCATCACGATCATGACATTAAAGCTTGTAATCGTTGTAGGTTTTTCGGGTAAATTAATATACTTCCATGTGATGAGTGATAGTGACGAATATTATGTTACAGACTGCAAGTATGGGAAGACATATTATGTATAGATGAAAAGTAAGGACAACAAGGAGAGCATCAAGTCTGACTATATGATAATGAATAAGTGAGTAAAATAGCATATTTTAAGTACCAAAATGAGGTTGGACATTGATCATGGTTAATAATGCCAAATGAAACGAAATATATTTATAAAAACAGTAAAGTTTCGTGAGAATTGCTTTACAAACACGGTGCCTGTGACACAGACATCCAAGGCGGGTCATCTCAACTTTTCCTGCCTATGAGGCCCCGCCAGACTCAGTGAGAACTGATGCAGATTGACCAGGGGATTGAAAATTGCAAGAGAAGGATAAGTTAAAATGTCAGGCAACCTTGACGACGAAGCTCAAAGGGAAGTTCAAAGACCTAGCCATTGGACTCGAAAATTAAAATGTCGAGAAAAAAAGAGACGAAGCAGAAAATGGGATCTTAGGACTGCGATGGAAGCTGAGAAGGCAGAGAAGGGGGAAGGGAGGGGGTTGTCCTGTGACATAAATAATTTATTAATACAGTAGTTATGAACGCTGAAGAGTTGCAAAGTGACAGACAAACGCGATAAAGGTATCTCAAATTATTCACGACAATTTTCAGGTATCTAAGCCTCTAAGGGGTTGGTGAGTCAGATCACACAGACTAATATTAAAAATATATTCTCACACTAGGTCAATAAACACTTAACAACAAGAAATATATATGAGACGTGATTACATAACATTGTTGCAGAGATTTCATTCTCGGTAGCGACAAAAGAGAGGCCAGATATAGCACAGTTAAATAAATATTTATGCTTAGATAATTTAATCTGAGCATCTGAGAGACAATTCTAAGAACACGAATATTCCTTGAAAAAGATACATAAGACAAATCCAAGTAAATGTGAAGTACTTCAAATTTATATCTACAGTGTGTGGTATATATCAGGTGCACTGAATTAATCCATATACAACAGTGAATCGATAATCCTAGGGTTAGCAAGTCTCTCCTATGGTAAAGGGAAGGGACGTGCACCTCTACCTCCAGACGTCCGCATGGGTTCACCCAGGACCCAACCATACCAGGTCGGCCAGATTAGCTAGCTAGAGCATGTGGGCGGACTTTGTGTGACGTCGCCCTCGCCAACTGGGGCCATCCCCGCCAAGTGAATTCTTTGTACCGAATGTACACGTGCGTGCGGTGTGGTCCAGTGAAGGCAATGCTGTTATTTTGGATTAATAGTCATACCTTTAAACAATTATGCCAAGTGTCTGTGCAATATTTGTCTGTCCAAACAACAAAGTTAAAACAGCAGGCTCAGTAATTAAGTACTTTTGTTTTCCCAAAAAATTCACACTTCAGGAAAGTATGGATAAACTTGTGCCGTTGTGCTGATACCATTAATCTAAAAAATGCTGTAGTTTGCTCTGTACATTTCACTAAGAACGATTACATTGATTATATGAAAAGTCGCTTACTTGTGATTGAAATCCCTAACAGCAAATGGCCCCTAAAGGAAGCAACTGAGTCATCCATTTATTTGCACAATAGTAATTTTAATTTATCGAGATACCGTGTACAGTCATATTTTATATAACACTAAAGTAACCAACACTGAAATCCATTTGGAATACACAAGAGTACCAATATCATTATGATTTATTAGTAGCAAATATTTTGCGGGGTAGATAGCTAGGGTGTGTGTGTGTGTGTGTGTGTATGTAATAATAATAATAATAATAATAATAATAATAATAATAATAATAATAATACAAATTAACGTTTTTTTTGTTTAATTCTGCAGCCCGAAGGCTGAAAATATAAATTAGACAAAAAATGACTTATTACATACAAAAGCATAGGGTAGGTGGGTAGCTTAACAAAAGTTTTCATTACTAAAATGAGAAGGAACATGAATTTAAAATACAAATTATTATAGTTTGCAGGAAAAAAGTCACAGAAAAATGTCACAATATTGGCAAGGAAAAAAGTCACAGGAAAAAAAGTCACATTTTATTTAAATTTTAAAGGAAATAAAACTAAAATTATTTTAAACAGTTATTGACTGACAATACATGACTTTTATATATTGACAACACAATTTATATATGATGCACGTAGGCTAGGTTAAGTTAGGTTAGGTTAAGTTAGGTTAGGTTAGGTTAGGTTAGATTTTTTCCGTGCTCATTTTTGTATGACTTTTTTCTGTTACTTTTTTCCTGTGACATTTTTTCCTGGATTCGTGAGATCACGTAGGCCACGTGGTTCAGTAACTCCTCCGTAGATGTTGACATGAAGGACCTCACGTGGTCATGGAGACACAGGGTGGTGTGGTGTTCACGTGCTGCAGTAACTCGCCCGTAGGTTTTATATGAAGGACCTCACGTGGTCATAAGAACATAAGAACATAAGAAAATATGGAGTCTGCAATAGGCCTGTGCTCGGCAGCTCCTGTCGAGAGTTACTACCACTCTCTATCATCGAGGAAGCAATCTAGCCTCCTTATAAGACTTTCCAGCGTTCCAGCACTTACTACAAAATTGCTACTCTTGTTCCACTCGTCCACCACCCTATTTGTGAACCAGTTCCTTTCTATCTCCCTCCAAAACCTAAACTTATCCAACTTAAATCCGTTGCTACGAGTCCTATCCTGCTCGAATATTATAAGAACTTTATCTATATCTCCTCAATTGATTCCTTTCACCAGCTTAAATACTTATATCATATCTCCCCGCACTCTTCGTCTTTCTAGGGAATGCAAGTTTAGTTTCTTTAACCTATCTTGATATGGAAGGTTTCTAAGTCCCGGAATAATTTTCGTCATTCTTCGTTGCACCGACTCCAGTGAATTGGTATCCATTATATAGTAAGGGCACCAGAACTGAACCGCATAATCAAGGTGTGGCCTGACTAGCGCAAGACATAGTTGCAATAAGACCTCTGCACTCTTATTCCTAATACTTATTGACATAAAACCTAATACTCTGTTTGCCTTATTTCGAACATTAACGCACTGTTTTCTAGGCAATAGGTCCGGGCTTACAAGTACCCCTAAGTCTCTTTCACAATTCAACTTCTCTAGGTTGTTGTTAAGACTGTATACATTGACAGTATTTGTTCTTCCATTATTAAGTATGCTGCACTTGCTGGTGTTGAATTTCATTTGCAATTTTCCGACCACTCCTGAAGTTTATTTAAATCCTCCTGTAGTGCATTTGCATCCGGCCCTGAATTAATCTGCCGCCCTATTTGGTGTCATCCGCAAACTTGCTTATGTCAATGCTGATCCTAGTATCTAGATCGTTAATATAGATTATGAACCCCACTGGTTACACAGCCCCACTCAGATTTAACACTATCTACGCTGACCCTCTGTCTTCTATCGGTGAGCCATGATTTTATCCAATTTAAAACTTTCCCCTCGATACCATGAGCCTTAACTTTTCTCAGAAGCCTCTGATGCGGTACTCTGTCAAACGCTTTGCTAAAGTCTGAGTAAATAACATCGTAATTTTAGTCATTATGTACTACCTCGAAGACTTCCCTAAAAACGTCAGCAGATTTGTTAGACAAGATTTTTCCTTTGTAAACCCACGTTGAGAGTCGTAGATTAATTTGCTTTTCGTTAAATGCGATCGGATGCTATTTGCTATAATTGATTCAGGAAATTTCCCCACTACTGACGTCAAACTAATCGGCCGGTAATTTGACGCTGATGCTCTGTCTCCCTTTTTGATTATAGGTGCTACATTTGCCTGCTCCCACAACTCTGGCACAACTCCTGTGTTTAATGATTTTGTAAATAAATTTACGAGGGGTCCGCTAATCTGTTCCTTACACTCTTTCAAAACTCGAGGGAAAATTTCATCCGGCCCTGGGGATTTTGTCTTCTTTAATTTTTTGATGTTCTTAAGAACATCCTCTTTTCTGATAGTGATATTCTTTAATTTCTCTTCTTCATTCCCCTAAATATTAGTTCCACCTCTGGAATTTCCTCTTGAATTCCTTCTGTGAAAACTGCCAACAATCACTTCCCCTCTCTCTGACTTTAAAAGCCCCATTTTGTCCTTGACCTTTGTCCTATATACCTGGAAAAATCCCTTGGGATTCGCCTTGGATTCTCTTGCCTACTTGGACACATTGCCAAGATCTGTTCTTTCATTTAGGCGCATTATTGTGCTGGACAACCTATTATATCCTCCTCTCCTAATGGTCCTAAGAGTAACGTTGTGTGGACTCACTGGGTGGTTTGGAAGTGTTTATTTCCATTCATACTTTCGTAACTACAACCTACGGTATTTTTTCTTCGTGTTCATATATAATGAAGATAATGCAGAGTATAAAATGCCATATACAATACTTATACATAATGTCATCTATACAGCCGTACTATGACTGTGTGTATTTGTGCGTGTGTTGCCTCGTGATAGTTAGAGTGGACCTCCGTCGAGAATGGACGCTGTTCTAACATCCAGCACCGACCCAGGTGGGCTAGAGATTATGGTTTCCTACTGTACATAAGTTAACAGACCTCTTTTATTATTTCTATTATTAGCTGACCAACAGAAACATTGATAATCATGTAAATTCATCAACTTTCCATCCTCCTTACCCGTCTCTTGTAAGGCTTATACAACAGTGCATAAGCTGGTACATCTGTGGTCCTAGGACATAAGCTATTTACATTCCATGAAAGTAGACTTAAACTAGTGTCCTTCATTTTCCCTATTA
Source organism: Homarus gammarus (assembly GCA_958450375.1). Lineage (NCBI taxonomy): Eukaryota > Metazoa > Arthropoda > Malacostraca > Decapoda > Nephropidae > Homarus > Homarus gammarus. The sequence continues at coordinate 691,371 of CAUDMG010002415.1, read as the reverse complement.
ACAACAGAAACAATCCTTTTTCTCTCATTCACAAACTGTTCCACTACTTCTTTCACTTGAGGATTACCTAAACATGAAACACTTTTGCTGTGTCGCCCCACTTGTGGGTTATCTCTTTCCTTTTGTCCACATTTCCAGTCCCCCAAAGCAAAGATGGTTTGTCAGAACTTATTACTGTATTATTTTCAACCTTCTTTCCTTTTAGTTCAACATCCACATTTATATTTTCACAATGGGCATTTACCTTCTGGCTGTCCTCTACTTTTTTCTAAGCATCTGGATTTTTTGCCTGAGTTGAACTACTACACCATACACATCACCAAACTTGTCAATTCCCTTATCTTCTTGAACAACTTTCGGTGCAGCCCTTACACCATTTCCTGTTACCTTCACCGTGTCACTCGGTCTCTCCGTCACGTTCACAGTTGTAGGTAGAGTTGTCTCACCTGCTCCTCGACCTTCCTCCTTTTCTCGCCGTTGCATTTTCCCCATTATTTGCCACCGCACACCGCGCGTCTGTGGCTTCTTATTGCAAATTAAGGAACCTGCATTATGCGCGCCGCTACATTTGCAACAGCACGGCACAACATGCTGTCGAGCCTTTATTTTATTTCCACATTCTACTGAATTACGATTTTTTCCACAGTAACGACACCGACATTCACTTTGACATTTCCAGGCCACATATGGCCCCACTTGCTGCACCTGTTACACAAAACAGGTTGTTCAATAAACTTTGCAATTCTCAAATATCCTATTACAGAAATGAATATCTTCTCCGAAACTTCTGCCTTCATCAAGGCAGATTTCGTGTCGCCTTGCCCATACGAATCGTATATAGTCAAGAAGAAAATCAGGATCCAGTTTAATCGGGTACATGAAGACGATCACCTTGGTGTGGTGTTCTGTGTCCTGAGGCATCGTCATTATCATCTCCTTAAATCCTGTCGTCGTCAAAAAATTTTCCGCCTCATCCCCAGATACAGCCAGACAGAAATTATTACGACCTTCCTTAAGCAGAGGTTTAAACTTCTTATGCTCTCTTCCCAGTGTAGCAGCCCACAGCAACCGCTCATAGAATGAAATGCATAAATCACTTGGAAAGGTCAACTTCCTCCTACCTGAGCTGTGACCACCACCCGGGATGCTCGGCACATTGGTTCTGTCACGATGATCCATTCGACCAACCTGCTGCATTTTATTCCCATTTGAATCCTTTCTTCTTTCTTCTGTGTGTGCCTCCTCTTCTTTTCTTTCTTACTAATTGCCTCCTGAAAACTGTCCGTCACCTCTATTGCTGTTATCCACTGATCATCTGCTTCCGATTCACTATTTGAAAGCCGCAGGTCGTCTACTATGCTGTTCAGTAGTGCAATCTTTTCATCTCTAGCCAAAGCCTTCACAGGTTTCTGCCCACCACTTGCCCCAGGCATGGTACAGAGCCTAGGCAGCCAGTGAAAATCAGCAGTGTTGTCGCAGAGTACAAGGCTGAAACGTGTGACCAGTAAGGCCAGCATTCAGATAATGCAGGGAGGCTGGGATCCAAGTGACCAACTATACAGTTACTCCTCGCATTATGACTGGGTTCTAACTACTTATGAGCAACACCTGCTTCAGATGTAGAGAACAAAACCAACACTGAACAACACAATTCCGAAAATCATTGGATTGGAATATAAACTCCTTACACTGTCTACTGGACGACAGCACTCTTATGAGATGATGTGGTGTCAGCATTGAGAGGGAAAGGGGGGCAAAAGCACGCTAATGCTTCCTATTCGAAGTAATGCTTGCACATACAGTATATTCTTGATAGCTTTGATCAACCTGGAACATGTGTGTCGTTGCATGGGGAAGATACGTTATAACAGCATACTATATGCTACTTGATCTTCATAGGGATTCAATGATATGTTGGTATGGACCAGAGGTTATGCATGACAGTCGCCAGTCAACGTATGCTAAAGTGCTGAAAAAGGTAACAATATAAATTCATCAGGGCTGACTGGATATTGTCCAAGTCTCGGAGACATTAAGTTTTACTTTTAATTAAGAAGCTATTGTTGACACTGGGAGATATTCCACTGGGTATTTCAATGTTCACCTCCATTCGACCTAATGAAGATATCTGTAATCTTATCAGCTATGATCACGTTCGATATCTGTATGATTCATTCATGAGAGCTCTGAGTTGACATGATAACACTTTGACCATTACAAAACCTTACGCAAATCATAATCACACCACTCATTAAAAAGGGAAGCATTATCCACAATTTTGTCAACATAAGTTACAATAAATGTTCATTGAAGTCGAGGTCCTTACCTCTCAATTTGGTTGAGTGAATCTTCCACATTCAGGACATATACTTAATAATAATAATGTAAAGGAACTATATTATACATATTTGAAAATCCATATCTGGGTAAAACACCCTATGAACAGGAGGAGGGAGTCCCCCTGGGATTTTGTCGTTTGTCAATGTAATAATTTCTCTGTTTCTTAGCCCTTTAACCAAACATAGTGAGAACTAGGTTTTCCAGACAGCAGATCACGGATAAGCAGAGGTGTTGTCTGGCTTCCAGCCATGAAGGCTCACTCATCCCCTGACGTCCACATGGATAGGCAGTGGACTCGGTTAATCTTACGGGGGTTAGATCATCGCTCTGCGAGACATCGGCCTTAGTATAAGGACCGTCGCTCACCAGCTAGGTGTCTCGCCTTGGACTGTTTCCAAGTGGATACAGAGATGGAAGGAGACGGGAAACTTGACAGACCTGGGTATGTATGAATGCAGATTTGTTCTATGCATTATTTTTACTTACTCCTAATTTTGACTGATTTTTTTTTGTAATTATAATATGAAATTTGTGCCAGTTTAAACGGTTTACACTTCCCTTCATCCATGAGACCCCATTCCAGAGTCACTACTCCTTAGGAAGACGAACGCATTCGGCAGGCAGTGGAAGAAAACCCCTTCACTAATGATGTTGCTATCAGAGACGAAATGCAGCTCAACGTGTCCAATGAGACTGTGCGAAGACGGCTGCATGAGGAAGGGAATCCACCATAGGTAGGATGTGGTAATGAATAATCGGTTAACCATTTATGTATTTGCGTAACTTAAATATGCATATTATAATTTTTACATTACAGTTAGAGAAAAGTCTCAGTGCAGCATGAGTAGCGAACAACTTACGCACATATGTGATAAGGAAAATGCTGAATGGCATTTTCTTAACGATTTTATTAGATTCAAATTATAAGGCAAACACAAACAAGATATATTTTGAATAATATAATTACTACAAAGAATAAATACATAAGCTGTTACAAATGTGTATCACAAAACCTATTCTCATTTACAACCAGAACTTGACCAGTCTGCTACTCTCTAATTGTTAACAATTTATCTTTTTGTATGAAAATACCAAATAACTAAATTTCACAGGGTTCCTGCGAGCAAAGAGCACCTTACCGATGAACACAGTGCTGCGAGGTCCACCTTCGCTTGCCAGCATATTTGCAGCTATCAAACAGGGAGGTGCTGTCCTACCACCTGGGAAGATATTGGAAGTTACGGCATCGGCAACCGAGGTTATTGTAACCCTAGATAACATTTACTTCGTTGTTTAGTTAAAGTTAACATAAACGTTCTTACGTAGGATTCGTCAACATCTCTCTCTCTCTCTCTCGAAATAAATGGAAAATTTTGCTTGATAAGGAGGCCGACAGGTAGTTTATTGTGTAATTTGACCAGAATTGCTATAGAATTAGCAGTGAAGGGTTAGAGAGAGAAGGGAAGGAGAAGAGCGGAGAGAGAAGGGGGCAAAGGGAAGGGGAAGGGAGTGGGGGGAAGGGGACAGAAGGGAAGGAGTGAGGAGGGAAGTGTGGATTAACAGAAGGCAATCATGGCAATTTATTGCAAAAAAAAAAAAGCTTAATTTTGGGGGCAAAGTTATCAAGCTCAATATACTTATTCAATGAAGTCCCCTCCCCCTCTCTCTCTCTCTCTCTCTATATATATATATATATATATATATATATATATATATATATATATATATATATATATATATTTCATTAGCCCAATAAAGCACGCCGACTTCTACATACAATCAACACCTCAACCCGCCAGGATTCGAACCCACGGCCCACAAGCCTATGACTGTGACCGGGGACCGCTAACCGCTGGACCACCAGGTGGTCCAGCGGTTAGCGGTCCCCGGTCACAGTCATAGGCTTGTGGGCCGTGGGTTCGAATCCTGGGGGGTTGAGGTGTTGATTATATATATATATATATATATATATATATATATATATATATATATATTTTCAGGGCAGACGTAAGGAAAATTCCACTAAAGTACCAGATTTCAGAAGGGCAAACTTTGACAGTTTAAAGAGGCAGCTGAGAGAGGGGGGGTGTCCCACTTGGCGGTGAACCTGACAGATGACACCGACCTGTTAACGAGATCTGAGATTGCCGAGTTCCACGACAATTTAAATAGTGAGTTACTTTATGCACAAAGGCAGAACATACCATACAAAAAACTCAGATCAGACAACAATGACCCTAAATGGATAAATAATTATTTAAAGAATATCATTGGCCAAAGGAAGGCTATAGGTTGAACGATAAATCGTGGCGAAATTCACCTCCGGGACTATTATAGGGTATTGGCGAGTAGGGTTAAAACCGAGATAAGGAAAGCAAAGAGGAATAATGTGGTAAGGATAGCAAGGGAGGCGAAGGCAAACCCCAAAGGATTCTGCCAAATGTATCAAACTAAAACACGAGAAACGATTGGACCAATACGGTCAGACTTCGGCGAGCTCACTGATGACGACGGAGAAATGAGCAATAATTTGAATAAACATTTTTCAACAGTTTTCACCACCGAAAATTTAAACATGATACCCGAGGCACCGACTCTATTCAGAGATAGTGAAGAAAACAAATTAAGTGAGATAGTAGTGACTAGTAACGATGTTAGTAAGCAAATAGACAAACTAAAGCCTAATAAGTCACCTAGTCCCGATGAGATATTTGCCAGAGTATTAAAGGAATGTAAGGAAGAGCTTAGTATGCCCTTAGCAAAGTTGTTTAACATGTCATTAAAAACAGGTGTAGTACCAGAATCCTGGAGGATAGAGAATGTAATACCGATTTTCAAGAAGGGGGATAGATCACTATCCTCTAACTACCGCCCAATCAGTCTAACATCAATAGTAGGCAAATTACTGGAAGCAATCATTTCAAACTCTATTCGAAATCACATGGAGAAGCACAGATTGATCAATGATTCCCAGCATGGCTTCACAAGCGGACGTTCTTGCCTAACTAATCTATTAACATTCTTTTCATCAGTTTTCGAATCGGTGGACGAGGGGCACAATTATGATGTGGTATATCTCGACTTTAGCAAAGCCTTAGACAGAGTCCCCCACGAAAGACTAATTAGAAAGGTAGACGCTCATGGCATCAAAGGTGACATCCTTAAATGGATTAGGGCGTGGTTACAGGACAGGAAACAGCGAGTGAGCATTAACAGCACTGAGTCCCATTGGAGCAACGTCACAAGTGGAGTTCCCCAAGGCTCAGTACTTGGACCTTTATTATTTATTATATACATAAACGACATAGATATCGGCATTGACAGCAACATAAGTACATTTGCTGATGATACTAAAATAGGACGTGTTATCAAATCTGACGAGGACTCTGCAAAACTACAGGAAGATCTAAACAAATTTTTCAAATGGTCTGAAAAATGGCAGATGAAATTCAACGTCGACAAATGTAAAGTACTCAGTATAGGAGAAGTAAACAGGGAAACCACATACCAGATGAACAACGATGCCATAGAGAAATCCGACTGCGAGAGAGATTTAGGAGTAATGATAAGTAGGAACCTTAAGCCAAGTAAACAATGTGTTTTTGCTCGTAACAAGGCTAATAAAGTACTTGGGTTCATACAAAGGAGTGTTAGTTACAAGACTAGCGAGGTCATCCTAAAACTGTATCGTGCTCTTGTGAGACCACACCTGGATTACGCAGTTCAGTTTTGGTCACCGAATTACAGAATGGATATAGAATCCTTGGAAAGAATTCAGAGGAGAATGACAAGACTAATCCCGGGCATTAGGAACCTTGAGTATAGAGACAGGTTAAAGCATCTTAATTTGCACTCCCTTGAGAGACGTAGAGCGAGGGGCGACCTGATGGAGGTGTATAAGTGGAAGGCAGGGCTAAACAAAGGGGACATTACAAAGGTACTCAAACTATCCAACCTGGAGCGAACTCGTAACAATGGTTTTAAATTAGACAAATTTAGATTTAGGCGTGAAATAGGTAAACACTGGTTTGGAAACAGAGTAGTGGATGAATGGAACAAGTTACCAAATATCATCATTAACTCGAATACGCTGAATTGCTTCAAACATATGTTGGATGCTCATATAAGCAATAGGGGTTGGGTGTAAACGGGACTGCCCAGTATGGGCCAATAGGCCCGCTGCAGTTTCCTCCATTCTTATGTTCTTATGTTCTTATATGCAAGTAAATCACTATAGGTGCGCGTGATCCAGGTATATGCTGATAACCACAAGGAAAAAGAAAACACGAAATTCCCATGCGCTTTCGTGTAATTCACAACTTCAGGGGTGAGTACAGACTCAGTCTGTACTTCGTGTTTTCTTTTTCCTTGTGGTTATCAGCATAGAAGTATTTAAATCATCTTGTGTCACAGAAAGACTTCTGGTTGAAGCTAGTTTGATTAAGGAATTAAAATCAATAAACCTTAGTGATGGTCAGTTCAAAACTGATATGTTACATAAATTTATTTGTCAGTGGCCCAAGGTTAAAAATGCTTTGAAAACCTTTGATCTAGATGTATGATAGTTATTTAGTGGGTTCCTTATTTTTGACCTGACCTGACTAGTCACGTCACCCCCCTTCTCTTAAGCTCCTCTACGTGTGATGTTGGTGTGGGGATTAGTGGATGACATCATTATGACCTGACCTCACGTTTTTAAGGTCACTCTGTATATTTAAGCCTCTCTCTGTCCATGTAATCCAGTTGCCTCTGAAGATGTCTTAAATAAAGACGAAAGCTAATGTGCTCCGTTGTTTCCCTTTTCCCGTGTGATTTTATCAAGATTTATCTTATCCACGTTTTCAGTGTGGATCTACATGAAATATATATATATATATATATATATATATATATATATATATATATATATATACAGTATATATATATATATACAGTATATATATATATATATATATATATATATATATATATATATATATATATATATATATATATATATATATATATATATATATGTACTGTATATATATATATACTGTATATATATATATATATATATATATATATATATATATATATATATATATATATATATATATATATCTTGATAAAATCACACGGGAAAATGGAAACAACGGAGTACCTTAGCCTTCGTCTTTATTCAAGACATCTTCAGAGGCAACTGGATTACATGGACAGAGCGAGGCTTAAATATACAGGGTGACCTAAAAAACATGAGGTCAGGTCAAAATGATGACATCCACTAATCCCCACACCAACACACACGTAGAGGAGCTTAAGAGAAGGGTGGTGACGTGACTAGTCAAGTCAGGTCAGAAAAAAGGGGACCCACAAAATAACTATCATACATCTAGATCAAAGGTTTTTAAAGCATTTTTAACCTTGGGCCCCTGACAAATAAATTTATGCAACATATTATCGGTTTTGAACTGACCATCACTAAGGTTTATTGATTTTAATTCCTTAATCAAACTAGCTTCAACAAGAAGTCTTTCTGTGACACAAGATGATTTGAAAACTTCTAAGCTTTTTTCCAAGCAATGGGGTGATTATTATTCCTAACATGAACGAACAAGGCACTGCTTTCAGATGCAGTTCTAATATTATACTTATGTTGTTTGATTCTAAGCTGCAGTGTTTTTCCTGTCTGACCTACATAATTACAATTACATTTGCTACATGGAATACAATAAACACTACCATTTACATTCAAACTTGGGCTATTCCTTATTAACATATTAGTAATGGTTGAGTCATACTTGAAAACAACATTAATATTTAGAAGCTTGAGGGACCGAACTAACGGGACAAATTCATTACGATAGGGCAGAGTCAAAATATTCTTAAGTGTAGGAACTTGTCTGGTTTGAGAGGAATGAAAGGATTTTTTAGCCCTATTAAAACAACGATCAACAAACACAGTTTTGATGTAAATTCACTGTTCACTAGAGTACCTGTCAAAGACTTACTTTCATTTCTTAAAGATAAATTACAACTGCTAGATTTAACTATTGAACATGATACTTTCCTGAAATTGATGGAGTTATGCGTAACTGACAATGTGTTTAGTGCAAATGGGAAGTTCTACAAGCAAATATTTGGTATGAGCATGGGTAATTGTCTTTCTGCTCCTCTAGCTTGTATTTATATGGAGTTTTTTGAGTCTAGATTACTACCCAATATAGTGGACTTTATTCCTCCATGGTATAGATATGTAGATGATGTTCTTTGTCTTTGGCCTATAAACAGTGACCCATTTGAATTTTTAGACAAACTTAATAATATTGTCCCCAGTATCACGTTCAAAATTGAGAGAGAAATAAATGAATCCCTTCCATTTCTTGATATGCTTATCATGAGAAATGGCCAAAACTATAAATTCAAGGTATATAGAAAGCCCACACAGGTAGACAGTTTCATTCACTTTTTATCGAATCACCTTGAGTCTACCAAAATGTCAGTTTTTTCTGTTATGTTCTTAAGATGTCTGCGTATTTGTGACTCTGAATTTATTGACGATGAATTGAAACACATTCGTTCTATTGCACATAAACTTGGGTACCCTTCTGTGTTTGTTGATCGTTGTTTTAATAGGGCTAAAAAATCCTTTCATTCCTCTCAAACCAGACAAGTTCCTACACTTAAGAATATTTTGACTCTGCCCTATCGTAATGAATTTGTCCCGTTAGTTCGGTCCCTCAAGCTTCTAAATATTAATGTTGTTTTCAAGTATGACTCAACCATTACTAATATGTTAATAAGGAATAGCCCAAGTTTGAATGTAAATGGTAGTGTTTATTGTATTCCATGTAGCAAATGTAATTGTAATTATGTAGGTCAGACAGGAAAAACACTGCAGCTCAGAATCAAACAACATAAGTATAATATTAGAACTGCATCTGAAAGCAGTGCCTTGTTCGTTCATGTTAGGAATAATAATCACCCCATTGCTTGGGAAAAAAGCTTAGAAGTTTTCAAATCATCTTGTGTCACAGAAAGACTTCTTGTTGAAGCTAGTTTGATTAAGGAATTAAAATCAATAAACCTTAGTGATGGTCAGTTCAAAACTGATAATATGTTACATAAATTTATTTGTCAGTGGCCCAAGGTTAAAAATGCTTTAAAAACCTTTGATCTAGATGTATGATAGTTATTTTGTGGGTCCCCTTTTTTCTGACCTGACTTGACTAGTCACGTCACCACCCTTCTCTTAAGCTCCTCTTCGTGTGTGTTGGTGTGGGGATTAGTGGATGTCATCATTTTGACCTGACCTCATGTTTTTAGGTCACCCTGTATATTTAAGCCTCTCTCTGTCCATGTAATCCAGTTGCCTCTGAAGATGTCTTGAATAAAGACGAAAGCTAAGGTACTCCGTTGTTTCCATTTTCCCGTGTGATTTTATCAAGATTTATCTTATCCACGTTTTCATTGTGGATTTTCATAATATATATATATATATATATATATATATATATATATATATATATATATATGTATATATATATATGTATATATATATATATATATATATGATATATATATATATATATATATATATATATATATATATATATATATATATATATATATATTAGCCTTGTCAAGTGTTGGGGTGCGCATTAGTGGATGTCGTATTTATGACCTGACCTCATGTTTAGTAAGGCCACCGTGTCTACTTAAGCCTCTCTCGGTCCTTGTAATTCAGTTGCCTCTGAAGATGTCTTGAATAAAGACGAGAGCTAAGGTGCTCCGTTGTTTTCCTTTTTCCTAGCACCCCATTATCACCGTCCTTGGTGCTAATATATATAACATATTATCATAGTGACGGGTGGTCCATTAGTTGCCACCGCGTCAAGAGCTTCGTGGGCAGCATGTCCATAATAATCTCACATACTCCCGAAATTACTGGAAAATTATTCTTGATAAGGCGGGCGACAGGTAGTTTATTATATAATTTGTCTATTTAAGATTTGCCAGAGCACCAGAAAGGCTATAGAATCAACAGTGAGGGGTTAGAGAGAGGAGGGAAGGGGAAGAGAGGAGAAGGAAAGGAGGCCGAAAGGGAGGAAAAGGAATTGGTGAGGAAGGCCGTGTGATTTAACAGAAAGACAATCATGGCATTTTATGGCTAAAAAGAAAACATTGGTGAACATCTTTTTTTGTTTTGCAAGCTTGACAAAAACTTATCACGATCAATATACTTATTCTATGTAGTCTCCCCTCCCCCTCCCATCTCTCTCTCCCTCTCTCACTTCTCTATCATTGCCATTATTGGAAGATGGATGTGGCAATAATAGCTTACACTTAGCACCCCATTATCACCTTCCTTGGTGCCAATTATATATCATATATTATTATAGTGAAGGGTGGTCCATTAGTTACCACCTCGACAAGAACGTCGTGAGAAGCATGTCCATAATAATCTCACATACTCCCGAAATTACTGGAAAATTACTCTTGATAAGGAGGACGACAGGTAGTTTTTTACATAATTTCACTAATTAAGTTTTGCCAGAGCACCAGAAATGCCATAAAATCAACAGTGAGGGGTTTGAGAGATTCGGGGAGGGTAGGGGAATGAGTGAAGACGGCAGTGTTGATTAACAGAGAGACATTTATGGCACTTTATTGCCAAAGAGAGAAAACACAATCAATATAATTATGTAGTCTTGAAGAAATTCCGTTTGCACTTTCTTGTACGCTCTTTTTATTTCACTACAACTACTACTGCTTTTTTTTTAAGTGGCCTCCATCCTCCCCTAATAGCTACACTTTAGCCGCCATTATATTATCTTAAAATTAAATATCCTAATACATAAGTAGCTATCCTAGCTGTGTTGAGTTAGTTGACCGGCAGAGATATGCGGCATTCTGTGACTGTTGCCTCTTAGTCAATATCTGCAACTGTTGTCGGCTTTGGGGCTGATGCTCTCGTTCCATTGAGGCAGAACAAAGCAGACCTAAGGAGAAAGAAGGGCAGTCGACATCTCATCCAGGCTGTAACATAACTTCTAAGCTACTGCTTCTGTTCGGATAGCACCTCCGCGAGTTTGGCATAGAAGCATCTTGTAACTTGGTCCCATCCCACAAGAGGTTGTAAACACCCAAAGGAGTGAAGCTGCCTTGATCAACGTTCTGAATTCTCTCCCGGTATGCCCTTCTCTTGTCGTCCTCGTTCCTCCTGTGTGCAGCATCGAGAGCTAAGTTACGGTGACAAGCTGCCATGGGATAAAAAATCCTGATGTCGAAGAAGGCTCGCTGTCCCTGTGTCCAGAATCCTGGAGCACTGACGTCAACACGGGCTTCGTTGGATGTGTTTGAAATCCTATGTAGGAAATCTCACCATCCAATGGAAGGAGGGTCGGTTCTACCCTGACATCACGACAGATTTCCTTCAACATATTTGCTGTAAGATCCCTTACTTCGTCATGCCTCATGCATATGAAGCCCCTTTTCTTGCACGCCATGGCGTGATCGACGTCATAGGAAGAGCCGCACACGCATTGGGAGGGCAAACCTTCTACTGGCCTACCATACCTTATAGTAATGGCATCTGTAAATTCTTGTTTTTTGAGACAGAAACCATTTGCCCTTATCGATAACGTAGTTAACCAGTTCGAGGCGCCCACCTCCTGCGCTATAGCTACTTTTTTTTCAAATCCTCTGGTACTTGCAGCATCAGTTGCTGCAACTTATCACTTTGGCCGTGCTGTCGTTCTGTCGTAATGGACCTTCGAATCTTGTTTACTTCACTGGTATCCACCTCACCTGTTGCGTTCTTCTATTACTACTTGTATTTTTTTTTTCATATTGGCCTCCAGCCTCCCCCAATAGCCACACCTTCGCTGCCATTACCTTAAAATTAAATATCCTAATACAAAAGTAGATGCCCTAACTGTGTTGACTTAGTTAAGCCACAGATCTATGGGGCATTCATTGACTCATGTCTCATAGTCAAGATCTCGTTCCCCTAAGGCAGAGCAATGCAGACCTAAGGAGAGAGAAGGACAGTCGACATCTCAACCAGGCTGTAACGTAACTTCTGGTCTGCTACTTCTGTTCAGCAAACACCTCCGCGAATCTGGCATAGAAACATCTTGCACTTGGTCCCATCCGACCAGCGGTTGTGAACACGAGAGGATTGAAACTGCCCTGATCAACATTCAGAATTTTCTCCCCATATGCTCTGATCTTGTCATTCTCGTTCCTCCTATGTTCAGCATCGAGAGCTAGGTTACTGTGACATGTGGCCATGGGGTCGAAAATCCTTATGTCAAAGAAGGCTGGCTGTCCCCGTGTCCAGAATCCTCCAGCACTGACGTTCACACGGGCTAAGTTGGATGTCTTTGAAGTCTTGTGATGGAAATTCTCACCGTCCAATGGAAGGAGGGTCGGTTCTACCCTGACATCATGGCAGATTTCTTTCAACATATTTGCTGTGAGATCCCTTACTTCGTCGTGCCTCATGCAAACCAGGGCGTGATCGATGTCATAGAAAGAGCCACACACACATTTGGAGGGTAAACATTCTACTGGCCTACCTTACCTTAGAGCAATGGCATCTGTGAATTCTTATTTATTAAAGCTGAACCCTTTTGCCCCCTTAATTAATGTTGTTAGCCAGTTCGAGGCGCCAACCTCTTGCACTATAGCTACTCTTTTTTTTTCAAGTTCTCTGGCAACTTGCAGCATCAATTGCGGCAGTTTATCACTTTGGCTAAGCTATCGATCTGTCGTGATGAACCGTCGAATGTTGTTTAATTCCTCGGTATCTACCTCAATTGTTGCATTCTGATCTTTTATATGCCCAGCGACGGCTGATGTAAGCCTGACTGAGTTCTGATGTTCGGTGGCAGCAAACTCCTCTGAATTGGTCAATCCCGTTCCTCCCCGTCTCGGTGGTAGTGCAAGCGTTGACCTTTCTGCTGGGGTTAAGTGAAGGTGTTTCACTAATTTTGGAATAAAATTGATGCTGATGGCTTCTTCCAGAGGGTGAAGGTGGGGTCTGACATCAGGGATAGTGCGCCTCAGGTAATTTCAGCGATGCTTGACTCCATGGGCGAATGCCGTAAAAGCAGCATGTGGCTCTGTTTTAGCAATATCAGACAGAGCATGTATTTCCGTCACCCACTCATTTACCTTTAGCGGTACGTACTCGATCTTGAAGTCCTCTGTACCTCACTTCCAACAAACACCCGTTCATAGTGTTCTAGCTTCATAATGAGGAAGGACTTGCTGGGATTTGGGTGGTACCCTATTTGTGGACCAAGTGATGTTATCAGGCCCCATCCACTTTTTGAAGTCCTCCTCTTTTTCTGCTCCTGTAAGGTCGTCAGCATAAGCCACTTGGTTGACAGCAGTTGTTTCTTTTTTGTGTGTGTGTTGCAGCACGGATAATCCTAGTGCGTACATTGCCATGGCAACAGAGTTCCCCTGCATTGTTCCCTCAGTTGACTGTATGATGGCATCTCCTCTTAGAGCCTTGAAGCTTGTTATATAGAGGTCTGATGGATTCCGATAGGTGTTTTCAACATACATTGCAAGGCTTGGACACTTGATCTTGATGTTGTGCAGTATAGCTTTGCGGTTGATTATGTTGAATGCGTTGGAAGCGTCAACGAGGAGTACTGCCTCACAATCACGCTACTACTACTACTAATACTACTTTTTTTATCTTCCTTTTTATTAAAAACGTGGCCTCCAGCCTCCCCCAATATCCACACTTTCGCCGCCATTTTATTACCTTAATATTAAATATCCTAATACCAGCTCTCGTTCCTCGGAGGCAGAGCAAAGCCGACTACTACTACTACTATTACTACTACTACTACTACTACTACTACTACTACTACTACTACTACTACTACTACTAATAATCCAGAACTTGCATATACCGTAAATACCATAACTGATGCCTGAAATACAATCTATCTAGAATCTATCATTATCAAGTAAACCCAGTTAGTCACTTGCTAGGTATAACCTTCATCACACTACACGGGGCTGAATCACTGCCCTGGCTCATTGCTGACCAGGGCGGCTGATCCGCTAGGCAACGGTAGGACGCCACGCTCCGGGAGGCTCCACATTGTCTCACTGTTGAGTCCCTAAAACTTCTTCTTCCATCAATAGTTCATTAACAGTGTATGTAAGTTCCACTATGTTTTTCACTACAACGGTACAACAAAGTAATTTTTTTTAGCATTAAACTGATAATATTTTATTGTCTAATCATCACTTCATATAACACCACACATCATCACTACATACAGGTATAACATCATCCATCATCACTACATATAACAACATCCATCATCACTACATATAACACTATCCATCATCACTACATATAGCACCACCCATCATCACTACATATAACAATATCCATCATCACTACATATAACATCATCCATCATCACTACATATAATACCATCCATCATCACTACATATAACACCATCCATCAACCCTACAGATTGGTAAAGTAGTTTCCGAGATTCTCGTGCGGACACACACGGTAGGATACCATCCTCCAGGAGGCTCCACATTGTCTCACTGTAGTGCATTACGGTAGAACACATTTTTGGTTTTGCCATTAGCATTAAGTATGTACAGATTTTTGCCAGTTCCCACTCTGGAGCATCCAACATAGAACTGTCCATGAGAGAAGCAGGGAAACACTTCCGATCCTATCGAAGCTTGGTCCGGGCGGCTCATTCGCTCGGCCAAGGTAGGACTCCACCCTCCGGGAAGCTCCACATTGTCTCACTGTTCACTTCCGAAAACTTCTTCTTCCATCAATATTTCATTAATGGTGTATGTAAGTTCCACTACAACGGTACAGCAAAGTATATTTTCTTAGCATTAAACTGTTATTATTTTGTTGTCTAATCATCACTAAATATAACACCATCCATCATCATTACATATAACACCATCCACCATCACTACATATAACACCACCCATCATCACTACATATAACAATATCCATCATCACTACATATAACATCATCCATCATAGCTACTTATAACACCTTTCATCATCACTACATATCACAACATCCATCATCACTACATATAACATCATCCTCATCACTACATATAACACCATCCATCATCACTACATATAACACCATCCATTATTACTACATATAACACCACCCATCATCACTACATATAACAACATCCATCATCACTACATATAACATCGTCAATCATCACTACATATAAAACCATCCATCATCACTTCATATAACACCATCCATCATCATTACATATACCAACACCTATCATCACTACATATAAAATCATCTATCATCACTACATAAAACACCACCCTTCATCACTACATATAATATTATCCATCATCACTACATATAACACCATCAATCATCACTACATATAACACCATCCATTATTACTACATATAACACCACCCATCATCACTACATATAACAACATCCATCATCACTACATATAACATCGTCAATCATCACTACATATAAAACCATCCATCATCACTACATATAACACCATCAATCATCACTACATATAACACCATCCATTATTACTGCATATAACACCACCCATCATCACTACATATAACAACATCCATCATCACTACATATAACATCGTCAATCATCACTACATATAAAACCATCCATCATCACTACATATAACACCATCAATCATCACTACATATAACACCATCCATTATTACTGCATATAACACCACCCATCATCACTACATATAACAACATCCATCATCACTACATATAACATCGTAAATCATCACTACATATAACACCGTCAATCATCACTACATATAAAACCATCCATCATCACTACATATGACACCATCCATCGGCACTACAAATCGGTAAAGTAGTTTCCAAGATTCTCGTGCGAACACGCAAACAAACAAACCCACCCACAAACAGACGGGTGGCTCATTCTCTGGGCCACGGCAGGAGGCCTCCCTCTAGGAGGCTCCACATTGTCTCACTGTTTAGTCCCCAAAACTTCTTCTTCCATCAATAGTTCATTATCGGTGTACGTAAGTACCACCATGTTTTTCACTACAACGGTAAAGTCTAATCATCACTATATATAACACCATCCATCATCACTACTTATAACAACATCCATCATCACTACATATAACATCATCCAACATCACTACATATAACACCACCCATCATCTCTACGTATAACAATATCCATCATCACTACATACAACATCATCATCCATCATCACTACATATAACACCATCCATCATCACTACAGATCGGTAAAGTAGTTTCCGAGATTCTCGTGCGGACACACACACAAACAAACACACAGACATACTTCTTTGTTATATATATATATATATATATTTTATGAAAATCCACAATGAAAAACGTGGATAAGGTACTCCGTTGTTTCCATTTTCCCGTGTGATTTTATCAAGAGATATATATATATATATATATATACAATCAACACCTCAACCCACCAGGATTCGAACCCACGGCACACAAGCCTATGACTGTGACCAGGGAACGCTAACCGCTGGACCACCAGGATACTAAAAGCAGTCCTAGACTTTGTTATATTTCACACAAAGCCTGTTCAACGAACTTATGGCGCCGTGAACCTCTAATGGGGACCACCCGTATCACTTAGGTGGTCAGAGTAACGTTTTACCAAATCCGGCTTCGAAACACGAGGATCCATATATATTTCATGAGCCCAATAAAGCACGCGGACTTCTACATACAATCAACACCTCAACCCACCAGGATTCGAACCCACGGCACACAAGCCTATGACTGTGACCGGGGAACGCTAACCGCTGGACCACCAGGATACTAAAAGCAGTCCTAGACTTTGTTATATTTCACACAAAGCCTGTTCAACGAGCTTATGGCGCCGTGAACCTCTAATGGGGACCACCCGTATCACTTAGGTGGTCAGAGTAACGTTTTACCAAATCCGGCTTCGAAACACGAGGATCCATATATATTTCATTAGCCCAATAAAGCACGCGGACTTCTACATACAATCAACACCTCAACCCACCAGGATTCGAACCCACGGCACACAAGCCTATGACTGTGACCGGGGAACGCTGGACCACCTAAGTGATACGGGTGGTCCCCATTAGAGGTTCACGGCGCCATAAGCTCGTTGAACAGGCTTTGTGTGAAATATAACAAAGTCTAGGACTGCTTTTAGTATCCTGGTGGTCCAGCGGTTAGCGTTCCCCGGTCACAGTCATAGGCTTGTGTGCCGTGGGTTCGAATCCTGGTGGGTTGAGGTGTTGATTGTATGTAGAAGTCCGCTTGCTTTATTGGACAAATGAAATATATATGGATCCTCGTGTTTCGAAGCCGGATTTGGTAAAACGTTACTCTGACCACCTAAGCGATACGGGTGGTCCCCATTAGAGGTTCACGGCGCCATAAGCTCGTTGAACAGGCTTTGTGTGAAATATAACAAAGTCTAGGACTGCTTTTAGTATCCTGGTGGTCCAGCGGTTAGCGTTCCCCGGTCACAGTCATAGGCTTGTGTGCCGTGGGTTCGAATCCTGGTGGGTTGAGGTGTTGATTGTATGTAGAAGTCCGCTTGCTTTATTGGGCTAATGAAATATATATGGATCCTCGTGTTTCGAAGCCGGATTTGGTAAAACGTTACTCTGACCACCTAAGTGATACGGGTGGTCCCCATTAGAGGTTCACGGCGCCATAAGCTCGTTGAACAGGCTTTGTGTGAAATATAACAAAGTCTAGGACTGCTTTTAGTATCCTGGTGGTCCAGCGGTTAGCGTTCCCCGGTCACAGTCATAGGCTTGTGTGCCGTGGGTTCGAATCCTGGTGGGTTGAGGTGTTGATTGTATGTAGAAGTCCGCATGCTTTATTGGGCTGATGAAATATATATGGATCCTCGTGTTTCGAAGCCGGATTTGGTAAAACGTTACTCTGACCACCTAAGTGATACGGGTGGTCCCCATTAGAGGTTCACGGCGCCATAAGCTCGTTGAATAGGCTTTGTGTGAAATATAACAAAGTCTAGGACTGCTGTTAGTATCCTGGTGGTCCAGCGGTTAGCGTTCCCCGATCACAGTCATAGGCTTGTGTGCCGTGGGTTCGAATCCTGGTGGGTTGAGGTGTTGATTGTATGTAGAAGTCCGCGTGCTTTATTGGGCTAATGAAATATATATATATATATATATATATATATGCAAGTAAATCACTGTAGGTGCGCGTGATCCAAGTATATGCTGATAACCACAAGGAAAGAAGAACACACGAAGTTCCCAAGCGCTTTCGTGTAATTCACATCTTTAAGGGTAAGTAAAGACTAAGGAGAAATACATAACAAGGTATATATATACAGAGGAGGGTGCGATCAAGTCCACAATGGTCAGGTATTAGGTAATGACCCTACTAATCTTCAAAAAGCACTGCAGCAGTTGGTAGTCAGGTCAGGTCAGGTCAGAGGGTAAGTTGACCCAACCTTCTCTTCTGTTTACAAATCTTCTTAATTACGAAATTATCCAGTTTGTACATACCATTACTCAAATTCATGTTGACGGATTCGGTGTGCTTAATGAGACTGGATTCTATAATGTCAATTGAATTACAATTTAATATTGAGGAGGCATTATCCCAGTCAATGCAGTGCTTATTATCCCTCAAATGAACAAACAGAGCATTGGATTCCTGGCCTGTCCTAACATTATATTTATGTTGTATAAGTCTAGTTACAAGATCTTTACCTGTCCGGCCTAAGTAAAACATATTACATTCCTTGCAAGGAACATTATATATGCAGCCACCTGTATTGTTGGGGGAGTTCTTGATTAACATTTGTTTAACAGTGCCTGAATTTTTAAATGCTACATTGACGTTCTGGGTTTTTAGTTGTGAATTGCAGGAAGCGAGACCAGTGTCGGAACCCACGTCGAAGGGAGCCGACACAGGTGGCCACAGTGGATATCGCAGGGACCCAACCACCAGATGATTTCCAAAATGATGGCAGTGAGCCTACTCAACCCGAAAATGTAGTACTAATAAATGCAGCTCCCTTAGTAGCAGATGTCCACGAGGAGAATGAGAGACAGCCACCTCAGTGGAATGGCATGTCGATGGAAAATGCAGACATATGGGTCAAAGAAACCTACTCAGAAATTGTCAAGTGGTCGCCCGCTAACTTATTTGAACCACCCAAGTGTGCGGCCACCAAAGAAATGATTCGGGAGATGACTCGCCTCATGACTGATTACACTCAGGCCCGTTTCCTCGCCTCTTTAGCTCTTCAAATACTACAAAAATACCACATCTATTTTGTCAGAGGACACACACAAAGATTAAGCACAAAGAAAATGTGGCAGCAATGAAGAGAAGATTGGCAATGTGGCAGACTGGGGCCCTTGATGATTTCCTATGTGAAGCAAGAGCACTGCAGGAGAGACTAAAAATTACGATGACGGAAAGCAAAACACCGATGACGTGGCAAGAAAATTTGGAAACAAAATGCGTGTGGGAAAAGTGTCTCTGGCGGTAAGATCTCTCACAGAGGAATCCTCCAGTGGGGTGATGCCAATAAACAGAGAGACATTAAAACTACTGAAAGAGAAACATCCCCCTGCAAGTGATGAAGAAGGCATCAGGTTCGAGGGTGCCTATATCCCACCAAACGCTGTCCTGTACGAGAAAATAACAGGAGAGATGGTGTGGAAAAAGGCACTGAAGACTCGAGGAGGAAGCCGGCCTTCAGGTTTGGATGCAAACGGTTGGAGAGTCATCCTCAGCACAAACAAGTTTGGCCCTGTAGCAAGCGATCTCTGCACTGCCATTGCCACCCTTGCAAGAAAGTTTGCATCCTCTTGCTGCCATCACCTCCAGGCCCTGACGGCCTGCCGCCTTATTCCTCTTGAAAAGAAACCAGGATGTAGGCCTATAGGGGTGGGGGGAAGTGCTGAGGTGGATCATCGGAAAATGCATAATGGAGGTGGCAAAGGATAATGTCAGGGCAGCAGCAGGGAACCTACAAGTGTGTGCTGGCCAACAAGCTGGAGAGGAAGCTGCCATTCACTCCATGAGATTGATATTTGAGCAGCGTGATTGTGAGGCCGTTCTCCTGGTGGATGCTTTAAACGCATTCAACATACTTAACCCCAAGGCTGCACTGCACAACATCAAGATCAAGTGTCCAAGCTTTGCAATGTATAAAGAAAACTCGTATAGGAATCCATCAGACCTCTATATAGTAAACAACAAGGCTCTAAGAGGTGATACCTGTGGGAGACTCAGGTGATCTTTACAATCAGGGGTAAAGGAAACACACTGCTGTCAAGTTCGTAAGTTCTATTTCTGGGACAAACACACAAAAGGAGTTAAGACAGGGGAAACAGTGTCCTGTCTTGGAATCTCTCTGGGTATCTCTCTCTGCGCATGCGCGTACAGCGCGCATGTGCCCAAAGTCTGAACTAACATTCAAGTGACAAAAGGGAGTATGATTATAACATATAATACAGAGACCTGAATCAATAGTGGTAAATAGTACAGAGTTACATATTACAGCAATATTCGTCTCATATATCTACACCTCCCTCCCTCTCACGCTCGTAGTGCAATCTCGAGCGGACTCTTTTTCCAGGAGCCTTTGAGAGTGAGGTGGGAAAACTGGGGGGTCACTGAATGAGGACTTACTTTTCTCGTCCAAGCAGGGTTCACAGGGATGTGGAGGAGGGGTTCACCACTAGGGGACGGTACTGAACGAAGAAAGCGGCGATTCCGCCACCATACCCGACCACTAGGGAGACGGACCTCGTAATTCCTGGTCTTGCCCCAGCCCATGACAACCCCGACCTTGTCCCAGCGGTAAGACGTCGGGTCTTGAATCCGAACTGTTTGCCCGATACTCAACCTGGGAAGGGGTCGGACGTGTTGATTGTACTGTGCCTTTACCTGGTCAGCACGGGCGGCTGCAAGACGATCGCAGTCCTCGGTCTTGGCCTGCCACTCCCTCGAGAAAGACTCAGGATGGGCAGGGACACATGACCGTAGTGGGTGGCCGTATAACATCTGTGCTGGGGAGCGACCTGTGAAGTTGGGGGTATTCCGCAATTCCAATAAACCCCGGTCAAACTTCTCACAGTCAATGTTGCCTGAGGGTGCCGTCTTGAGGATGAGATGCTTGACGGACTTTACGGCAGCCTCGGCCTGTCCATTGGACTGGGGATAACGTGGCGAGGACACCACATGATAAACTCCCCATCGCTCCATGCAGTCCCGGAAGTCATTGCTGGTGAACTGGGGCCCGCCGTCAGTCCTCAGGCGGAGAGGGACACCAACTTCCCGGAAGTAGCGACAGAACATACGTACTGTATGAGAGGCAGTAGTGTTGCCTCCGCAGGGAACGACAACAGGCCATCCTGAGAGCCGGTCGGCGATGACGAGAAAGGACTTTCCCGCCACAACGAAGAAATCCGCAGAGACGGACTCAAAGGGCCTCGTAGGGTTGTCGTTGTTCATGAGGGGTTCCTGCTGCTGACTAGGCTGCAGCACCTGGCATGGCTTGCAGACTTGAACGGTACTAGCGATGTCGGAGTCGATGCCTGGCCAAAAAACAGCTTGTCTCGCCCGGCGCTTCGTAGCTTCCACACCCCTGTGGCTGTCGTGCAGGTGGGCTAGGGTGCGGCGGCGGAAGGCGGCAGGAACCACAACTCTTGCTCCATACAAGACGAGGTCGCCATCAGCATAGAGGTCGTCCCGCATCTTCCAGTATGGGAGTAAAGAGCTGTGTAAGTCGTACCGGTTGGAGGGAAATCCCGAGGTCACACAGTTCAGTAGACGGATATACGAAGGGTCCGCTCTTGCCGCGGCTCGGAGTTCCTGAAGAGTCCTGTCGGCGTCCTGCGGTAGAGACTCTTCTGAGATGATGGCGTTCACGGTCACTACAGTCCTGAGGTGTGCAGTAGCATCAGCACATGCGATCTCGTCCTCTGGTGTTGGGTGGCTGACTGGGGCTCGTGACAAAGCATCAGGGATGCAGAGCAGCTTGCCAGTACGCCACACAGCTGTGAAGAGGTAGGGCGAGATCTTCTCCTTAAGGCGTTGGAGGCGGGGATTCTCGACCGCATCCAAGGAGTAGTGGTTCAGATCGGGATGAGTGGCCGATGGTCTGTCATGAGGTTGAAGTGTTGTAGGCCGATCAGATACAACCTACATTTGGATATGGCCCAGACGGCGGCTAACAGCTCCAGTTCGATGGTGGCGTAGCGAGTTTCGGCGTCAGTGAGAAACCGAGAGCCACACTGAACCAGACGAAGGCGTCCATTGCCGTGGTCCTGTAGCAGAGCGTATCCAATCCCGTAGAGGCGAGAGGCATCAGTCTGGAGGACAACTGGCAGGGCCGGGTCGAAGGAAGCGAGAACAGGTGGGCTAAGGAGAGCTGTCTTGACGCGACGGAATGCCTCATCATGGTCAGCTGTCCAGGTGAATATTCTCTTGGGGCTCATCAGGGGGCGTAGGGGCTGTGCTGCAGCGGCGATGTCGGGGGTGAACTCAGCCAACTGGTTTACCAGGCCCATGAACGAGCGGAGGTCGGTCAGGTTGGCAGGAACTGGGAAGTCCCGGATCGCGCTGACCTTTCCAGGATCAGCCGAGATGCCCTTGCCTGAGAGGGTGTACCCACAGAAGTTCACACTAGGTGCGGCGACCACAAACTTATCCTTGTTGAGGGTGATCCCGTACTTGCGGCACCTGGTGAGCATCTGATGAATACGCTCAAGATGCGTGGAGTAATCCTCGTCATATGGGAGCACGTCGTCGATGACCTTGACACAGTTCGCCACACCCTGAAAGGCCATGTCACCACGGAGGCAGAAAGCATCGCCTGTAGCCGCGAAACCCATAGGTCCTCTGCAGTGCTGAAATCGGCTGTACGATGAACGTCGTGAGGTGCTGATCTTCTTCCGCAAGTTCCATCTGCCAGTACCCACATAAGGCATCTGCTGTAGTAAAGTACCTTGCCTTCGGGTCCACACTGCGTATAGCGGTGAAGGGTGTCGGTGAAGGGTGGGTCGGGCGGGAAACTTGGCTATTCAGCTTGGTGAGGTCGACGGTGATACGAACTCCAGTAATGTTCTTGGCGACTGCTACCATGGGGTGACACCAATCCGAGGGGTCGTCACCAGCAGGCTTAGTTATCCCCTGGGCTACCATAGAGTCGAGTTCCTTCTTAACTTGGCTCTGAAAAGCGAAGGGTATCTGTCTCGGTGTGTGGATGGCGAAAGGTACTGCGTCATCCTTCAGGTGTATTCTCATGGGGGAGCCAGCCATTGGCTTGAGTGGAGCCGTCTTAAGGTCCTCCTTGGAAACCAGCACGTCCTTGAATTGCAGTAGGAAGAACTCCCTGGCTGCAGAAGGTGACGTATTGGGTGGAAGGGGCAGCTCCTTGCACCTGTTGACATGTTTTATTTCCAGAATTGGCTTAGGGAAGTCTGAAGATATTATGGCCAACTCTTGACAGTGGCCATAAGACAGTAGTGGCATCTGAACACCTTTGTGGACCTGAATCCTGGCAGAACATGACTGCTTACCTAGGGTGAGGGTAGCCTGAAATGTACCCAGAGCAGGTGCCATTGTAGAACCGTCTGCGGTGAGCGTTGTAGAAGTTGACGGTGGTTGCAAGCTGCTCCTAGGAATCCCCAGAATGTCGAGGTGTCTTGTGCCGATGACTGTGACGTCCGCACCTGTGTCAGGAAGCATCTGGATACGGGATGTAATGTCGCCGTATGACAGGTGAACACAGATGGGCTTAGGTGTCTTGCTGACAGGGGAAGAAGAGGATCCCACGCAACGACAGCGCTTGTTCTTCGCCGCCTGAGACTTGCAGGTAGTATTATTCTTCTTCTTTGACTGACAGCATTTGTCAAAGTGTCCAATGCGGCTACAGGAACGGCACTGAACGTTGTTGGCAGGGCACTTCAGTGTCCGAGCCCAATGACCACGACGGCCACAGTTATTGCAGGTGCTGTCAGCGGCAGGGCATTCAGAACCATGCCGACGAGCACAATACTGGCAGGAATGACCTGGCGTCGAAGTCTGAAGTGATGCTGAAGAGTGATGCGAAGCTGAAGTCAGATGTGAAGCTGAAGTCGGATGTGAAGCTGAAGTCCGGTCACGTCCTTTGTTCTTCTTATATGCGGAGATGGCACACAGCTGGTTAGATGGAGCCCGAATGGCAGAAGTCGCACTTCTGGTGGCTTCGTAAGAGCGGCAGGTGGTGACAACATCCTGTAGAGAAGAGGCAGTGTCGAGGGAGATAAGCTTCTGAATAAGCTCTTCGTCCCGCACGCCCATGAGGATAATCATCTTCAGCTGTGTTTCCTCACAAGTTGACGAGTTCCCAGGACAAACGTCAACCTCCTCAGCGATGCGTCTGAGTCATACGTAAAAATCGGCAAACGACTCACCCTCCAGCTGCTTACAACTGAGAAGTTCTCTCCTACGCAGAGCTTCGTTGCGGAGACCCTTGATATGCGTCTGTAAAGCATCCAAGACGTCCTTCACAGTCTTGTCTATGTCGTGGGGAATTTGCAGGGTGTGCTCCAGGATACGTTGCGTCTCTAGGGTGAGACACAGATCTTCATCTGGATCAGCTGTTTCTCCCTAGGCAACCTTGATAAATCGACCATCATCGAATAATCGTCCCACCTCCGACGCCATTCACGGAATACCTGGAACGAGGCATCAGCTTGGAGTGGCGGTGGACTCTGAGCGAGTGCTTTCTGTGGGGGGGGCAAAGAAGTTGAAGAGGACCCTGCAGGTGCACCTGTGTACGAAGAGGCAGGTGTAGTAGCTGCTTGAAGGGTAATAGGTGCCAACAACTCGATAATGGCACTGAATCTGGCATTTTCTTGTTGACGTCTGTGATCCTCTTCACGTCTTCGTTCATCGTCTTCCTGTCGCCTCCTGATGTCGTCTTGTCGTCGGTTTTCTTCCAAAAACTTAATTAAATGAAGGAAGTCGACACCTGTGGCAGATTGCGGACGTGTGTAGTGGGGGCTAAGGGTGGGTGGGGACGCTTGATCCACTTGGAGTCCACTTACTGCACCGACATCCGTCTGAAGTTGGGCTTGTTGGGTATCTGAAGAAAACCCAATAAATTCCTGATCTTCCATATGGCCTGGTTTATTTCTCTTACAATTACTGTAATTAATAAGTGAGCAGAAAAGCAATCGTCTTTAAATGGAAGATATCTGCGAGCGTCTGTGAGTGTGTGTGTGTGTGCGTTCGTTCGTGCGTGTACTCGGGGCAGGCTCCCTTCTTTTGTAAAAAGTGCAGGAACACGGGGAAACACTTTAAAGACACTAAAGGGCACACACAACACTGAAAAAGCACTTCACAACACTGCACTGTAAATCCAGGAATATCATGTTGAGGGACGCGCTGAGATCCACTCGACAAGGGAAGTTGACAAGATGGCGGCACCGAGAGAGATTCTGTGTCCACTCCAATTCTGAATAATGTGATGTCCCAGCTAAACACTGCGCCATGTGGGAGACTCAGGTGATCTTTACAATTTGGGGTAAAGGAAACGCACTGCTGTCAAGTTCGTAAGTTCTATTTCTGGGACAAACACACAAAAGGAGTTAAGACAGGGGAAACAGCGTTCTGTCTTGGAATCTCTCTGGGTATCTCTCTCTGCGCATGCTAATACAGCGCGCATGTGCCCAAAGTCTGAACTAACATTCAAGTGACAAAAGGGAGTATGATTATAACATATAATACAGAGACCTAAATCAATAATGGTAAATAGTACAGAGTTACATATTACAGCAATATTCGTCTCATATATCTACAATACCATCTTACAGTCAACCGAGGGAACAGCACAGGGGGACCCTGGTGCAATGGCAATGTATGCAATAGGCCCAACAGTTCTCCAACAAGAAACAAAATTTGAAACATCTGGGGTCAAACAAGTGGCGTATGCTGATGACCTTACAGGAGCAGGAAAAGTGGAGGGCACCAAAAAGTGGTGGGACTTGGTAACATCGCGAGGTCCACAAATAGGGTACCACCCAAACTCAGCAAGACCTTCCTCATGGTGAAGCCAGAACATTTTGAACGGGCAATGGAGGTGTTTGGTGGAAGTGAGGTCAAAATAACAAAGGACGGCCAAAGACATCTAGGCGCAGTAATTGACACTACTGACTTCAAGACCGAGTACGTAGCGGGAAAGGTGAAGGAGTGGGTTAGTGAAATCCAAGCTCTGTCTGAGATTGCTAACACAGAGCCACATGCGTCCTTTGCTGAATTCACCCATGGAGTCAAGCATCGTTGGAACTACCTGATGCGTACTATTCCTGATATCGGACCCCTCCTCCACCCTCAGGAAGAAGTTATCAGTGTCAATTTCATTCCTAAATTAGTGAAACACCCCTACTTAACCCCAGCAGAAAGAGCACTTCTTGCACTTCCATCAAGACTGGGAGGGATGGGACTAAGCAATCCAGAGGAGATTGCTGCCACCGAACATCAAAATTCACGTAAGCTCACGGGAGCCCTCACAGACCACATAATAGCCCAAAACGCAACAGGGGAGGTGGATACCAGTGAAGTAAACAAGATTCGTAGGTCCATTAAGACAGATCGATAGCACTGCCAAAATGATAAGTTGCAGCAACTGTTGCTGCAGGTACCAGAAAAATTGAAAAAAAGTAGCTATAGCACAGGAAGTGGGCGCCTCGAACTGGTTAACTACGTTACCGATAAGGGCAAATGGTTTCAGTCTTAATAAACAAGAATTTATAGATGCCATTGCTCTAAGGTACTGTCGGCCAGTAGAAGGTTTGCCCTCCCAATGCGTCTGTGGCTTTTCCTATGACGTCGTTCACGCCATGGTGTGCAAGAAAGGGGGCTTCATATGCATGAGGCATGACGAAGTAAGGGACATTGCAAGAAATATGTTGAAGGAAATCTACCGGGATGTCATGGTAGAACTGACCCTCCTTCCTTTGGACGGTGAGATCTTCCAACATAGGACTTCAAACACATCTAACGAAGCCCGTGTTGACGTCAGTGCTCGAGGATTCTGGACGCGGGGACAGCGAGCTTTCTTCGACATTAGGATTTTTGATCCCATGGCCGCATGTCACCGTAACCTAGCTTTCGATGCTGCACACGGGAGGAACGAGAACGACAAGATGAGGTCATATGGGGAGAGAATTCAAAACGTTGATCAAGGCAGCTTCACTCTTCTAGTGTTCACAACCTCTGGTGTAATGGGACCAAGTGCAAGATGTTTCTACGCCAGACTCGTTGAGGTGATCTCCGAACAGAAGCAGCAGCCCAGAAGTTCTGTTACAGCCTGGATGAGATGTCGACTGTCTTTCTCCCTCCTTCGGGCGGCTTTGCTCTGCCTCAGGGGAACGAGAGCTTCTGCCCCAAAGCCGACAACAGCTGCAGATATTGACTATGAGGCTACAGTCACTGAATGCCGTATAGACCTGCGGCTCAACTAATTCAACACAGCTAGGATAGCTACTTATGTATTAGGATACTTAATATTAAGGTAATAAAATGGTGGCAAAAGTGAGGCTATTGGGGGATGCTGGATGCCACTTTAAGAAAAAAAAAGTAGTAGTAGTAGTAGTATTACATTTTCGCCCCCTAGACCCCGATGTGGGTCAGTGACCTGTGCCCAGGTGGGCTAATCCCCGTAAAAAAAAAAAAAAAAAAAAATATGGCATATTGCAATATCCATCGTCTGTGGTGTCAGATTGTTTCGGGAAAAATGTACTGTACATGGATATTTTTTTGATCCTGTGTATCTGAAGAGGTTTATAGGTGCACTCCAGATAATTTTTTTATTGCAATTTTTCCGTATTTGTAACACACTTTGTGAACATGCTCGTATCTCTAATTCGTTAAGGCAACTCTGTATTTTGCCATTCTCGGAAATTGTCCTTGAAGTTCACATAACAACTACAGGCTATTTTGATGTTGAGAGAGTAATACAGAACATAGGAATTACGTGTGTTTAACAGCAAAATTATTAATTTACAAACAAATGATAATTTTAGCTAGAAGTAAATTTTTCGTGCACAATGATATTGATATATGATACTTGTTACTAATTTTCTTGTACTTCCTCTTTAATTATAGGTGAGACATCCATAGATTATAAAAGTTTAATCAAGGGGCTCTGGTTTTCTTTGGAAACTCTAAAATCGATCTTCAAGGGCAGTAGAAGAGTGGCTCAAGTGGGGTGGCATGGTAAAGAAAAGGTCATATCTTCCCTATTTATTGTTAGATTTGCTTGATCAAAACTTATATGGATTGGTAGCCTAATCGATAAACGAATGAAACTGTTTCCACCTATTTCCAGTGTAGGGTGGCTATCATGACGATTACTTACTTTTGCCCGGTGTAGGGTCCAATAATTGACCGTTCGGATCATTTTAGTTAAGCAAGGTGGGTTCCCATCCATGTTCAAGACATGAATGAGTTGCCGAAGGAAACACCTGAGGCATTCATGGATGACAAATTAGTCGTCAGAATATTTCCAAAACGATGTTCATCCATTGCCATCGAACAGGGTCACGAACTGCTTAACAAGATGCTGAAGGGTGGGATTGAACTTATAGAAGATCCTCAGTCACTCATGAAATGTTCACGCTACGAACCTCTTCTGAATCACTTATCTTGGAAGTCGAAGACCACAACTACGAGGTCATTGAAGGAGATGCTGATTGCTTCCACCACAATGAGGGCCAAAAATACCAAAAGGTCGAGGACTCCCATTTCTGGGCGCCAGTGAAGGCCTCGCCAACTTGGATGGAAGAATCAGTGAGGAGAGGTATTTCGTAGCGATCAAGAAAAGTATATACTGTAGTGTGTTATCAGTCCATGCAGAGCCTAAAGTAAGCAGTCAAATAAAAATATACTATTTATTTATTATGCTATATTTTGCTTTGTTGGCAGTATAAATTGGCTATGTATATAGTTAACTATCAAGTAATTTTCTCACATGACACCGTTACTTCCATGACTGTCCAAGGTATCCTATAATTTCGAGAGACCGTGAATCTTCAGTTATTGGACGTTTGTGTGAATAGATAACTTTAGATGGTCAATGGAAATGATGGATTTTTAGAAGGTCGACGGTAAATCTGGCTAGTGTGATAGCGATTTCAATAAAGAATCAGGATTGACCAAGTGCTAAAAGAAAAAAGTGATAACTTGGTAGAGACAGACAGACAGACAGAGGTTTGAGAGTAACTACTCCTCGAGGAAGACGGAGCTCATCAGGGATGGCTCTAATGACGCCCTCCTCTCGGGAGTGGTGAGCAACTACTGCCCGCAACAGGTGGCCAGGGAGCCGGTGACTTACTGTATGCCTTAGCTTAGCACTTAGTGACGCGATTTCCTGTGGAAACCCCCTATCACGTGCTTTGAACATGAATCCTCAGAGCTATGGAAGATTACTAATGTAATTAACCCATATTTAGATAATACTACTGTTATGAGACAGAGGCTAATACACCCATGCCACGTGGTTATAGACTTAGGCCAAGATTGCACAACTTGCCTAGAGTGTCACCAATGTCAGAACCACAAGTAGGGGAATAAAAACAGAGAATTAGTACCAAGGTGCCCAGTACCAAGGTGGTACAGTTGCGGAAATGTGTTTCTACGCCTCCGGTGGTAACCTATGTCTCCAAACGGCCAACCTATTTGACCAAACCTCTCTACTAATCACGTCCGTCTTTACACAATCAATATCCATTCATTCAGAATTGGCGATACTACTATTGCGACGGTTTAGTTTGGAGACACAAGCTACCACAGGGGGGTGTAGGAACACATTTCCGCAACTCTACCAGTAGTCGTAATCGACAGGGGGTAAATCATAGCTCCAATAATGTTGATTTAAAATATCCATTTTGGGGGGAAGATTTAAGTGAGATAGAAGCTTGGTTTACAAACAGTGAAAAATTAGTTAAGACTAGGTCTACAGGCACCACTGCAACCGATACATGAATAATTGATTGTGCTCAGTATTTAATTGACCACCAGGACCCTCAGTCGGTTGCTCATTCTATTGCCACCTTTGAGGAGATTAATCCAATCACTGATTGGTCCCAGTTCAAAAATGCTTTGAAAAGCGTTTGTGCCAATGAAATAAAAACCGATTTTTTTTCACAGTGCTTCACGAGTAATTAGCTATGAACAGGTTTTCTGGTGAAAAACCAGCCCAAATCATAGCTCGCGTGGATGCCTACAGGTAACGGATGCTTAATATTTTTAACAATACCACCTGGGTAGACATGCAGGGATGATGAAGCCCACAGGAAGTAGTCAAACAGGTATCACTTGTGAAGCTGTTATGAAATTTTTGCAATTTAGTATTATTTTAAAGAGTGCCCCTACCCATGTTAGGTATAAATTTGCTGAAACTAAATTAGATCCTTCAACCACTGTCATGGATTTACAGTCACTTGCTAACCACCAAGGAGAATTTATTAAAGAAGTATTAGTTTGCTACTCCCACAGCCAAATATATGGATAGAAAAGAGCCTCTAAGGCTGTGGTCCCGAACCTTTTGTAGGCTCTGGGCCACATTTATCATTGCAAATATAACAGAGGGCGCCAAAATTTTGGATCAGCATTAAAAAAATCTCATATACATTGTAAAGTTATTTGCAGTCTTCCACGTCTGTTACCAGTTACATACTTTTTACATTTACTGTTTGACATGACGTGTGTATTTACCCCAGTGAGGCTAACTCTCTCCTTCTGGGCTCTGTCTGTGATAAATACACAAATCCTGTACACGACAGACTTAAGACAAAAGCGCAGTTCCACTCTCCCTCAAACTATGAAGTTGTAACAGTTATTACATATTTTCATTAATTTCACTCGTACAAAGATTCCCAAATAATTCACCTTTTTCTAATAAATGCTTGTAGGATCCATAATATGGTTCCGGCGAACTACATGTTGGGGACCACTACTTTAACAGGTGCAGGGAAAGCTAAATATAAGAAAAAGTCTCCTGTCATATGTAATTTGTGTGATGCACCTGGGCACTATTTCAGCTACATCAAATAAAGGGAACCTTCCTAGTGCGAAGGGCACAACAAATCCTACACCGGGGACGGGAACAAAACCCAAATCACCCTACTAGCTCAAATGATGGACAACAAACACTGTACATATCTTAAGTCTCGAAGTCACAACACAGATGATTATTGGACCCACCCTAAACTCCCACAGGTTACATCTACTGTATTTAACACAAACCCACTCCTTAATGCACTGGCAACAAGCAAATTGCCTCCTCAGGAAAACACATAACCAATAATATTATTTCAACTTAAAGTACCTCTGACCATAGTGTGCTGCCTTTGGCACAAGTTTTTCATACCTTCCTACAAATGGGTTAAACAAGCATCTCAGTGTTCATAGGTTATAGATTCCCATGTTGTAGCAGCCTTAACAAACAACATCTACTCTTGGGTTGGCATGCAATTGTTGCATATTACAAGTATTGACGACCCAGGGTTCAAAGTTATGAGTGCCATACAGCTTAAGGTTGGGTTAGGGAATACATACGTTACTTCTTTAGCCTATGTAGCTAAAGGAATTACTATTCCTGGGCATTTACTGATGGGTTTCCCGACCATGAAGGCCCACAAGATATTAGGGGTTCCTCATAAGAATTTAATTATACCTAACCAGGACATAGGTAACTTGGCAGCTGATGGTCGTCACCATCCTAACCCATTTCAGAAATGCAGGGCGATCGATTTTCGTCTGTAGCAACCAAGGTTTCTGTCCCAAATAACATTAACAGACAGGCCCTCTCGAATGCAGACGAACTACAGTTGGCCTCCAATCCAATTTTGGGTGCTGGTCGCTTCGCTAATACCTATCATTTTTTGAGTTATGCCCTGGAAAACTTACCAAAGATGTACATATCCTGCCTGACCAGTTAACCAAAACTTCTGTAATGGTAGATAATAAATGGTTGTAGCAGCATGGTTTCGACCCTAGATTTAAGATATGCTGTCTCGTCGAACCATACACGGTGAAGGTTAGAGGGATTTTTGCCGATTGCACAGTGCACCAGAGTCATTATGGGATTGTGGAACTTTACCTGGCCAGTAAATCCTCAATCCACCAACGTGTCCAGCGTGGTACGAGAATTGTTGCATTCTCTATATTGAAAGGCGTCATTCAGGATAATGTGATACTAAACAGAGTTCTATAACCAAAGCTTTCAGATACATTACCCGTGATAGAGCACTAGCCACGTGCACTTCTAGTACACATTATGGGAATACAGCCTAACGCATAAAGCAACCGGGACTCTACAATTCGAAGTTCCTGTCAGCTATAGATTTAAATGTAGTGAAGTAATCCTTATGCTAGTTTTATAACTGGGAGCAAACTTAACTGGGAAAGTCTCCCCATACTGTTGTTATATGGGTGCTAACTAGTAACTGTGAGAAATTGCTAGATAGCTGCTTCACTACTTTATTGCTTGTACTTTACCCTCCGACGCTATCTCACAATCAACTATGAATTGAATACACACTGGGAGACCTCATGTGTAAGGCTATTGTACCCCTTTGTAAAGCAGGAAGTCAGAGTTGATAGGTCTGAACCTTTCCTGCACTCACGATGTCAGACTTTAATCCGGTAGAGTTTGTCACTAATCCATCAGTAGAACCTCTAAAAATCTCATACCCTCGCAAGAACGATCTACACTATGTTGCCACACATTTTAGAATACAATTAGAATACAATTTGGTGCTAACATAACCAAAAGACCAGTTAAAGTACATGATACTAGAACACTTTGGCGATGAGGTTAAAGATAATGTTGACGGTACAGACTCTGCTAAGGCTGTAACAAGTGCAACTGACACCCAAACCTTACTCGAGTTAGAGAAAGTAAATTTGAGATGAAGAAATTTAAGTCACAGGTAAATTAAAGAGAAAGAGTAAAAAGAGTTCGAGAAAGAGAGGAGAGAAAGGAAGACAGAGAAAGAGAGAAGAAAAAGGAAGAAGAGAAAGATAAGAAAGATAAAGAGAAGAAAGAGAGAGAAAGCCAGAGAGAGAGGCAACATGAGTTGGATTTTTTTTGTCTGAAATATCCCAGTAGGCATGAAGAAACAGAGATATTTAACAACTCAAAATATATAAAGTTACCACCTTGTATTTCATAGTCCAACCCTGAAAATTTGTTCAGGAAATTCGAGTCACTGCCAATCATTATAGGTGGCCTAAACAACACTGGATCTGGCTAGTGAGAACGAAACTCTCTAGAAAGGCTTTAAAGGTTTGTGAAGGATTATATAGGCTTTGGGTAGAGTTCCCTTTAACTTTGCTTATATGTAAATAAGTTGAGGGGTTAAGTTACAAACCCAAAATGGTCTTTTCTCCATTTATTGGAAAAAACTATATAGGTCACAGTCCATTAGAAGATGCACCGTAATTAACACTGTAAGCTGTGAGTGTTAGTTAAGGACGGGGCTCAGCTTGACTGAGTTAAGTCACCCGTCCGATTCTCGTGAGGCTCAAGTGAAAACTGGTGCTCGTGAGGGGAGGCTCTGAAGGAGAGGCTGGGAGTGACCCTACATTCTCAAGGTCAGCCTACTGATAGAGGAAATTCCCCTTACGTGAACAGTACATAATAGCTCACAGCATAATGGAATATTACCGTGGGTGATTGGATTATATAAACTAAATGTATTAACCCAAATTTATATAATTTTTATTGCCATGAGACAGGGGCTAATACATCGCTCGGTCACCACCTTCCAAGCTTCTACGAGGAATTGGCTTCTCACAGAGAAAAAAAAACCCATAAACCTATCCATGTTACATACATATGTGTGAAAACTCTAAACTGAAGCAACTGCAACCTGGGATTCAGCAGTTATTAGGGTCCTTGTCTTAAGTACCTTACAGAATAGTATATTATGTACAATGGTAAATTGAAATGATATTGACCTCTAGGAGCAAAACAAAATTATTACTGCCAATATTACACAATAGTGAGAATATTTAAACTAGGTATAACAAATCCTGTGAAACACACAAAAAAATAGCAGTTTATCTTCTACTGTATATTAGAAAAATGTGATTCCTTCAGATAAGAAATGAATTTTAATTTATCTAACATAAGATTGAGTTCACTGAGTCAAAATAGAAATTTGGTACAATGGAATCAAATCCAAAGTGAGATTTAAATTCAATGCAAAATGATGATGGGAAGGCAAGGTTTTCAACAAACTACAGGTTATGGCGAAGTAATCCGGAGGCTTATAAAAACCTTTCACAACTAACTGGTTATCACCATCTTGGCATCATAAAGTGACGTTAGTTTCTTCAGGGAAGAGCGAGAACAAAAATAATAAAATAAAGCTTGAATTTCGTTCAGGTTCTCGCACCATAACAGCATCGCCTGTTTCTAGCATGATAGGCTTAGCTTGTTTATGTTGCTTGTAAATCATTTCAGCGCGTGACACTGCTAAATGCTTACGTACTTGTCCATGAGTATCCGTGAATACGTTGATTTGCCTGGTAGCGAAATCGTCAACATTATAGACTGGGCATGGCTTGTCAGTAAGCACGTCATAAGGTAGACGTTTATCTATGCCATAAACAATATAATAGGGTGATTTGCCTGTAGAGCTATTGATTTACCCATTAATAGATGCGGCGACTTGCGGTAACCAATCTTCCCATGCATAGTGCATTTGACGAAAAATCTCTAGGATTTTGTGATTGGTCCTTTCAACAAGGCCATTAGCTTGTGGATGATAAGCTGTGAGTAAACTTTGTTGGATGTCGTATTGTCGACATATTTGCGCTACAAGTTGGTTCTTGAACTCTAGTCCGTTGTCGGAGAGAAGAACCTTGGGTGTAGTAAAAGGACATATGAGGTGAATAACTAAAGCATAGCCACAGATTAAGCTCTTTTATCCTTCAGTGGGACTAAAATCACAAATCTCGAAAAATGATCCACACACACTAAGACATACGAGGATCCTTGATGA
The DNA here is from genome assembly GCA_958450375.1 of Homarus gammarus. Classification (NCBI taxonomy): domain Eukaryota; kingdom Metazoa; phylum Arthropoda; class Malacostraca; order Decapoda; family Nephropidae; genus Homarus; species Homarus gammarus. The sequence goes on along the minus strand of CAUDMG010002415.1, from coordinate 655,935 downwards.
CTCCTCAGAAGTTGTAACAAGTCGATCGCGACTGTGTCAAATGGACGTTCTGGTGTAGGATATTGTAGAATTGGAGCCGGTGCCCTTATGCTGAGCCCATGACAAACACTTAGGAAAATGCAATTCTATGTCTTTCTTCATAGTATTCCAAAAATACTTCTTTGTGACCTCCGCCAGACATTTGTCACGTCCAGGGTAACCTGCTTGGGGAGCACCGTGGTACAACGTTAGTATCGTTTCATGAAGTGTATCAGGTACGACAATTTGTGTAACAATAACCTCAGTTGTCTGCTTGGAGCGAAGGAGTATGCCTCCTCCCCCGACTCTAGAGCGAAAATGACAGTAGACCACCATGGATCGAGTCGTTGTTCATCCCTTACTTGCGAGTGGGAAAACGATGATAGAGGCATCACTGGAGCTATGTTTCTGGTCAAAGCGTCTGCGACCACATTCGCTCGTCCCTGTAAATACTTGAACTCAGGTTCAAACTCTTGAATGGTCAGATCCAACGTGCTAGTCTACCTGAAAGATTTTTAACGTGAAACAGCTCAGTCACTGCCACGTGACCTGTATAGACAGCTATTTTATAACCAAAAATTATGTCCTTAAACTTTTTTAGTGCCCAAACAACAGCTAACGTTTCTAGATGCGTTACTGAATAACGTGTTTCGGCATCATTAAGTTTACGACTTGCAAAAGCAATCGCTCTATATTTTCCCCGTGCGTCCAGCTGCATAAGTACAGCGCCGATTCTCTATATTGAGGCGTCGGTACACCGAGTGAATTCTTGAGAGTAGTCAGGAAATGCTAAAACAGGGGCATAGGTAAATGCTGTTTTCAATGCACTAAAACTATCTTCTTTCTCCACATTCTATACAAAAGTTGCATCCTTCCTAAGTAGCTTAGTCAAGGGTGAAGCTAATGTCGCATAACCTTTAATAAAAGAATGATAGTATCGAGATAAACCAAGAAAACTAGGCACTTTAGCAACAGTTGTAGGGCGTGGGAACTGGGCAACAGCCTTAACTTTGTCATCAACTGTATGAATGCCATCAACGTCAACTACATGACCAACAATTGGATCCTGGATTTTAAAAATTCAAATTTAGAAAGTTTGACTTTGAGTCCTGCTGTAGAAAGTTTTTTGGAAAACTTCACGGAGTTTAGCAATATGCGTGTCTACATCCTTACTGACTACGATGAGATCATCTAAGTAGGCACCTACTGTGGTCCCTATCAACCCTGCAAACAAGGTGTTGATCATCCTTTGAAAAGTCAGTGGAGCATTTCTGAGACCAAAAGGCATCCCCAGAAATTCAAAATGGCCCAAACGAGTGCTAAAAGCAGTAATCTCTCGAGATGTTTCATCCAGAGGAATTTGCCATTAACCGCTAAGGAAATCAAGGTTGCTAAATACAACATTATCCTTGCCTAAGAATTGTAAAATACCACTCAAGGCAGGCATTGGGTACCTATCTGGGATAGTATTTTCATTGACGCGCCTAAAATCAATTACTGGGCGCGAACCTCCATCCTTCTTTGGGACTAAAAATAGTGGACTATTGAAAGCGAATTTTAAATGTGCCATAACCTCTTGATCCAACATATCCTGAACCATGTCCTGGACTACAACGAGCTGGCTCTATGGTAGTCGGTAAGCTGGTATGTAAATTCGGTTTGTGCCTTGTTTTAGGGATATGTGATATAAAATTAAATTTGTGTGACCTAGCTGCTCCCCAGGTAAAGCTACAATGTTTCGGTAGTCGGCAAGTAACTCTAGGAGCCTAGTCTTGCCTTGAGGGTGATCAATCACCTTAACATGTGGTGTAATTTGATCTATCCTCTCCTGTCTGGTTTGTTTAATTGAAGGTGAAACACTACCAATTGGGAATTATGTAGGCTGTTGGGCAACATGGTTATGATAAACTAAAAAATCACACAAATAACATCCTTCTTTCAATATTCGTAATGCGCCTGTTCTGTTGAGAACTAGAACATCTGTTAAACCACCAGGACGAATTGTGCTCAATGTAGAATCGCACAATAAGCCTATATCCGTCCCCGTGTACACGTCAGGTGACTCTGGTGATTTTCTCATTCTAAAAATGGAGAGTACCCGCTAAAACTGTAGGTACGATCGTCCAACTGTAGGAAATACCACTAACAGTGATAGTATGTTTGCTTGGCTGATCATCTATCAAATTAGTTTTAAGAGTTGGAAGACTTATTAAATCGTCAGCTGGTAAATTAAAGTCTTGGACCACATAAAAATCTGCAGAAAAGGATATACCATGTCTATTAAAACGTAGTGGTAATGTTACTATTCCTGTTATGTCCAGCTGAGTATCGGACACTCCCGAGAGATCGGTGTTAGTAGGTCGAATCAAAAATTCTCGGTGAGGGGATCTACGTTGTAACTCTTGATAGGATGTCAAAGAACGTACGTTTTCACAAGCACCCATATCAATGTCTAACGCTAACTTGACTGACCCAACCCTCTCGCCGGAATTGATAACACTTCCGCTTTGGTTAACGCCGCTATTAACGAGGTTGTAATAGAAGCATTGTCGCGTGTTGGTAGTGGTGTAGCTACCCTATGTCGGTCTGGGACTGACGTTGGTCTTCCCCAGACTTCTTGTGAAAGCGACGATTCGGCTTACCGTGGTGGGATACCTGGGGTAACTCTATCCCTATTTGTCTACATCGTCGGACTGTTGCACAATCCTCCGTAGTATGGGTGGGAGAATCATAGTATAAACACCACACGTTAGCTGTCTGGTCTGAAGCAGACCTGGTTTGAGCAGCTGTTGCATATGTCTTAGGTGGGCCTAGTCGCAGTGGTAATTGAGGGGTTCGTTTGAATTTAGGTTTCGCACCACTTCGTTGGAGTTGGTAACAAAAATCAACAGTATGACCATTTTTCTTGCAATGAGTGCATACTGAATGTTTCTTCTTTGTTGCTGAGTTCTTAGGAACTCGTTGCTGAATTGATGCTACAGGTGTTAATGCCCTTGCTAGGGGAGGACGTGATGATTTAATCGCGATCTTGGCTGCATAATCCAAAATGTCCTCATCGGGCTTATAATCATATGTCTTTGCATGAATATACAGTATGCCGGGTCACGGATTGTTAGGATGAAACCAAGGGACTTCATTAATTGTGCAAAACAGTCTAGAGACATATTATTGTGCTTGTCCACCCAGTGTGAACCACCAAAATTGGTTAAGATATCTTGACAGACCTCGCCAGCAAGAGGAACACTTCTCATCGTGTCTTCTGCGCGTATCGTCCATGGCAGATGATCAACCCACCTAAACATCAAGTTCAGGTGACTCTGCTGTGCGCCTAATTCAAATAGACCAATTAAAATCTTCTTAAACTTCGCATAAATAGGATGTGCAAGACCACTAGTGTCCAAATGTTGGCTAGCATAACTTCCTTCTTTGATGTGGCGGCGTACAAATGCTTTGCATTCATCATCACCTGTTATTTGAATGTTTTTCATTACATCTTCACATGACCTTAAAAATGTGATCACTGCGCGGCAATACTTGAGCAATGTTAGGTTGGTTATATGACATGCTGATATTAGATGTAGTCATGGTTATTGAGTTGCTAGACAACTTAGATCTAACTGAAAGATGCATGGATGCAAGAGGGAAAGTAATCTCTGACACACTGTGAGATTCTGTTGACTGAGAGGTATCCTGTCCTTAATCAGATGTTGCATTGCACGTATTACGTACAATTTGTAGATTATGCAAGAAAGAGGGTTATGTAATTAAGGAGTGTCCTGATCCTAAACCAGTGGCCTCAGCTAACCTGTCCAGCAGTAATTCTTGGGAGAATATTTTCAAAGCTATCAAATCAATGGGAACAGTTACACGCACCCTTGATTTAAGGAAACATCCAATTCAGGTTGTCAGAGACACTGCGTCAGCACAAACTGTAATTGTGAAGAAGACATTTTCAGACATTCATAAATGATTCACAGGGTAAAAGGTATATCTAAAAGGGCTGACATCCACAATTTCGGTATATTTGGTAAAAATTTATCTAGAGTGTGATCTTATATAAGGTACATTGATTGTGGGTGTCATAGATTCAGCATTGCCAATACCTGATGCAACCCTTCTTCTGGGAAATAACTTGGCTGGTAATTTGGTTGTTCTCAGATTAAATGTTCAGAACTCTCCCTTACCACATAATAATACTGTAAAAGTTGAGTAAGAGCAGCCATATTTGTTTCCTATATGTGCTGTCACTAGGTCTTAAGCCAGGCTAGACATGAGTGATGAGCTAAATGATCCTCTACAACTATCTACTAGTGCACAGACTGGTTTTGGGAACCTTGGTGGCAACGCTGCACTGCCTGCAGTACCTCAAAACCAGGATGGTGATTTAGTCACTCAACTCATGACCCCCGAAAAACTGATTGAAGCACAAAAGACTGATCCAACATTGGCTAAAATTCATAACGAAACTGTTTAAGGAGATAGAGAAAACCACTTCTTTCTACAACAAGGACCACCTAATCTGTCGAATGACGACACTTGGGTTGAGACACATCAGATAGTAGTGCCGATTTTAGTTAGGCAGACTGTGATGGAAGTCGCTCATGAAGGGTTTGGTGGACCCCTCGGCATTAATAAGGCCTACTGCAAATTGTTGCATGATTTTTATTGACCTGGAATGAAGAAGGGTGTATCAGAGTTCATAAATTCTTTCCAAATTTGCCAAATAACAGGAAAGCATAGTCAGCCAATTTCCCTTATCCTTTACAGACCCATTCCGGTTCCCACAGAACCTTTACAGAAAATAATAAGTGACTGTGTGTCTATGTTTGTCTTTGATACCCCTTAAATGTTCTACACTACTGAGGGTATACACAAACACTTGTTGTCTTAAAAATAGATTCTTATTCTCGTACGGGAGATATATACAAATGGACCAAGAAGCTCGCCTCCACATCATAAGGACTGGTGGTCTTCACTCTATGTATCCCTGCGCACTGGCATGTGCAGATGCCAGCATTCACAAGCTGAATACATAAAATGTAAATATGATAATTCATATACATAACATGGTGCATAATAAATGGGAATATTACATAGAATTAATACATGTTCTGTAATACTTTACTATACATAATTAATAGGGTAATATAAGTATACACAGCTTAAGGTACTACTTCTTGTCCATATTATACACCTCCCTCTCCCCTATACGCTCATAGTTTCATCTTGAGCGGACCTTTTGTTTCTGAGTCGCTCGGACCTGCGGAGTACTGGGGCAGAAACACAAGGTGGGGATGGATTTATTGTAAGGACATCAACATTAGGGGACTCAACTGGGGAAGGGTCAACACTAGGCAGCTCCACAGGTCGGAGGAAACGACGGTTCCTCCACCATACTCTACCACTAGGAAGACGCACTTGGTAGTCCCTGGACCGGCCAATACCCATGATAACCCCAACCTTGTCCCAGCGGTGAGATACCGGATCTTGAATCCTGACCTGCTGGCCAATACTCAACCTGGGAAGGGGGCGGGCATGACAGTCGTACTGAGCAGCGACATCTGCGGCTCGTTCTGCTGCACGGCGGTCACATTCCTCAGTCTTGGCCTGCAGTCGATATTTCCTGAGGATGACACCTTAAGGATCAGGTGTTTAACAGTCTTGACTGCGGCTTCAGCGTGTCCATTCGCCTGAGGGTAGTGGGGTGATGTCACGACATGACGGACTCCCCAACGGTCCATGAAGTCCCGGAACTCGTGGCTGGTGAACTGGGGTCCTCCATCAGTCCTGAGGCGGAGGGGAACACCAACTTCTCTGAAGTAATGCCTGAAATTCCGGATGGTAGCAGTAGCCGTTGTATCACTACCACAGGGGACGACAACAGGCCATCCAGACAATCGGTCGGCAATGACGAGGAAGGACTTCCCTGCCACTGCAAAGAAGTCAGCCGATACAGACTCGAAGGGTCTTGAAGGGTTATCGTCGCACATTAAAGGTTCCTGTTGCTGGCTGGGTTGCAGAATCTGGCATGGCTCACAGGCACGGACGGTACTTGCAATGTCCGCGTCGATTCCGGGCCAAAATACAGTCTGCTTCGCCCGTCGCTTGGTGGCCTCCACTCCTCGATGGCTGTCGTGAAGGCGGGTCACGGTACGGCGGCGTAGGGCAGCAAGAATGACTACTCGTGGACCATACAAGACGAGGTCTCCGTCACAATAGAGGTCCTCGCGTATCTTCCAGTACGGGAGTAGCGATTCATGAAGGTCGTATCGGTTAGATAGAAATCCCTGAGATACACAGTCGACGAGCCGGATATAGGAAGGGTCGGCCCGGGCTGCAGTGCCGAGATCTTCAAGGGTCTTGTCTGCATCCGGTGCTGTAGAATCTTCTGATGTGAAGACGGCCTTCAATGAAACTACTGACTTGAGAGATGCAGCAGCTGTAGAACACAACATCTCGTCCTCTGGGGTGGGGCGACTGACAGGGGCGCGGGACAGGGCATCTGGGATGCACAGCAGCTTACCCGCACGCCACACAGCCATGAACAGATAAGGCGAGAACTTCTCTTTCAGACGTTGAAGGCGAGGATTCTCTACTGCATCCAAAGAGTAGTGATTGATAATAGGTATAAGAGGGCGATGATCCGTGAAGAGGGTGCAGTGCTGAAGTCCTATCAGGTAGAAGCGGCACTTCGCTATCGCCCAGACAACAGCCAACATCTCCAGCTCAATCGTGGCATATCGGGTCTCGGCGTCCGTCAGGAACCGGGATCCACACTGAATTAAGCGGAGTTGTCCACCACCATGGTCCTGCAGAAGGGCGTAACCAACGCCGTAGAGTCTGGAGGCGTCAGTCTGGAGGACGGTGGGTAGGGCTGGGTCATAACAGGCGAGGACAGGTGGACTTAAGAGGGCCTGCTTGATTCGCTGGAAGGCCTCTTGATGATCTGGGGTCCACAGGAATGTCCTCCTGGGGCTCACCAGGGGGCGTAACGGCTGGGCTGCGGCGGAGATGTCAGGTGAGAATTCAGCCAGCTGATTGACCAGACCCAAAAAAGAACGGAGGTCTGTCAGGTTGGCAGGGGTTGGAAAATCCCTGATTCCACTTAATTTCTCCGGGTCAGCTGCGATACCTGATGCTGAGAGAGTGTACCCACAGAAGTTCACTGATGGTGCGGCGACTACAAACTTGTCAGCGCTGAGGGTAATCCCGTACTTTCGACATCTGGTGAGAACTTCATATATTCGGGAGAGGTGGGCACAGTAGTCTTCGTCATGGAGTAATATATCATAAACCACTTTGACACAATTCGTGACTCCTTGAAGGGCCGCGTCACCACCTTGACAGAATACATCGCCCGTAGCAGCAAATCCCATGGGGCCTCTGCAATACTGATATCTTCCATATGGTGTGATGAATTTGGTCAAATGCTGGTCTTCTCCGGCCAACTCGATCTACCAATAACCACATAAGGCGTCCATCGTTGTAAAAAACTTCGCCTTCGGGTCCACATTTCGAACAGCTGCGAAGGGTTTGGGTGAAGGGTGGGCTGGACGGGAAACTTGCTGGTTAAGTTTTGACAGATCGATGGTGATTCGTACTCCACCACGAGGTTTGGCGACGGGGACGAGAGGGTTGCACCAAGGTGAAGGTTCATCTCCGGCCGGCTTGATGATTCCCTGAGCAACCATGGAGTCAAGCTCTTGTCTAACTAGCTCCTTGTAGGCGTGAGGAATCAAACGACGGGTGTGGATGGCAAAAGGTGTGGCACCATCCTTAAGATGAATCTTCATAGGTGGACCCACCATCGGCTTGAGTGGTGTGGATCCTAAAGATTTATTCGTAACCAACACGTCAGCAAACTCCTTGAGAAGGTAAGCTCTTGCATCAGAAGGGGACGTGTTAGTAGAGATAGGGAGTTCCTTCAACCTGTTGGCATGGGTGACCTTTAAAATAGGTTTGGGGAATTCCTTGGAAATAATGGCCAACTCTTGACAATAGCCATATGATAAAAGCCGAGTCGGGATCCCATCATGAACATCAATCCGGGCTGAGCAAGACTGCTTACCAAAGGTAAGAGTAGCCCAGAAAGATCCCAAAGCTGGAGCCATCTTGGAACCATCAGCTATCAGTTTCGTTGTCTGAGGAGGGGGCTGTAGGTTGCTCCTGGGTATTCCCAAACTTGCTAAGTGTTGTGGACCAATTACTGAGACGTCAGCACCGGTATCAGGTAACATCTGAAGACTGGATGACAAGCTACCGTAAGAAATGACGACATTGATGTGCTGGGGCGTCGTGTCTGTGGAACAATGTACACGGCGGCAGGAACGATTGGACACAGCATCTTGATGCTTGCCAGAAGGAGGGGGCGCGCCAGCACTACCTGAGGATGACTTCTTGAATCCTAGATGGTGTCCTCTCTGTGTCTTATTACGACAACATTTGTCATAATGGCCCACACGACCACAAAGTCTGCACTGAACTTTGCTAGCAGGGCACTTGACTGTGTAAGCCCAGTGACCCTGGCGGTCGCAACTTCTGCACACCCTCTGAGCAGCTGGGCAATGGGAGGCATTATGCTGTCTCGCACAGCTGTTACACAAAGCTGCTGCTGAAGGTGTAGCTGGAGGGTGAGGGGTGGGGTTACCTTGCTGCTTCTTACCCTTTCTGTAGGAAGACACCGCCCTCACCTGGTCAGGTTGTGAGCGTAAAGCTGAAGTCGCACACCTGGCGGCCTCGTACGCTCGACATTTTGTAACGACATCTTGAAGGGAGGAACTGGGGTCAAGTGAAATGAGACGCTGAACTAGCTCTTCATCTCGAACACCCGTTAATATAATTGTCTTGAGTTGTGTCTCTTCACAGACTTGAGAATTTCCAGGACAAACATCAACTTCCTCTGAACATCTCTTGAGTTTTACAAAAAATGCATGAAAAGATTCTCAATCAAGCTGTTTACATTGGAGGAGTTCTCTTCTTCTGAGTGCTTCGTTGAGCTGTTCCTAAACATGTTCTTGTAACTTGTCGAGAACGGCCTCTACAGTCAGAGTTGTCGTAGGAGGCACTTGAAGTGTGTGCTCGAGAGTACGTTGTGTCTCTAAGGACAAGCACATACGAAGCTGTATCATCTGTTTAGGCTGTGGTAAACTTGACAAGTCAACCATTGTTGCATAGTCTTGCCAACGTCGACGCCATTCCCGAAATATCTGATAGGAAGCGTCAGACTTCAGAGAGGGAGGCGTTTGTGCTGCAGCCTTTTGAGGAATTGTTGAGCCGACTCTGGGAAATGAAGTACCAGTACCTCTAGTCGTATCAGCGTTAGTAGTAGCAGACGAATCTTGTACAGTAGATCGTTGTGGGGAGGCTAACAGAGAAATCACGACTTCAAATCTGGCTTGATCCTCTCTTCTTCTCAGGTCATCCTCACTTCTACGTATATCTTCTAGTTCTCTGCGCCTTTGTTCCTCTTCGTGGCGCCGTTTTTCAGACTTTCTGTACCGAATTTCTTCCTCATTTCTCCTTGCAATATCGTCCTGGCGTCGAGAAGTTTCCATCCACTTAATCAGTTGAAGGAGATCTGTGGACGCATGCATCTCAGGAGAGCTTGCTCAGGACGAACGAGGAGATTCCGTGGGTGTTTGGGCTTTGTCACTGTGGGGAGCGTGGGGCCTGACTGTGGGTGGAGAGAGGTCTCCCAGACTTAGGCTCATAATCCCATCGTCCAGGGTATCATTTTGATCCCTGTGAGACATGCCGACAGCTTCTGTACTCTATCTGTGCAAAAGACCGTGTCAGCCCCTCGTAATCTATGCACAGAATTACAGAAGTCTGAAGTAATTAGCAAGACTTTAATATAAGGTGGGTGTGTGAGTGCGTGTGTGTGTGTATGGTCCGTTGCCGGGGGAGGCTTGGCGAGCGCTGGCAACTGGGCAGAGTCGCTTGCTGGTCAGTTAGTTACCTTCTGACCAGAGACGGGAGCGGACGCACTGCTGGACCAGATCCCTTAGTCATCTGACAACAACTTGCACAGACAATTCTGATTAAAATACACAACACAGCACTTCACAAAACACTTCACAGCACAGCACTGCACACAGCATAGCACTTCACAACACTGTAAGTCTTGATGCCTGTAGTCTGTCTGTAAATCCTTGAAGCTGAAGACAAGACGCCATTATCCCAGTCCGGGCGGGAAGGCTTAGTCCACTGTATCTCACTGAGAAATGTCACTGCGCCATCTATGTTTGTCTTTGATACCCCCAAAATGTTCTACACTACTGAGGGTATACACAAACACTTGTTGTCTTAAAAATAGGTTCTTATTCTCGCATGGGAGATATATACAAATGGACCAAGAAGCTCGCCTCCACACCATAAGGACTGGTGGTCTTCACTCTATGTATCCCTGCGCACTGCCATGTGCAGATGTCAACATTCACAAGCTGAATACATAAAATGCAAATATGATAATTCATATACATAACATGGTGCATAATAAATGGGAATATTACATAGAATTAATACATGTTCTGTAATACTTTACTATATACATAATTAATAGGGTAATATAAGTATACACAGCTTAAGGTACTACTTCGTGTCCATATTATACAGTGTGAGCCCATTACAAGAAAACTAAGAAAGCCATCCAATACATGTTAACAATCATGTATCCCAAAACTAGGTATCAGTAGGCTTTCCCGTTAAAGAGCATCTATGCTTAAACTATTATCAAACATTTAGTGCACACGTTCACTACTTTTGGTGTTCCTCAAAAAATACAGAGTGATCGAGGTACTAACTTAACCAGTTACATCTTCAAAAAGGTACTTAAAGAGCTAGGCATTAAGCAGACCCTGGCCACTGCTTGTCACTTGGAGTCACGGGGAGCCCTTGAGCAGTTGCATCAGACCATAAAGTCCATGCTCCGCAAGTATTGTTGTGAACACCAGGAACGCTGGGATGAAGTTTTGGATTATGTCTTGTTTGCTATAAGAGAAGCCCCTCGGGATTCTTTTGGTTATTCACCGTTTGAGATGCTGTTTGGTAGATAGGTTAGGGGGCCTTTAAAACAAGTCAAAGAGAGATGGCTTAACCATACTTTTGACCATACTACCACCGTGTCAGATTACCTTAAAAGACTTCAAACCACTTTGAGTAGAGTACGTCTACTCACAAAAGGGAACCTGTTAACATCTCAGACTAAGATGAAACATCACTATGATATACATGACATGATTAGAGAGTTCAGTCGAGGAGACAAAGTTTTAGCCTATTTCCCTATTCCTGGTTCTCCCATGTCAGTAAAGTACTATGGCCCCTATGTAGTGCAGAAAAAAAATAATTACATTATTTCTACACCAGAACGTAGGAAGGCCACCCAATTAACTCACATTAATTTACTAAAACCCAAACTAAGTAGAGAGTCTGCCGAGAACTCCCCGAGTTTAACCAGTAACATTATAAAGATCCAATGATTCCATGGAGTGCTATGGTAAAATTCAAAAATTAAAAACAACCTTTGACCACTATGCTAAAATAAAACCTTCCTATACGCCAGGCACCCTACAGACTCCATCAAAAGAAACAGCAGCAAATGAGAGACGAGGTGGACTACTTGCTGAAGAATGGCTTGGCAGTTCCAAGCAGCTCCACTTGGGCTTCTCCTTGCCTCCTTGTGCCCAAGAAAGGTGACCAACTACGCCTCTGCACCAACTACTGCTGAGTCAACTCAGTGACTGTTCCAGATCCCTATCCCATACCAAGAATAGACGATCTAATTGATTCAGGTGGTCAATCAAAATTCATTTAAAAACTAGACTTACTTAAAGGTTACTATCAAGTAAGACTCTCTGAAAAACCCAGTCAATCTCGGCATTCATAACTCCTTTTGGCTTATATCAGTATCTAGTTATGCCTTTTGGGATGAGGAATAGTCCAGCCACCTTCCAAAGACTTATGAATTACCTCTTTCAAAACCTCAAAGGTGTTCATGTGTACTTGGATGATATTCTGATCTTTTCAAAGACTTGGTCGTATATCTAGTTCAGCTGTCGACCGTCCTACAGAGGTTGGAGGAAGCGCTCCTGACCAAAAACCTGACCAAGACCACCTTCTGCAGAGCTACTGTGACCTACCCAGGACACGTGGTCGGCCCGGCCGGGTCCAACCAAAGGAAGCCAAAGTCGAAGCCCTCCTAAACTACCCTGCCCCTCCAACTCGAAAGGCTCTCGTGCGCTTCCTGGGCTTGGCGGGATTTTACCCTCGCTACTGCCATAACTTTGCTGCTGTCGCCAGTGGGAAAGTATCCTTCCACTAGACTACTGTCTGCCAGGACTCCTTTGAGCAACTAAAGCAGTTGCTTGCCAGTGATCCTGTACTGACAATCCATAACTTTGATCTTCCCTTCATCCTTCAAACCGAAGCCAGTGACCATTCTACAGGGGCCGTTTTACTGTAGGATGATGATAAAGAAATCCTGCACCCTATTGCCTATTACTCTGAAAACTCAACAAACTCCAACTGGCATACAGTACCAGTGAAAAGGAACTACTCAGCCTCATCTCTGCAATAAAAAAGTTTGAGTGCTATCTCCATGACACTCAACCCCTGCTGATTTATATGAATCACAACCCCTTGACTTTTTTACATCAGAACAAGTTTTCAAACCAGCGTTTGCTCAGTTGGTCCTTGTGTCTGCAACCCTACGATATCACAATGTGGCACATCAAAGGGAAGGATAACTTGTTAGCCGACGCATTATCCAGAACCAGCTCATCATCACTGGCCGAGACATCATCTTCGTTTTCATAGCCGAATCTTCCCAAGAAGATCCACCTTCGGGGGGGGGGGGGGGGGGGAGATGTGACGACTCTGTTCCTTCCTAACTTTATCACCATAACCATCACTTGCGCCAGCTCAACACCAGGAGAAGAAACTGTTTCACGAAGTTACTCGACACCAGTGAACACCGTTTCATAACCAGTTTCCCACCCTACTATTAGACCAGTTTCCAATCTGACTATGAGACCAGTTTCCCATCTGATTAATTATGAGACCGAGGTATCGAGGCAAGTGTGTCTGCCTGATAAGCTGAGTCTCTTCTTCCAAGGTGAAGACGACGAAATGTATTAAGGACTACTGCTGGTGGTGTTGTGATGCTTTGATGGTACTGGACTACGGCGTTAATCCCTGGTTCCTTGCAGTTGGCCATCGTAACCTAGACTTGCTACCTGAGCTGCCATTTCTATCAGGTTTTTGTTTTGTCGTATATAGTATGTGTATTTAATGTATAAAGTAAGAATAATTTGGTAATATTCTGGTGTCTTTTGACAAAGGCATAGTTGTTACTTTTGTTTTGATAATTGCATATTTAATTTACTTGTGCTATTTAATGTACTTAATTAACTAACTTAATTAATATTTAATATAAATGTTATTAAATAATTTAATTACATGAGAATCTTCTTATCCCTTTCATATTTTAAAATTGTCTGCCACAAACAGTGATTTGTGTGTGTATCCTTACCCTCTGCATCCACATATTTTAACCCGTAGATTATTCACTTTGTGTTTTTACTTGTAAACTTTGCCTGTCCTCAATGTTGTGGGTAGCAAGTAGGGATATCACAGTTCATACAAAGGAGTGTTTGTTACAAGACTAGCTAGGTTATACTAAAACTATATTTTGCGGTTGTAAGACCTCACTTGGTTACATGGTTCAGTTGTAGTTACTGTACATCCTGAAAGGATATAGAATCAAAAGAATGAATTCAGGAGGGAATCTATTAGCCTCTGTCTAACAGACAGTAATGCTTATATGAATGTGGGTTACACATATTGGGTTTATATAACTACATCGCCCATGGTAACTTTCCTATAAGCCGTGAGTAGTCATTAACTGGATATGTGACAGTGTATTCCCACTGTGCCCTCACACCTTGACTGCAAAGTGATCAATTAAGTAGCCGGCTATCGCCAATTCGACTCCCGTCTCTAAGCCACTGAGAAGTGTGCTCTAAGAATCTAGTTATACCCAATCTTCGTCCATTATTAACGTTCACAGCTCACAGCATTATTTGCTGTGATATCCCAGTTATTGTGCAAGAGTTTATTATTTTTAATAAATGAAGATAAGATCATTTGAGATTACAAACTTAATCCATAAGCAATCACGAATGTTGCTTCCAGTTCACCTCCAATTAGTGATTCCATTTTCTATTATAATTTTTATTAATTTTTATTATAAGTGTTATTATTGTTATTATTATTATTATTATTACTATCATTATTATTATTATTATTATTATTATTATTATTATTATTATTATTATTATATTTTCGCCCCCCAGGCCGTGATTTGAGTGAGTGACCTGTGCCCGGGTGGGCTAAGCCCCGTATAAAAAAAAATGGAAACTGCAACATAAGGTGGCAGTGATTTGATTTTTTGAATCTATGAACAAAAATCAATGTTTTTGCACTTGATATCTACTTTTTTGAGAGCCGGTAAATTTTAGGTAAACACTTGTGATGTCCCAGTTCTACATAAAATTTTCTATTATTGTTATTATAAGTGATTTAATACATTTGATCACTTCACCCGTGGCACCACTGTACAAACCAGCATTACCACACCCTGAACGTCTGTGCAACCCTGCATTTAAGATATTCTGAAGACTGTTTCAGCTACTAAGCATAACAGCATCAACAAGTCTTCTCTCCCGGCGAGTAGAAGCACCCCAGCACCAAGAAGCTTCCCAGCATCAAGCAGCACCCCAACCTCAACCCCCCCCCCCCCCCCTCCTCCCCTCTTCAGCCCAAGGTTGCTTTGATTGGTCAACGTTTGGCTCAACGCTCTCTCGACACAAGGTCGGCAGTCCCGGTGACTGCTCCCAGTAACCCACCATGTGACCCACCGTGTGACTCGCCTTGTGACCCAGTGCACCTAGGTTCCACGGATCAGCTGTGTTTGACATCGCTTAGAATCTTAGATCATCATATCTGCCAGTCTCTGGAAACTTCTACGTTATTAACGCCATCTTCGACACGTCATCGATGCCGTATTGGAAACGTCTCTCCAACGACATAGTAAGTCGCCATCTTGGATGTTCACATTTATAAGCAAGGAGTGACCGTGACCTCAATCTCACCAGCTGTGAGACTGCACCCCGCAGAACTCTAAGAACTTTAAGACCAATCAAGTCTTTGTATTTCTATCAAGTCTTTGTACTTCAATCAAGACTATGTACTTCACTCAAGCCTTTGTATTTCTATCAAGTCTTTGTACTTCAATTAAGACTATGTACTTCCATCAAGTCTTTGTACCTCAATCAAGTCTTGGCACTTCAATTAAGTCTTTGTACTTCAATCAAGTGTTTGTACTTCAATCAAGACCTTGTACTTCAATCCAGTGTTTGTACTTCAATCAAGCCTTTGTACTTAGTATTTCACAGACATGCAGTAGATTTTTACACACAGTAAACATATTCTGCAGCATACCATCACACACCAGGTGCCGTGATAGGCTAGTTTTTAATTTACAAGTGCCTTACTTCATATATTACTGACGTATTATAATTTAAGTATTTTCTCTTATTAATTTTCTTATAATTTAATTAATTCATTGTAAATGGATAGACAAGGTTATTATTGTGTATAATCTTGTATGATTGAATTATCATTTACGAATGCTTTATTTCAGTTATCTGGTTCAGACATTACGCATTTAGCGAAAAGATTACAATAGTACCTCTGTCCAAACAGAAAACGTAATACTAATTGACGCAGTTCTCCCTATCTGAGCTGGCACTGTTTCTGTTATCATTGAGAATAGTGAGTAATTAACCAATCAATCAATCACTTGGCGATTTACAAAAAGCCCAACTTAGATCACGTCATACATACGACACTACTCCTCAGTACGGACCTGTTAGTTCTCCCTACTCACCAATCCAGGACAGTACAATTTACCTAATACATCCTCTATTCCTTCAGTGACATCTACGTTCCCTAACACCCAACTAACTATGGCTAGAGCTGGCTCCAGCATGTTTACTAATACTTCCATTGTATTTTAGGAGTTGCCACAGAATGACCGTATTTGCGAGGTCACAGCGGAAGATGATCATCACATAGTTACAGCGAACAGTAGAAGTATGAGAAACAAAATGGATGATATTAGGGCCTTGGTATGTACCGAAGAAATCGATATAATTGCATTCACTGAAACATGGATCAACCTAGACACACGTGAATTACCAGTCGAATACCAAATTGCGGGTTACAAACTGTTCCATACGGATAGGCAGACCAGGAAAGGAGGCGGAGTAGCAATCTATGTTAGGGATAATCTGAAGTTGTGAAATAAATAAGGAAATAAAAACTGAGAGGAATACAGAAACAATTTGGATAGAATTAAGCGACGGTCGGGAAAAATTAATCACAGGAGTGATATATAGACCCCCCAATCTTGATAGCGTCAATGAG
Organism: Homarus gammarus; assembly: GCA_958450375.1. NCBI lineage: Eukaryota > Metazoa > Arthropoda > Malacostraca > Decapoda > Nephropidae > Homarus > Homarus gammarus. The sequence goes on along the minus strand of CAUDMG010002415.1, from coordinate 639,432 downwards.
CGACTAATCTGGGATGAAATGCGCAGGGCTTCCATACACAACAAAGTCTGTATAGTAGGCGACTTTAACCTTGGCCAAATAGATTGGACTGACCTTACGGGCAACTCAGAATCAGAGGATTTTCTCGAGACGATCCAGGACTGTTTCCTAAGTCAACATATAACTGAACCCACACGGGGTAATAATATACTGGATTTAGTTCTGTCGAACAGAGAAAACCTCATTCGATTCCAGTTAGATTTTCAGGGCAGACGTAAGGAAAATTCCACTAAAGTACCAGATTTCGGAAGGGCAAACTTTGCCAGTTTAAAGAGGCAGCTGAGAGAGGGGGTACCACGCTTGGCTGTGAACCTGACAGATGACACCGACCTGATAACGAGATCTGAGATTGCCGAGTTCCACGACAATTTAAATAGTGAGTTACTTAATGCACAAAGGCAGAACATACCATACAAAAAACTCAGATCAGACAACAATGACCCTAAATGGATAAATAATTATTTAAAGAACATCATTGGCCAAAGGAAGGCTATAGGTAGAAGGATAAATCGTGGCGAAATTCACCTCCGGGACTATTATAGGGTATTGGTGAGTAGGATTAAAACCGAGATAAGGAAAGCAAAGAGGAATAATGAGGTAAGGATAGCAAGGGAGGCGAAGACAAACCCCAAAGTATTCTACCAAATGTATCAAACTAAAACACGAGAAAAGATTGGACCAATACGGTCAGACTCCGGCGAGCTCACTGATAACGACGGAGAAATGAGCAATAATTTGAATAAATATTTTTCAACAGTTTTCACCACCGAAAATTTAAACATGATACCCGAGCCACGGACTCTATTCAGAGATAGTGAAGAAAACAAATTAAGCGAGATAGTAGTGACTAGTAACGATGTTAGTAAGCAAATAGACAAATTAAAGCCTAATAAGTCACCTGGTCCCGATGAGATATTTGCCAGAGTATTAAAGGAATATAAGGAAGAGCTTAGTATGCCCTTAGCAAAGTTGTTTAACATGTCCTTAAAAACAGGTGTAGTACCAGAATCCTGGAGGATAGCGAATGTAATACCGATTTTCAAGAAGGGGGATAGATCACTATCCTCTAACTACCGCCCAATCAGTCTAACATCAATAGTAGGCAAATTACTGGAATCAATCATTTCAAACTCTATTCGAAATCACCTGGAGAAGCACAGATTGATCAATGATTCCCAGCATGGCTTCACAAGCGGACGTTCTTGCCTAACTAATCTATTAACATTCTTTTCATCAGTTTTCGAATCGGTGGACGAGGGGCACAATTATGATGTGGTGTATCTCGACTTTAGTAAAGCCTTCGACAGAGTCCCCCACGAAAGACTAATTAGAAAGGTAGACGCTCATGGCATCAAAGGTGACATCCTTAAATGGATTAGTGCGTGGTTACAGGACAGGAAACTGCGAGTGAGCATTAACGGCACTAAGTCCCATTGGAGCAACGTCACAAGTGGAGTTCCCCACGGCTCAGTACTTGGACCATTATTGTTTATTATATACATAAACGACATAGATATCGGCATAGACAGCAACATAAGTAAATTTGCTGATGACACTAAAATAGGACGTGTTATCAAATCTGACGAGGACTCGGCAAAACTACAGGAAGATCTAAACAAATTTTTCGAATGGTCTGAAAAATGGCAGATGAAATTCAACGTCGACAAATGTAAAGTACTCAGTATAGGAGATGTAAACAGGGAAACCAGATACCAGATGAACAACGATGCCATAGAGAAATCCGACTGCGAGAGAGATTTAGGAGTAATGATAAGTAGGAACCTTAAGCCAAGTAAACAATGTGTTTTTGCTCGTAACAAGGCTAATAAAGTACTTGGGTTCATACAAAGGAGTGTTAGTTTCAAGACTAGCGAGGTCATCCTAAAACTGTATCTTGCTCTTGTGAGACCACACCTGGATTATGCAGTTCAGTTCTGGTCACCGTATTACAGAATGGATATAGAATCCTTGGAAAGAATTCAGAGGAGAATGACAAGACTAATCCCGGGCATTAGGAACCTTGAGTATAGAGACAGGTTAAAGCATCTTAATTTGCACTCCCTTGAGAGACGTAGAGCGAGGGGCGACCTAATAGAGGTGTATAAGTGGAAGGCAGGGCTAAACAAAGGGGACATTACAAAGGTACTCAAATTATCCAACCAGGAGCGAACTAGTAACAATGGTTTTAAATTAGACAAATTTAGATTTAGGGGTGAAACAGGTAAACACTGGTTTGGAAACAGAGTAGTGGATGAATGGAACAAGTTACCACATATCATCATTAACTCGAATACGCTGAATTGCTTCAAACATAGGTTGGATGCTTATATGAGCAATAGGGGTTGGGTGTAAACGGGACTGTCCAGTATGGGCCAATAGGCCCGCTGCAGTTTCCTCCATTCTTATGTTCTTATGTTCTTATTTGTATGCTCATGTGAGAATGTTATGCAGAACTTTGCAATCGCGAAAGATGAGGATAGCAAGGACGGCATTATAGCATTAGAGAAGATTGCACGCATTGTTGAAATTGCGGCTGATGATTATGCCCAGTCTAATACAATACTTTCTTACACATATAAGATCCTACTTAAGATAACCCGTACCCCACTGGCCAGTACAGTTACACCTGTGGCACCGGTTCATCACAAGGCTTCCAAGGATACTTGCGCGAAACCTAAACAGCAACTGTTAAGCAAACATTGTATCACTAGTGGTCATATTATTGACTATTGTTACCAGCTCCACCAAGGTGGTAACATACCCAAACATCACACAACCCCCAGAGCAAATTCAAGACCATGAAGAGACCTACCTCGGGCCCATTCAGCAATTGTTAAGATCAAGTCTACTACTTTACCGACAGGTGATATGTGGCGTATATTACATGAATTACAGTGTAACTAAACTAGACGCTTTAGCTGTGTTGTGATCTTTGACAAAATCTTGCGATTATGTGTATGGTTCTCCAATAGTAATAACCACCAATCTTAAACCTCCTATCACTTTGTTTAATACTAAGGAGCTCACTGGCAAATGTGCTAGATTATTATACAAAGTTTAAACCCTTAGTTAAGTTTATAGAAGGAAGACATAATTTTGTTGCGGGCACATTGTCCTAGCCCTTTCACACATGTTTCCATCTGTAGACATTAACCGAGGGTGTGCTGTGCAGGGAGGTGATCCCATACGGTTACTGTTATGCCATAAATTAGCAACTTAGGTTATGTTAAAGTTTAATATAATAAAGAGAGTACATTTGGCACAACAAAAAACAAATAAGCAACTCAGCACAACTCAGTCCTTTATATTTATCACTTAAAATTAATTTTACACACAATGTTAAATGTAAAAGTTACAAACACAAATACGGACAAAATTGTGCATCATGGGTTCAATCACAGCCATTTTACTTTATCACATCAATTCAGGAGTGAAGGTTTGGAATTACACATGACACAAAATATGTAAATGAAATTTAATAACAAAAGTTAGAATAATAAATGTTCACTAATATAAAACAATTATTTCATTCAGCTGTAAAAATATTTAAACATACATACATTTTAGGAATTTTTTTTTTTTATTAATTATCAGTTTTACTTACATAATTATATCAAATATTTTACATACAATTTACCACGACATGTAGTCATCCCGACACCAACGCCACCACCACACGGAAAGGGAGGGTAACGAGCCTTTTCCAAACGGGAAATGCTTGCTAAATACATAAGTGCATTATGCTATGCATAACACTACATATACGATGAACTCCAAATTGCTAATATATTTTTTTGAAACAAATCTAGGGTATTGTGTATATGTATTTCCCACAGGAACTTCCGGTTGTTCTGGTTTGGCCTTTTGATCCGCCTAGGAGCATCACTGTGGGACGGGATGATACATGCTACCCCAAGCGTGTTCCCTCGTCTTCAGTCTGAGGACCATGTGGGGAGCAAATTGCCACAATGCATCAATCATCTTCCGGAACCGATCACTTTTTACCCTCTGGTCTTCAGAAAATCCACTCGATTATCAGTGTTGAAGCATTTCAGTGGTGAAGTATGTACCAGTGGAAACAGATAGTGAATGATATCCGATGACTTTCATTGGTGACGAAACCCATTCCGCAGTAACCTCTTGCTTGGTTGTGTTCACTGTGATTGCCAAAGAAATAGTAGAAGCGCAATGGAGAATGTAGTTCCCATGGTAAACCCCTCTCTGATACATCGTGGTGCCAAACTACAGTAGACAGTGGCAATTCACTGGGGACACTATCATGGAAGACTTTAATAAGTGATTAATAAGTGAATAATAACTGAATGCAGACTTTTAAATTCTGTACTGTTTATTTAGTTTTTCACTCTGTGTCCTGAAGTTCTCATTAGTTGGAAAACCCGAGGATGAATATATTATGGTGGCCATTTTGGCGAGTCTAAATGAAAAGAAGGAGTTTACTGTTGATTCCTCTTCGTGGTGCTGCACATCATTGTTCAGTCAGTATAAAATGCACATGAAAGAAAGAGTAAATCGTGAGGACGACGATGGTATAATTAAAAAAAAAAAGATAATGAACAGTAACGGACTTACATAATAAAAAAAATATAAATAAGTGGCAGTTAGGTGAGCAGTCGCCAAAATGTTTATACACATTTTATTCCTTGCTAGTTCTTTTTTTCTCCAAATCTTTTGGAAAGATTTTGTTTTATGACGGATTACATATTATTGTACACATACTTTGGTAGAAAATAGACCAGTTAGAAGTTTCTGTAACAAAAATTGAAGTTTTGGCAATAATATTTCCACTTACCACTGAGTTGAGGTAGGCCTAGACATGTGCATGACAATGGCGATTCAAGGTATGATAGACAGCCATGACAGCCATGTTGTCACTGTTATAAGCAGTCGGGGAAGATCACCATCTTGTTCAACAAGACACAGGATACGTACAGCCATAACAACTCAAAGTAACACAAAGATTGCAGCTTCGTTATTCGAGAAGTTGAACAAAACAGAGGTGTTGTCTATTCCGGTGATAGTGGGTACCAACGCACTTTCCTTAGATATAGATAAGGGTGCGTGCGCAAGTATACTCTCATTAGCAATCTACTGACACCAATCTTTCAAGAGTTTCCGGTGCCCAGTTGGACAGTACGAGTGGTAACACTACCTCTACGTTTTTCTAGATGTGGTAAACCATTTCCGGTAGTGTGTTACATTGTCAAGGACTTTAACTTACCAGCTGATAAATTAATTTGTCATTCAATGCTTAAATGCAACGTGATATAATTTTGTCCAGCCAAGTCAACATGCTATCACTGTTGGTGGAATTACCTATCGTGTCATGCACAATTCTGTACCATTGTTCACCGTCAGGGTGAATGTTTTACTCAACTCTCCTGCTATGAGGAAGATGTATGTGAAGTCTCAGTGTGTCCCAGTCACTATCGACTCATTTACCCGGCGAGATTTTAGCAGCAACAATTGGATGGTAGTACCTGCAAATTTAACAGGTACTCTCTATTTTCAGAATGAGGAAACAATCAGGGCCACTGTTCGCTTACCTGTCGTTTAAATTCGGACTGCTTTAGTCTGTCTTAAGGAAACTTCCAGGGTTAAGGGACTTGCATGTGAATCTACATTGAGTACGATTAGTCCTGATGGTTTAACAGATGTCCTCGTTCTCCACAGACCAGACGCTCCCAGAATATTGAAACAGGGATATTTTTTGTGTGATTATTTGGTTTACCATACTAGTGTTGCTTTACAGTCTACACAGTTTGTAATTGGTAGTGTTACACATACACTTACATAAGCGAGACAGGAGAGGATGGATCGAATATCACTGCATGTTAAGCTAAATGATCACCCTCAAGACAGGACTAGGCTCTTCGAGTTGCTTGCTGAATACAAAAAGATTATAGATTTATCTGGCAATTCTCAAGGTCAGCCGAGCGTTAATTCACTTCACATATCTTTAATTACTGGAAACAAGCCAGATTTGCATACTTAACCTAACCTAACCTTGCCACCCCAAAATTTTTTGGCCTCAGTAGGTATTTTGTTTTACTACGTGGTTAGTTTACTCCTCGTAGAACTCGGAGGGCAGTGGCCAAGCAATGTATTAGCCCCTGTCTAACAGAGAGTAATACTTATATAAATGTGGGAAACATACATTAGGTTTATATAATTACATCACCCACGGTAACTTTCCTATGAACCGTGAGTAGTCGTCAACTGGACATATGACAGTGTATTCCCACTGTGCCCTCACACCTTGATCACAGAGTCATCAATTAAGTAGCTGGCTATAACCAGTTTGACTCCCATCTATGAGCAACTGAGATGTGTGCTCTGAGAAGCTTCGTCTATTATTAGCATTTACAGCCCATAACATTTTTTACTGTGCTATCCCAGTAATTGTGCAATAATTCATTTCATAATAAATAAAGAAAAGGCCATTTTAGTTTGAAAACTTAACCCATAAACATATATGAATATTGCTTCCAGTTCACCTCTAATTCCACAGGTAAGCAGAAACCGCAACAAGAATGACAAGACAAATCTTGAGCATTAGGAAACTTGAGTACAGATACAGGTCAAAGCATCATAATTTGCACTCCGTCGAGAGATGTAAAGCGAGGGGCGATATAATCGAGATGTATAAATGGATCTCAGGTTTAAACAAAGGTGATATAACAATTGTAAGGATCTATTGGCTCATACTGGACAGTCCCCCTTCCACCCAACCCCTATCGCATATCCATCCAGCCTATGTTTGAAGCTATCCAGCATATTCGAGTTAATGATGAAGTTTGGTAACTTGTTGCACTCATGCACTGTTCCATTTCTAAACCAATGTTTACCTATCTTGCACCTAAATCTAAATGTGTCTAATTTAAAACCATTGCTATGAGTTCCCTCCTGGTTGGATAGTTTGATTACCTTTGTTTAGCCCTGACTTCCATTTACACACCTCGATCATATCGCACCTCACTCTACGTCTCTCGCGGGAGTGTAAATTAAGATGCTTTAACCTGTAGCTGTAGTCAAGGTTCCTAATGCCCAGGATTAGTCTTATCATTCTCATCTGAATTCTTTCTAGGGATTCTATATCCATTCCGTAGTTTGGTGATCGGTACTGAACTGCATAATCTAAGTGAGGTCTCACAAGGCCAAGATATAGTTTTAGGATAACTTCACTAGTCTTGTAAATAACACACCTTTGTGTGAATCCAAGTACTTTGTTTGCCTTGTTGCAAGCAAATACACATTGTTGAATTGGTTTAAGATTCCTACTCATCATTACTCCCAAATCTTTCTCACAGTTGGAGTTCTCTATGACAACATTGTTCATCTAATATATCTGGTTTTCTGTTTACATTTCCTGGACTAAGTATTTTACATTTATCCACATTATATTTGATCTGCCATTTTTAAAACCATGCGAAAAATTTGTTTAGATCATCCTATAGTTTTTAGATGTCCTTGTCAGATTTAATTATGCACCCTATTTTAGTGTCATCAGTAAATTTACGTATGTTGTTGTCTACACCTATACTCTATGTCGATTATGTATATAATAAGTGGTACTGAGCCTTCGGGTACTCCAATAGTGATGTTACACCAATCAGATTTAGTGTCGTTAATGCTTATTCGCTGTTTCCTGTCCTGTAATCATGCCCTAATCCATTTTATAATGACTCCTCCAATTCCATGAGCCTCCACTTTGCTAAAGTCGAGGTATACCACACCATAGGCGTGACCATCATTAACTAACTCAAAAACAATTGAAAAGAATGTTAATAAGTTAGTCAGACATGAAAGCACACTTGTGAAGCCATGTTGGCAATCATTGATCAACTTAATAATAATAATAAATAATAATAATAAACGGTTTATTGAAAAAGTTTGCAGCCAGAAGGCTGAAAATATACATTGGACATAAATGACTTATTACATCCATTGGTGGTTTAACAAAAGCCTTCATTAGAGAAAGGTGAAGGAACATACAGTGAACATACAGATTAATGTTTACACACGTAGATCATGTGAGCTGAGGTGTTGAACAGCAGACACGTAGTATAGCAACTCCCTCACAGATGGCGTTATGAGGGGCATCACGTGGAGTACCAGTTCCCTCACAGGTGGTGTTATCAGGGGCTTGACGTGGTGTAGTAATTCCCTCACAGATGGTGTTACATGTGCTTCTCCGAGTGATTTGGAATTGAGTTTGAATTTATTGCTTCCGGCAATTTGCCTACAATTGATGTTCAACTGATTGGATGACAATTAGAGGATAGTGATCTATCTCCCTGACATGTTAAACAATTTTTCCAAGGGCATACTAAGGTCTTTCTTGTATTCCTTTAATACTCTGCAAATATATCATTGAGGCCTCGCGACTTATTAGGCTTTAGCTTGTCTATTTGCATACTAACAACATTACTAGTCACTAGTATCTCGCTGAACATATTTCTTCACTAATTTCCGCTGGTGATTACTGTTGAAATATATCTGTTAAGATTATTGTTCATCTCTCCATCGTTATCCGTTAGCTCTTTAGTATCTGACTGTTTTGGTCCAATCTTGCCTCTTGTTTTAGTTTAATACACTTGGAGGAATACCTTGGGGTTGTCTTCACCTTCCTTGTTACCACCAGTTAATCATTCCTCTTTGCTTCTCGTATCTCGGTCTTAACTCTACTGGTCAATACCTAATAATAATCTCGGAGGTAAACTGCACCAAGATTTATTCTCCTACTTATAGCCTTCCTTTGTCCAATAATATTCTTTATATAATTATTTACCCATTTGGGGTCATTGTTATATGATCTGAGTTTTCTGTATGATATGTTCTGCCTTTGTGCATTAAGTAACTCATTATTTAAATTGTTGTGGATATCGTCAACCTCAGCTCTCGTGAACCCTGTCATCGTCAACCATCATATTTTGTGAGGTTATCATTGTCAGGTCACTTGGTAAAGTGAGGTCGCCCTGTAACAATGCCATGAGTGTATCCCGCCTGAGGGTTCGAGCCAATGGCAGGGACCTGTGAGAGTGAATGCCTTAGGCCTGAACCAATAAGAAAACCTGTTAGACGTGACGTCGTGAGAACTAGGCGTCCCTTTGTGGGCAACATAGTTTCAAAAGACAGTCGGGTTTTGGACAGAGTTAAGTGTGGGCGTGTGGGTATCATATCCTCACATGGCAGGATATAATATGAGTACCTTTTAGGTTTATCAATTTTACGAAATGTAATGTGATTCATAAGACCCCCTGGTTAGCTATCTAGGAAGATAGGTTATTGTTTTGAACTGTAAATATTCATTTTGAGTTATGTCAATAATAAAAGAAGAATCGTTATGATTAGTTCTCAATTCTCTTGTGTTGAGTAAGACATTGTCATGCATGTCTTTGTTATTATGCAGTGACACAGTGAGTCATAAGAAATAACATAATCTAACGCCTGGAATCCAAGTTCCCCAGTTATCACCGGTTGTGCCATTATTCCCCAGTTATTCTCTTTCCTTCCATCTCTCCCCTCATACAACCTCACCCTCTGGTGTGAGGGCCTACTGTAGGCCTCACCATACCCACATTGTTTAACACTCCTCAATCTCCTCAATCCTTAGTCGCCTTCTCGCTCCCCACCCCTAACCACACCATCTCACAAGTACAACCAGGAGAAAAAAGAAATAAGAATAAGGCAAGAGAAGAAAAGAAGTAAAAAAAAAAGACGAGTAAATAAAAAACTAAAATAAATAAAGAATAGAAAAGGAATAATAAAACCTTGTATTAATATTAATATTATTATTATTATTATTATTATTTTTATTATTATTATTATTATTATTATTATTATTATTATTATTATTATTTTTATTATTATTATTTGTGTTACAACCCTCTGTGGGTACATTGTGTGGGGTCACCTCCTACGAGGTTATGTATTTCACCCCCAAACGTAATACCCCTTCTCTCAGCGCCATTTTCACCCTATCAAAGTTTGCCCTTCTGAAATACGGGACTTAAATGGAATTTTCTTTGTGACTGACATTAAGTTCAACTTTCAATCTAACTTTTTTGTGGTCGTTGTTAGCTAGTTCGTTCCCTACCTAGACATTACTAATGAGGGTTTCTCTGTTTGACAGAACTAAATCAAGTACATTATTACCCGGGGTGGGTTCGGCTATATGTTGACTTAGGAAATAGTCCTTAACTGTTTCAAGAAAATTCTCTTATTCTGAGTTACCCATAAGGTCAGTCCAATCCATTTGACTAAAGTTAAAGTCGCCTACTATACATTTCATCCCAAATTAGTCGCTCATTACCTCTTCGAGAATAAGACGTCTATATCTTACTTCTATGATTATTTTTTCTCTACCATCGGTTAATTCTATCCTAATTGTTTCTGTATTCAGTTCAGTTTTTATTTCCCTATTTATTTCACACCAGTTTATCCCTAACATAGATTGCTACCCCGCCTCCTTTCCTAATCTGGAATAATTTGTAACCTGTAATTTGGTATTCGACAGGTAACTTATGTCAGTCTAAGTTTATCTATGTTCATCCATTTTTTCTCATACCTCTACTCTTTGCATAGTAAACATTTAACTTAGTCGTGATCTGAGTGTTATCTTTGTCACATTTAGGATTTTACTCTCTGCCTAATTTAGTTTTGTCATCATTCCTTGCGCTATTTATCTGTAACTTTTAATTTTATTTACCCGCTCCCACTGTAGTCTCCTCGATCCCCAAGCTCTCATGTTCCCTTAGTAATTTAAAGACTTCGACATCTTTTGAACTGCCCCCTCAAGAGAGCCAGCCAGGGTTGCCATCCCAATCCTAGCATATTAGTCCCTTCTGTCGTAAAAGTTTTCCCAGTTGTCAATGAATGGGGCCGATATTGACTTGCAATATCTGTCAAGACTGCCGTTACACCAACTTCCATTGACAGCAATTCATCGCCAACTCTCCTTCTAAGTAGGACACTGCGTGTCTTAGGGCTCCCTCCCATCACCCTAACACGTTTGATACGTATCTTGAACTTATCAAGTAGTCCTCACTCCTACACAGGCCAATATCATTGCCTCCTGCACTGAGGCAGATAATGGGTTTGTTCCCATTACCAGACAAGATATTGTCCATCCTGCCAACTATATCCCCCACCCCAGCTCTTGCCAAATATACTCGCATAATATCTTTGTTTTTAACATAAAAGGCTTTATCCAAGTACCGTACCTGGGAATCACCAACAATTAAGGTTTTCGTACCTTCCTTGTCAGCCGAGTCCCTGACTATGTTAAAGTCCAATTCATTTATCAAAGGACTAAAAGAGTTAGTACACATAGCAGTTGCCGTTTCCTTGGTGTTCTTTTCACCACCAGTTTGTTTGTTCCTCTCCTCACAATCCTCCATTCGCCTGTGTCTTCGTCAGATAAGTGCTTTCCTTTTCTTTTCTCATGTCTTCCTCCTTCATCCTCGCAATCAATTCCAGTAATTTCAAGTTTTCGTCCTTGAACTTCACTAACTTGGCCTTCAGAGGGGCACACAGCTGCTTACAACTAACACTAGCTATTACTGACAATTAATCCCCGGGACCTAAATCAGTCGTGACCTTTCCATTAGCAAGATCAAAACACTGATGCAAGGTAAGAACACTGATATGGTGACGCATGGTGACGCCTTGTAAATAGTGTAATTGGAGTTCTTGGAGTAATATTGGTTTGTATAACTATAAGATAACAGTATTAGGAACCACTTGTGTATTATTATGGTGGAGTTATGTGTGGGGTTTATGGTTCTGTAAAAGAGAGAGCCTTTTAACTATTGAGAGGATACTCTCATAGCTCTGTAAGAGTATTTTCAAAGTTACGCCATCGTTCAGATGATGGTCGGTTTTTGGTATTTAATCATAGAGTCTGCATATTTCACTGTTAAATAAGGTTGTTATTTCAGGGACCTCCTGATTAATTGGTCCAAGGAGCTGGAGGGCTCTAACAGTGGTCCTTGACTTGTGCCTCCCTATCAAACCCGGGTCCAACATCCCTTGCCCCCCCCCCCCCCAATCAGTACTCCCCCCACCTTCTTATGACTCATCGTATAGAAAGGCCTTGAGCTCGCGGGTGTGGTAGTAGGATGGGTGGATGATTACTTTTGACCGCAACTGTACAGTCACGATCCAAAGATTCTTTACCCCCTTGGCTGGAGGGAAGATCGAATCCAAGGTTGAAGAACAGCCAAATGAATGGACATACAATCGTTCCGTGGTGTGGTGATGAGGCACGATAATGGTGGGCTCACACACCAGTACCTCAACACAGACAAAACACATGAGCACGGTTATGAAATATGATTCAAAACATTGACATTATATTATGGTATGTTGGTAGGGCTATAATTATTTATGAATATAAATATATAACAGCACAAAGTATAGCTGTTATTGTAGACACACATACTGTATGTATACCATGGACACTTAAGCTACGGTCACATTAGAGTTCTATCAATAAATCCACGATAGCATTTCATCCATAGATAATAAGTCAACGGTACGATTCACGCACTGGCGAAAGGAACCACCGGCCAGACACCCAGCTCGCACGGCTAGTTTAAGTTCAGATGGAGAGCAGGATGGATTTATATGTTTCTATGGCAGCATTAACTGCTATAGTGAGATGTGTGGTCCTGTTGAAAATGCCCAAGATGAAAAAGAAACGATTGTGGGTACCCGATTGGTTGGCAAGAAGAGAAGATAAAAGTGTTTACCACAATTTATTAAAGGAACTGAGACTGGAAGACACCCAATCATTCTATGGTTTCCATCGCATGACAAAGGCAAAATTTGATGAATTAATGCAGATGGTGATGTCACTCATACCTAAGAAGGATGCTCACTTGAGAAAGTCAGTTCTTCCGGGTGAAAGATTGTCTGTCACTCTTTGCTATATTGGCACAGGTTAATACTACATGAGTTTACCTAGTAATTAGCATAGGGGAGCTTTCTTATATTGGATAACTCTGATTGACGATTTTTTTTCTTTGGTTAATATGTAGCAGTAAGTTCGCCCACATCAGGTGTTCAGTTATGCTAGGTTAGGTTAGATTAGTCTAGGTTAGGTTACCTTGAACTTTTAAATAAACACTTTTTAACACAATTGCCATAACTACGACAGTGCCCGCTATGGAAAGGTGAGACTGCAGCGTTTTTAAATTCGTTTTCTAAAAAAATCAGTGGTTGTCAAGTAAATGATTACCTTTTCTTTTTCTAATTATATTAGTTGTATATCTAGTTATATTGGACCACAATGTACTGGTTTTCAACTCCAGGAATTTGCTAGTATATTAACAAAAACCTCTCTAGCTTCATATAGGCTAAAAAAATGAATTTGTTGTCTTTAATCTATATTTAGATGGAAATAGTGTTAAGTACAATTGATACAATTGTAGAGAGGAAATTACTGGTATACAAATGATACTATTCAATGTCACCATTACTCTTATTTATGAATGTACCTACTAAATTCCATGTATAGTTTTTTTGCTTCTGTTCCTTGATAAATACTATGAAGCTGTATTATAGCTCTTCTCCATAAGTAATATAGTAGCCTATCAATGTGGTGTATTCAGTTCTTTATAATTGTATTTCAATATTTCTGGGGAATCTCAACCTTCCTTTGGCCTTCCAGTTAGAATTAGCCACAATCTTATCTCTTTTATCACCCCCATCAGTGTGTGTCAGGCAATATGTCAAGTATTGCATCCAGCTTACTTGCAAATGCCTGAAACTGTAGAAGAATGGCAGAAGCTAGCACAACAGTTCAATACCAACTTAAATTTCCCCATGTTTATTGGGACTATAGATGGAAAGAGGGTTTTATTATCCAAACCCCCAAAGTCAGGCTCAGAATACTTTGCTTATAAAGCACAAATTAGTATAGTCATGTTGGCCTTGGTTGACGCCGAATACAGATTTATGTATATCAAGTGATGCTTGCCTATGGGATAGGTGTTCTTTGAAGGAAGGTTTGCTTTGCCCTTCTCCTCAATTGAATGCCCATATGTAATAGTTGATGATGCCTTCCCATTAAAAATCTGCACCATGAAGCCTTATCCTGGTAAAGATCTGACTGCCGATAAAAGAACTTATAATTTTAGGCTGTCTCGTACACGTCGTGTGTCTAAAAATGCTTTCGGTATACTGTCGGCCAAATTTAGAATAGTCAAACAACCTATCTGCACTTCCCCCCAAAAAATATTGAATATATCATTATTTGCACTGATGTCCTGCACAACTACTTGAGGATATCTTCCAGAGGAGGTTTAATGTCTCAAGAAATGGTAGATAGGGAAGACATAGAGAGAACCACTTTCACGCCTGGAGAGTGGCGTGAATTACCACCTGATGGCCTACAGGATATTCCAGGCATTGGTAGAAGACATTCAAACGGTGCAAAGAAAGTAAGGGATGCTTTTAAAGCTTATTTCATAACTGAGGGCAAGGTGCCAAGGCAAGAAGTTATGTCTTTCCCGCACTGAGAGAATTGCATGTTATCTTCACTCATCTTGAAAAGTGTTTGTCATTGTATAATTTTGAAACTAATTTTACTTTGTATTTTTTGTAAATAAAACAGTTTTGTCAGTAGAAGGTTTGTTTTCCTTTATTTGGCTGTATACTGATTTCTTTTGCTTCTTATATAATCTGAATTTTAAATAAGTGATGGTTATGCACTGGGTCACCCCTTGTATAATTCAAAACAAACATGAGTTTAATCATTATATTGTAACGCTCAAAATACAAAAATAATTAACAAAAATAAAGATATACAGCCATAAGAAAATAATACCACCAGCCTGGAACAATTGATGGGCCATCATACTTGCTCTGGACTACCTGATTGCACTGCCATAAAATCGATGAGCATCATGGCCTTGCGCTTTGGGGGTGCCATTTTTGCCACTTCGTGGATCAAATAACCCAACTTCTGGCCTAGGGTGGGTTCTGCCCTCTTCTTTTACTCTTTTTCCCTTATATTCGTGAGAGAGAGGGGAGGTGTGGATTGTTTATGGTTGAGGGAGCTGGGGGTTTATGTTCTGCAGCCGCACTCAAACACCAAAACACCAACGGGAGAAGGAGTAAAGGAGAGGCTAAGGAATGTGAGGAGAAAGGGGGCACAGGTAGTCCTCTCCTATGGTCAATCTTCCCCCACACTGAAGGGAGGTAGAGAGGGGAGGATGATAGGAAACACTTATACCAAATCAACCTTTCATAATAAGGGGATGGATGAATTAGGACTCTTATTAACGGTTACTGCATTTATTGAATAGTTTCTATTAGGGTTTGACAATTACACTTCAAAACGATAAACCTATTTTCCTAGCTAGTTAAACAGGGGTCACATGAATCACAATACATTGCGTGAAACAGATAAAACCTGAAAGGTACTCACATATAATATATATTTTATGAAAATCCACAATGAAAACGTGGATAAGATAAATCTTGATAAAATCACACGGGAAAATGGAAACAACGGAGTACCTTAGCTTTCGTCTTTATTCAGCTGCCTCTGAAGATGTCTTGAATAAAGACGAAAGCTAAGGTACTCCGTTGTTTCCATTTTCCCGTGTGATTTTATCAAGATATAATATATATATATATATATATATATATATATATATATATATATATATATATATATATATATTTTATGAAAATCCACAATGAAAACGTGGATAAGATAAATCTTGATAAAATCACACGGGAAAATGGAAACAACGGAGTACCTTAGCTTTCGTCTTTATTCAAGACATCTTCAGAGGCAACTGGATTACATGGACAGAGAGAGGCTTAAATATACAGGGTGACCTAAAAAACATGAGGTCAGGTCAAAATGATGACATCCACTAATCCCCACACCAACACACACGTAGAGGAGCTTAAGAGAAGGGTGGTGACGTGACTAGTCAAGTCAGGTCAGAAAAAAGGGGGCCCACAAAATAACTATCATACATCTAGATCAAAGGTTTTTAAAGCATTTTTAACCTTGGGCCACTGACAAATAAATTTATGTAACATATTATCAGTTTTGAACTGACCATCACTAAGGTTTATTGATTTTAATTCCTTAAACAAACTAGCTTCAACAAGAAGTCTTTCTGTGACACAAGATGATTTGAAAACTTCTAAGCTTTTTTCCCAACTAGGGAAAAACTATAGATTTAACTATTGAACATGATACTTTCCTGAAATTGATAGAGTTATGCGTAACTGACAATGTGTTTAGTGCAAATGGGAAGTTCTACAAGCAAATATTTGGTATGAGCATGGGTAATTGTCTTTCTGCTCCTCTAGCCTGTATTTATATGGAGTTCTTTGAGTCTAGATTACTACCCAATATAGTGGACTTTATTCCTCCATGGTGTAGATATGTTGATGATGTTCTTTGTCTTTGGCCTAAAAACAGTGACCCATTTGAATTTTTAGACAAACTTAATAATATTGTCCCTAGTATCACGTTCAAAATTGAAAGAGAAATAAATGAATCCCTTCCATTTCTTGATATGCTTATCATGAGAAATGGCCAAAACTATAAATTCAAGGTATATAGAAAGCCCACACAGGTAGACAGTTTCATTCACTTTTTATCGAATCACCTTGAGTCTACCAAAATGTCAGTTTTTTCTGTTATGTTCCTAAGATGTCTGCGTATTTGTGACTCTGAATTTATTGACGATGAATTGAAACACATTCGTTCTATGGCACATAAACTTGGGTACCCTTCTGTGTTTGTTGATCGTTGTTTTAATAGGGCTAAAAAATCCTTTCATTCCTCTCAAACCAGACAAGTTCCTACACTTAAGAATATTTTGACTCTGCCCTATCGTAATGAATTTGTCCCGTTAGTTCGGTCCCTCAAGCTTCTAAATATTAATGTTGTTTTCAAGTATGACTCAACCATTACTAATATGTTAATAAGGAATAGCCCAAGTTTGAATGTAAATGGTAGTGTTTATTGTATTCCATGTAGCAAATGTAATTGTAATTATGTAGGTCAGACAGGAAAAAACACTGCAGCTTAGAATCAAACAACATAAGTATAATATTAGAACTGCATCTGAAAGCAGTGCCTTGTTCGTTCATGTTAGGAATAGTAATCACCCCATTGCTTGGGAAAAAAGCTTAGAAGTTTTCAAATCATCTTGTGTCACAGAAAGACTTCTTGTTGAAGCTAGTTTGATTAAGGAATTAAAATCAATAAACCTTAGTGATGGTCAGTTCAAAACTGATAATATGTTACATAAATTTATTTGTCAGTGGCCCAAGGTTAAAAATGCTTTAAAAACCTTTGATCTAGATGTATGATAGTTATTTTGTGGGCCCCCTTTTTTCTGACCTGACTTGACTAGTCACGTCACCACCCTTCTCTTAAGCTCCTCTACGTGTGTGTTGGTGTGGGGATTGGCGGATGTCATCATTTTGACCTGACCTCATGTTTTTTAGGTCACCCTGTATATTTAAGCCTCTCTCTGTCCATGTAATCCAGTTGCCTCTGAAGATGTCTTGAATAAAGACGAAAGCTAAGGTACTCCGTTGTTTCCATTTTCCCGTGTGATTTTATATATATATATATATATGTAGTGATGGGTTGTCAGACCACAGCTTACATCTCAGAAACAGTCCAGACTTGACCCGACATTAGGGAGGTCAAAAGTGTCGGGTAACTCTCACGGCTGACCAAGGGTTATAAATCAGCCAGGCTCCCCTCCCATGTCACACGGCCCCAACAAAAGATTTCTCCAGAATATGCAACTTATAGTCTCTGAAAAAGTCCAGACCTGACCCTACATTAGCGAGGGCAAATGTAAGGAGACCCTTCGCCGCTCCCCCCCCCCCCCCCCGTTCAGCTCAACCTCCCAATATATAGGACGTGCTAGTCCTCCCTCGGCCCAGAGAGAGACAGGGAGAGTGTGTCTTGTAACCAAGAAGGGCCAGCTACCACGTCCCCAGTCCTGCTCGAGAGAAGTCAGGGGCCGGAGGCAAGCCGCCTCCGGTCAGGACCGAGACTTCCCTCCGGCGCCCAGCTAAGCAGTCTCCCATAGAGACAACCCAGGACCACCTGCTTGGTCTCCCCTAGGTCACGTGAGTTTTTGTCAGAGCTTTCCATGGGATGAGTTACTTACGTGGGAAGTGTATTCATTTCATGTTCCTGTCCGAGAATCAGTGTCTAGTAACGTAATATGATGTCCTAGTAACGTAAACATAATGTCCTAGTGACTTCAATAGAAGGTGTTATTAATGTGTCCATGTCATGTTCGTAATTAATAAAGAGTTGTAACGAAGCCGTGTTTGAGAAGTCGCCCTTAAGACGTAATAGATGTGTATTGACTATATAAGATACGATAAGTGTAAATATCTATCACGGACACGCTACCAAAGTCTTCCTCTCTTTTATACTCTTATACTATCAATTTTCTACCTATATGTAATCTTCTTGTGAGATTCGTAACATTACATATATATATATATATATATATATATATATATATATATATATATATATATATATATATATATATATATATATATATATATATATATATATATATATGTATATATATATATATATATATATATATATATATATATATATATATATATATATATATATATATATATATATACAGTCAACAACCTCACCAGCCAGTACTTGAACCCTTGACCTTATGCGTGTGACCAGGGATTGCTACAAACTGCGCCACAAGGACGCCAAAAGCAATCCTAGACTTTTTTATACTTCACACGAAGCCTGTTCATTGTGCTTATGGCGCCGTGAACCTCCAATTGGGGATTGCCTTTGCCACTTATGAGGTTGGAGCATAGCATTTTACTCCAGCATCGAAACACGAGTTTCATATATATTTCATTAGTCCATATAGCACGTGGATTTCAACATATAATCAGCAACGTCACCAGCCAGGACTCGAACCCTCGACCTTATGCGTGTGACCAGGGATTGCTACCAACTGTGCCACAAGGACACCAAAAGCAATCCTAGACTTTGTTATATTTCACACAATGTCTGTTCATCGTGCTTATGGCGCCATGAACCTTCAATTGGGGATTGCCCGTACCACTTATGTGGTCCGAGTATCATTTCACAGAATCCAGCATCAAAACACGGGGTTCCATATGTATTTTATTAGTCCATATAGCACACGGACTTCAACTTATAATCCTTCCGTTCTAAGGGAGGTGTAAGTAGCCTACTGCAACAGACATACACCTATGGCTCAACTCATGGATCTTGAATCTTACCTTTATGATGTCATCTGGCTCAAAAGATCTCTATCTACTTTGACTATTTTCTTTGTTTCCTATACTGTTCTCCGAATTCTACCAACTCTTTGACTATCTCATTTCTTGCCATGAGTCAGAGCTATTCACACACCCCAACACCGAGATCGTCTACCTAGGGGACTTCAATGTACACTCGGAACCATAATCTCTGGCCCACATGCGTCGGTACTGGAGGTTAGAACAGTGTCCTTTCTGGACGGGGGCCCACTCCAACTGTCACGAGGCAACACACGCACGAACACACACAGTCATCGTACGGCTGTATAGATAACATTATATATAAATATTGTATTATCTTCATTATATATGAACACAAAGAATAAATACCATAGGTAGTAGTTACGAAAGTATGAATGGAAATAAACACTTCCAAACCCCCCAGTGACTCCATACATCGTGTGTGTGTGTGTGTGTGCCAGACCAAAATGCTTCCCATCATTCGCATAACTATATAAAAAATCGTGTTTAATTTAACTACATATTTCAAAAACCTTAAATTACATGTGGATCAGTCACTCCTTATTTGACACACTTATAGTGTAATACTTTGGCCATCCCACCTGGGCACATGGAGGCCCACGGTAACTCTCACGGGCAACATACGCACGAACACACAAGTAATGATATGAACCCTTCCAGGCTTCACTATCATTATCATGTTATGTTCATCGTGCTTTGTATCTTGGTAACTAGTCATAGTATCAATACATGACAGTGTTATTAGCATAATATTGTAACTTTTACCCTACAGTTATTGTTGTAAATCATGGACAGGAAGGATACATAAATTGTAATATCAAGTGTATGGTTCGCTCAAAGCCACCCCAAGTCAGACAGTGCGTCACACAAAGTTACACTGTGTGTGTGTGTGTGTGTGTGTTCTGTAACATTAAGCTTCATCCTTAGTAGGAAAGAAGTTTCGTAAAGAGGTTTCTCCCATTCGTCATTGTGAGCATCGTCCCAGAGCACATTGTTTCCATCAAAACCATGTTTCATCCTTATTTCCCTTCTTCCGTGTAACTATATCCATATGGCTAAGTGCTTGCTTTTCATTTCTTTATTTACCAAAATAAAGTGGATCAGTTACTAGTTATTTAACACATGCATGCACTTAGAGCATCAAGATTGTGTTGTAGGCATGACTATTGGTTAATTGAAACCCCAAAAATATTTTTCACATTTATTATGCATAAACATTGTAAACATATCTATGTGATTATTGTAGTATATAAAATATATTTAATGTCTGGACAGATTCCCAAGAGTTATGCATATTAATGCATAGATTTTGTAAGCATATTTATGCGAAGTGACGTAAAACCACATAGTAAAATACCTGGACAAATTCCCGAGAGTTAGGAAACGAAGTCTATGTGGCCCCAACGAGGTTACACCAGAGAGCTAACTCCCCCGCCACCCCCTACAAGGCACCGTCGTGGGCGGAGATTTAATTCTTGACCACAGGTTAATACCGTGTCCAACCTCCATCTGCTGCTATAACTTCATGCAATCTGGTGGGCATGGAATCTACCAGATTGCTGCAGATGTTCGGCCTCCTCCTTATTCCCTCCCACACATTATGTGCATGTCTCCGCACTGCCTCCCTCGTTTTCTCCTCAACATTCAATTCAACAACCATATGCGCCCATAGATTTTCTATTGGATTACAATCGGCTCCTTTAGGGGACCACTCCAATAGAATAATCTGCGGGTGCGCCTCAAACCAACGCTTGACTGCCTGACTTGTATGTATTGGACTGTGGTCTTGCACCATACATATAGGCTGTGGGTCTGGTATGGCATATGAGTTGCTGGAAGGATGGTTAGCAGTCCTGTTGAACTGACAGGTACACAAAATAGAAAGCTCACAACCAAACTGTAAGAAAACCCATGGACAATGAGACATTAGTAAAATATACTAGGTCATTTTAGCGCGTGCACACGCATTATATACAGACCTATTGGTCCTTGCGAGGCTGTTTGGTTATGCTCGGCTAACTACTTTGCTAGGGTGAGGGAATATATATATATATATATATATATATATATATATATATATATATGTAATATTCAGAAATTTCAGAGTAATTTCGAATGCCCCGCCATTAGCGGTACTGAGCGTTCAAGGTCGTCTGAGGGAAGAGAGCGCTCCCCGCACATAGTGGGAGATTGCGGAACTAGGCCTATATGATATTAAATGTAATTTACCGGATTAATAATGATGCGATTCATGAAGTTAAGGGACTATTATTGAATTTGAAATTATTATAGATCGTTTAGCAGTCTGAATAATGTTAAAGGGTGTCCCAAGGAGTTATTAGTTAGGCGGAAAATAGGTCACGTAGGCCTAAGCTAACGCCTTGAGAGGACACGAGGCGGGCTCTCTCTCAGTCCCGGATAGCACTCACACGAACAAGACGTCCCTGCGCGTCTGTCCCAGAAATAGTCACGTGGCCTAGTCACCTGTGCTGAAATATTGCAGTATAACAAGTAAGTCTCATTCGATCTCAGACAGGGTTAGATAGGGCAGTGATAAAGTAAACTAGAGCTAACAGTGAGTTCATTTCAGGGTTTCCGTGAGAACCCACTTGACTGGAGTTGACCTGGAGTTAACTGCGAGAGATTGACTGCCGTTTGAGACTGCCGTGGATGATTGAGGGTGGCGATTGTCGCCATTGGACCGAGCAAAGTAGGCCTGTCACTGTTTAGCGGGGTAGCAAAGGATCTCTTGAGTGAACGAGTGCTCCCGACAACTAAACGACCCGGGACCAGCAGTGGGTGATCAGTTCTTACCACTCCGGGCACATCACCACGTGTCCCGAGCTGCTAGCGAAACCCTCTTGCTAACGGGACGCTAAAGCTTCTCTCAACTGTACAAGGTCTGATTGGCTCACTCCCGTCCGCTTTATGGACGCACTGGGAGTACACTGAGGCTATCTGAGTAGACTAATGGTCACACACTGAGACCGTGAGTCTAGGTCTCTAGGAGATACCTGGAGGAACATTTTCCCTCCCTTATTACGGGTGTAATTTAATAGTTTCTAGATAATTTTGATAATATTGTTTTGAATGTTTGTGCCATCAAGTGGAACCAGAGTGATACTGTGATTTGATTCTTTTAATGCCTCTGATTGTTCTTCATAATTCTGATCTCAGGTATAACCTTGTTCCCCAGAGTAGTGGTTAGGTTAGGTTAGGAAGTGTGCATCTGTTGGGGTGCTATAATTTTGTTGAGTGCCCTTAAGGCCTATTCATTGTAGAGTAATTAATTTCATATTTTATTACCATTTCCTTAGTGACTGATATAATTTTGTTGAGTGCCCTTAAGGCCTATTCATTGTAGAGTATTTAATTTCATGTTTTATTACCATTTCCTCAGTGACTGATATAATTTTGTTGAGTGCCCTTAAGGCCTATTCATTGTAGAGTATTTAATTTCTCATTTTTATTACCATTCCTCAGTGACATATAATTTTGTTGAGTGCCCTTAAGGCCTATTCATTGTAGAGTAGTTAATTTCTTTTTTTGGTACCTAAGTGACTGATATTATTGTGTGAAAGCCTTTAAGGCCTGTTTCATGTGTGCACGGAACAGTTCTTAATACTTCAAATTTATTGTTGCCTGAGGTTCTAATAATTTTTATATCATGTATAACTTTTATTCCCCAGAGTAGTGTTTTAAGTTCAAGTTAAGAGGTGCGCATATTGGTGTACCATTATTGGATTGTGTTTGTTGTGTTGGAGGGAATATAAGTGTCTAAATGTAACAGTGTGTCTCATTCATCCCAGTCACAGATGCTATCCTTCCACGGGTCACGGACAATTTATTTTGTTTAGTAGTTTAAGTGTTCTTGTGCTGGTTCGGGATTTTTCTCAAAGGGGCGCTTCCACTGCCATTACCATCTATTAATTTTAAATAAACCCCAAGTCAAGTGAGAAATTAAAGTCCAGTAAATTCCGACCGGTTACATATATATATATAAATATATATATATATATATATATATATATATATATATATATATATATATATATATATATATATATATATATATGTATATATATATATATATATTTATATATATATATATATATATATATATATATATATATATATATATATATATATATGTATATATATATATATATATATATATATATATATATATATATATACATATATATATATATATCATATAACATTAATTTAACTCTTCTCAATAAATGCAAGGATGTTGTACCGTGAGAGTTACCGTGGGCCTCCATGTGCCCAGGTGGGATGGTCAAAGTATTACACTTTAGGTGTATCAAATGAGGAGTGAC
The DNA here is from genome assembly GCA_958450375.1 of Homarus gammarus. Lineage (NCBI taxonomy): Eukaryota > Metazoa > Arthropoda > Malacostraca > Decapoda > Nephropidae > Homarus > Homarus gammarus. The sequence continues at coordinate 615,706 of CAUDMG010002415.1, read as the reverse complement.
TGATCCACATATAATTTAAGGTTTTGAAATGTGAAGTTAAATTAAACACGATTTTTCATATAGTTACGCGAATGATGGGAAATAAAAAATATAGATGGGGTGTGGTGGAATCATCGTGGTTTGGCCACAAGCGCTGTAAAAGACATGTGGATTCACTGGGTGGTTTGGAAGTGTTTATTTCCATTCATACTTTCGTAACTACAAGCTATGGTAATTTTTTTCTTCGTGTTCATATATACTGAAGATAGTGCAGAGTATACAATGCCATATACAATATTTATACATAATATCATCTATACAGCCGTACTATGACTGTGTTGTTACTGTGTTGTTCGTGGGTGTGGTGTTAGAGTGGGCCCCCGTCCAGAAAGGACACTACTAACCTCCAGCACCAACCCAGGTGGGCTAGAGAATATGGTTTCCGAGTGTACATCACAAGGGATGACCCAGGTGGAGCTGAAGCACTCTCTTTTCCCTACTTAATGATTTGGAACAAATAGTCAAACACCCTACACACGTTCCTGATCTACACGATCAACTTGCTAACATTCTTAATCTTTGTTTTACCTCTAACCCCTCACACTATTCATACTCAATTTCTGCCCCCTTAGGTTCTTCTGATCATAACCTTATTTCTATTACATCAAACTGGGCACGACAGGGTGGTATGAGTTCATTTATCTCATCTTCTACCAAAACTTTCACATTACAATCATAGTCTGATCGCTCTTGCTCTCTTGCTTGCAGGGTGAGAGATAGGGCATATCGAGCTATGAAACTATGTCCTTCTCCTTTTATCCACACCTCTTTCATTACTTCTAGGAATCGTTTTAAGGCTATTCTTCGTAGGGCCAAGCGGAATTTCATAAAAAGAAAGACGGCTGTCCTGACTAATTCTTCCTCTAGTAAATCCTTGTGGTCCTTAACCAAAAACATCTTTAACAACTTCTGCACTCCTTTTTTTCCTCCTCTCTTCCGACCTAATGAATGTATAGCCAACTCTCCCACTCCCAAAGCCAATCTCTTTGGCACCTTATTCTCCTCTAACTCCAACGTAGACGATTCCCACTCTATCCCTCCTACCCCTGCTCCTCCTACTGAACCTATGCACTTTCCTATGATCTTCACTCGCAGGGTTGCTGGTGCGTTATCCAGGTTGGATGTGAGTAAGGCGCATGGACCAGACGGAATACCCTCTCGTGTTCTGAGGGAGTGTTCTGAAGTTCTGGCCCCTGTGCTTGCTTGCCTCTTTCGCCTCTGCCTCAAAACCCAAACTTTTCCTTCTTCTTGGATGCATGCATTGGTTCAGCCCATCCCGAAGAAGGGAAACTCTTCCAATCCCTTTAACTATCGCCCAGTTTCCATAACTTCATCCCTCTCTAAGATTTTCGAAACTATCTTGAACTCCCATTTTCTCCGTCACCTTGAACGCCTTTCTCTTTTGTCGGATCACCAGTATGGTTTTCGCCAGGCGAGGTCTACTGGTAATCTGCTCTCCTATTGTACCCGTCTTTGGTCATCCTCTCTTAGGGATTATGGGGAAACTTTCATCGTGGCCCTTGACATCTCCAAAGCATTTGACAGGGTATGGCACAAGTCTTTGCTATCTAAACTTCCCTCTTTTGGTTTCTCTCCCCAACTTTGTTTTCTCACATCTAGCTTCCTTGAGAACCGATCCATGGTAGTTGTTGTCGATGGATCGATCTCTCGTTTTTCTACCAATAGTGGTGTCCCAGAGGATTCTCTTTCACCTACTCTCTTCCTTCTTTTTATCAACAAATTGTATCCATTCTTACGCTCATGATTCTACTCTTCACTCTTCTTCACATTTTCCCCTTCCTCCTAACTCTCAAACTAGATCTGTTTCAAGAGCTGATATCATTACTTCTATCAATGCGGATCTGTGCAGCATCTCTGAATGGGGAGGTGCAAACTTGGTTAAATTTATTAGTAATAAAACTCAATATATACCAATTACACTTTCTAAATTACATGATCTCCCACCAATTACATTTCAGGACGCTATCATCCTGCCAAATTCTGAAATAAATATGGTAGGCCTCACTATTTCCTCCAATATGTCCTGGAAATCACACATCCTTAATATAGCTAAAGCTGCCTCCCGGAAGTTGGGAATGCTGTACAGGTGCCGTAGTTATTTCACTCCTGAGCAGTTGCTACAAGTATATAGGGGATTCATTCGTCCTAACTTGGAGTACTGCTCTCATATCTGGTGTGGCTCTTCTTCTGTCCAATTGCTAGATAGGGTGGAATCAAAGGCATTTCGTCTTATTAAATTTCCTCATTTAGGCGTCAATCTCTCTTCCCTTTCTCTTCGCCGCAATGTTGTTTCACTCTCTTTTTTTTACAGGTACTTTAACGGACATTTTTCGGTGGATTTGGCATCCTGTGTACCGCCAGCAGGGCCGTGGGCTCGTAACACACGTCTGCCGGCGGTGCCCACCGTTTCTCTGTGGATATCGGTCACACGAGAATAACCCGTTTTAGTGCCTCCTTCTTTCCTCACACAGCTAAACTGTGGAACACTCTACCTTCATCTGTGTTTCCATACTTACACAACCTGTCTCACTTTAAAAAACTGGTTTTCCGGCATCTTCGTGGTGTAGATTAACACGGTATAACGCTTTTCTTCTCTATATTCAATTTCTTTCTGTTCTTATTTTTTGGCCCCCCCAGGCTCCGTTGTGGGTCGTTTGACCTGTGCCTGGGTGTGCTAATTCCCGTAAAAAAAAAACAAAAAAAAACGTTGCAACACCTGAAGCAGACCAACAGTCAGAGGTATGGTAAGCTTGAAGAACTCTGTGGACTAAACAATAAGACTCACACCCCTCCCCTTCTTTAACGATCTCATTAATGGTGACGCAGCTAAGCAATCAAACAACCATTTCGCAGCTATATGCCTGACGCTCCCCGGGCTTGACACAACCAGTCAACCAGCTTACCTTCCAGCCCCCTTTCCCACTGACTTAGTAGAAGAATTTGAAGTAGCAAAACGTCTGCAAAGCTATATGTTTTGCCTGGCGTTATGTTAAAATTATGTGTGATTTTTTTTTTTACATGATTTTATGCTAGTGATATCTATGGCAATAACTTTTTTGTACATTATGTCAGCACCTTGTACGGCAATAATTTTTTTTTTTTACATGATGTTTAGTTAGAACAATCTAAGAGTATTCAATAACGTTAACATCATCTCTGGTTAGCACAAGAGGGCATTTCAGTGATTGAGCTGAAAAAAAGATTCGGCAAATTGAATCTGAAACACAACGAATCTGTACATAAAATCAATATTTAAAATAAGTTACATGATTAGATTTCTCATATAATGGTCCACCTATTATATGTGTATTTTTCTTTCATGTTAATACTCCTCATAAGATACAAAGTAAAAGTTAATATGATAGTGTAAGATAAAATGTGGTAATTGATGCAATTGCTTTCAATACAACCAAAATTGTTTGTTACAATATCTTGAAACAAGTGATTAGCCTAATTCTTGGTTTTGAAAAGTGATTGTTCAGATCAACAAAAATAGCAGACATGAAATATGATAGACGGCTGCAGAAAGACCAGAAAAGTTATATGCAGTATGTTAGCAATGATGACTTTGACCTTTGACTTTCGAGCAGTAATACCGGTAACCAATCTATTTTCAAATCGACCAGTCTAAAATTGTAAGATAATCTGCAATATACTCGAACTAACAAATCTCAGCTTAACACCACATAGACACAAAAACAGACAGTCCCTTTCACACACACACACACACTCACACATACACACACACACACACAGGCAGTGAGGTACCAGGGTTCTGTCTCCACATTCCAACATCTCACCTGCCGTGTTCCCCAGGGGACTAAGATGGGACCACTGTGCTTCCTAATACTGATCAACGACGCTCTGTCGGACACTCCTCTCAGGCGGAAGTACGTGGATGATTTCACTGTGGGGGTTATAGTGGACAACACCTCACCGGACTACTCATCGCTACAAGTCACCCTGGACAGGCTACAGGCATGGACTACGGAGAACAAGGTCACCATCAATCACACCAAAACCGTAGTCATGCACAACAACATCGCTACCACTCCAGTGCAAGCTCCAGCAGTTACAGTGGGTGCCCATCCTCTCCAGTTAATGTAATCTGCCTAACTCCTGGGTGTAACTATAAACCACAAACTGGACTGGAAGACCCATGAAAACAACACTATCAAGGCAGCCTCGTACCGACTCTACATGCTACGACGACTCAGGTCACTTGGGGAACCCACGCCAGAGCTGAGGACTATCTACAACGCACTTATACTCCTAAAATTAACGTATGCGTCACCAGACTGGCCGTCTTCTCTCAATTCTACCCAACAACGTCAGCTAGAGAAGGCACAGAAGAGGGCCTACAGAATCATGCTCGGTGCAGACTACTCCGGCTACAACACCGCTCTCTCCACCCTGTAAATGCTATCCCTCAGTGACCACCACCACGCACTAGCAGTGGTTTGCAGTGGACTACTGCACCATCCTCGTCATTGCCACTTACTACCACCTGCAGTCCCCCGCCCACCTCGCGCAGTCCACTGCTACAACAAAATTCAGCCCACAAGAGCCCACACTGATAGATATAAGAATAGCACCATCCCATCTATTATTAAAATAATAAGCAGCTCCTGAATTATGTCCTGTCCTCCCATATAACTGAATTAAGTAAGTTGTCTCATAAATTGTAGTCATCTGCACCAGGGCTGCATCAAGACAATCTAGAGCCCCGGACACTTTATCGAAAGAGGCCCCCCTTACCCCATCCCCCTACTTTTTCAGGAAAAAGAAAGACATTATAAATTTCTAGTAAAGGTAGTATATTTAATGTTGTGTTTTTTTTTAATTCAACTTATAAAATAATAAACTATAGGGCCATTTCAAGTGTTTTCTCTTTAACTTTAAAGTTGCATACATTTATTACCAGCAGTCGTACTTAGATTACTCAGAAACAAAAATTGACCTTTTAATAAAATGAAATTTGACAAAATTGTAGTAATCAGAATGCCTGATTTTTTTTTTTTTTAGTTTAACAAATTTATTGACAAAGCTTGGAGTACAGTTTGCCTATTCTGAGTAATTCAGTCAGGTCTTGACACTGAGGGTGGTATCACTTCTCACTGCCACGCAGGACAGAGGTTCATACATAAAGAAATACATCATTTATTGGAAGAAACAACTATATCTAGATGAAGTACTTAATAGATGTATTTAACTAAGAGTTAGCCTTTCGAGCTTTCATAGCAGCAAACTGGGAAACCACATCTTCAAAGTCAATCACACATGTTAGATCGCTTTCAATGGACATGATAGTAAAGTAGTTCAGCTTATCTTGGTTCATTGTAGCACGCCTTTCACTTTTCACCAGTTTCATTTTTGAGAAGCTGCGTTCTGCTTCACACACTGTGACATGCAACGACAGAAACATTCTCAAGGATATGCTGACATTTGAAAAAGTTACTTCCAAATTCTGATGTTTTATGAACTTGAGCATCAACAGTGGTGAATCCATTTTTTTCTTTCAATCTGATCATAAAAATTTTCAAATTCATCATGACAATCAGAATCAAAATCATCTCTGTAAGCCATTTAGCAAAATTGTGATAGATTGTGTTGGGCCTTTGCCAAAGACATGCAGGGGAAATAGTTATTTGTTAACTATTATGTGTACTTCAACTAGGTTCCCAGAAGCAATTCCTTTAAGGAGTATTCATACCAAAAATATTGTGAGAGAATTAATTAAGTATTTTTCATGGGTAGGATTGCCAGAAATTATTCAGTCAGACCAGGGAAGTAATTTTACTTCAATTATGTTCAAGAAAATTTTGATGGGTTTACGCGTAAATAAAAAATTGTCAAGGGCTTATCATCCTCAGTCACAGGGATATTGGGAAAGATTTCATCAGACACTTCAGTTTCCCCTCAGCGTGTGTGTAGGGTGGGTGTGTGGTGGACCACCTGTGATCTTTTTTAAGATTAAGGTGGTACACACTGGTATTAGAGGTACAGTATTCTCACAGGGTGTTACTGAATATTAGGTGTTCTTCCTAACACTATGACTTGGAGGATTGCCTTAACCGATAGGTCAACAACTGCAAATATGTTGCCTGTATAACAAGTGAACTAATGCGTCGTGGGTTGAGTACTGGGGAGTGGGTGTGTAAGACCCCAGCCAGGCAGGCCTACCCCCGCGGTCACCCCCGGCCATGTTGTGAAAGTCTGTATGAACAAACCCCCCTTATATGGTGCCACGCTGGATAGATCTTTTGAAACTAAAATTTACTTTGCTACTGTATCTAACCAGAAAAACGGATATGCTATTAAGAACAAGCGTAGTGTAATAAAAGTGCTTATAAACTGAGAACACTCCTATTACCTTAGCCCCCCCCCCCCCGACACCACACTCCCTCCGCTCCCAGGAGGCCCTCCTACCCTCACACCGTTGATGTCAGGCTCCCCTCTCCCCTTGTCCTATAAGAGGGTTTACGCCTCAAGGACATCGCTGGCCTACATATCGCCTCTCTGCCCCAGTGTATATGACCTAGATTCCATCTAAATCTAACCATGGCAGGAGTCATCGCTGGGCGGCGCTCTGTCGATGTCCCTGATGAAGAAGATGAGGAGGACAGTCATGGCGACACTGAAGCTGGCTTTCAGAAGTTTAAGACACGTCAGCAGAAACGCAAAATGAGGACCCCAGGGAAGGAAGCAGAGGAGAGCCAATAGGGGCATCCCCCCCCCCTCCCATTGCTCCCCGGGCTAAGTACATGCGCCTTACCTTCCCCGAGAACGCAACCAATTTGATGAAGATTAATTGGTTGACTGCCCTGAATAAGGATTATGGCACGGCTAAGCTGAATGTTGTCGTGCCAGGTAACACCCCTCGTTTTGTCTATGTAGGCCGAGAGGAGACGGATGCTATCCAACGCTTCATTGATGGAAAGGTCGGCTCAATACAGCTTATTAAGCGAGATGAACCTGTTCGACCCCAAAAAATGAAGGAATACCTTGTCACCCACTTCCCCAAGGGTATTCCTCCCAAGAGAGCTCTGTCACTTCAGGGCGTCCACAGAGCAAGAAGACTTTATAAGGATGGTGCACAACTTAGTAGGATCATCATTGTTTGGAAAAGGAAGGACCCACCTCCTGAGGAGTACCGTTTCTTTGGCAGCACGTACGGTACCCCTAGTAACATCAGTCGGTGGACTCCTCCCCCTGTGGTGTGCTACAACTGCTTCGGGGTCAATCATGTGGCGAAATATTGTCACAAGCCAGCCACCTGCGGCTTCTGTGCAGGAATGCATAGCACAAGCAGCTGCCCCATCAAGGAAGGTGCCTCTCAGGAGGGGAGAGAGCAGGACTCCCCACTTGAGTGGCAGTGTGCCAGATGCAGGAAGAAGGATGTGACGGCCTCGCATCCAGGTTGCCTTGGGAGCCCGCCTCTACCCACAATAGCGGTCACACTCAGTGACGCCAACGCCAACACTACCGGGTCGCCTCCAACGCCTGAAATCAACAGCAACACCTCCCCACCCAGGGGGTAGTGTCTCAGGTCCAGTGTGGAGGGTGTGACGGCCTTGCACCCCAGTTGTCCTGGGAGGTCGCCTCCATCCACAATAGCAGTCCCACTCAGTGATGCCAATGCGGCCGGATCGCCTCCACCACCTGAAGTCAACAGGCACAGTGACTCTCCTTCGTTAGCCAATGCAGGTCAGGTTAAAGCCTGCCAAGTAAGTGTACCAGTGAACAATGACAATGATAGTGTTAGTGGAGCTTCTGAAGGAGCTGGTGCCTCCTCTCATAATGATGCCAACTTGAGGGTGAGTAGCCAGAGGGAGACCAATAGTGATGGAAGCATGGATGGGGAGAATGAGCCCCAGACTGCCAGCGTGGTCTCTATAATAGTCCCAGGTCTGAAGACTGTCCATGACCAAGTACGTTTTCCATTGTTTACGGGAAGGAACTCTCGGGACTGATAAAGGAACCCGCGTATAGAAATCCTACTGGAATAAGGACTGTGAAGAACATTATCAGGAAATCCAGAGGTACAGAACTTGGAATGGTCAGCTTATTAGTCAGGTTGATCTATGAAGCCAGCGTGCGACTCTCTACGCTAAATTCAAGGTGGGAAAAGTAACACGAACGCTTAGGTTCATTTCATGGAACATCCGGAGTGTTAATCGCAGAATTAGTGATCTACAATGGTTTGTTACAGTTTTTGACATTGATGTAATTGGTTTACAAGAACCTTACACGTCCAGCACCCAGAAGAAAGTTGCACCCAGGATAGCTGGGTTTACAGCATATAATAGTGGAGCAGGAAGTGGCCTGCTCTCTTATGTAAAGAATGGTCTGGTCTGAAAATGGATTAAAACTCACAATGATGAAAGTATTCACTATCAATAATTTACAGTAAAGACAGCAAACAGTCAATTTTCGCTGTATAACATCTAAGTTCGGTGTAATGAACTGCGAGCGGATGTGTTACCAAAGCCATCAGGTAAAAATGCTATGCTGTTTATGGGTGACTTTAACTCTCGTCACACTGTCCTCGGTGATGTCCAGTATAACTCTAATGGGAGGGTGTTCGTGAATTACATCAATAATCATAATATCACTGTATACGACACAGACAAAGTGACACATCTGATGGGGGGCAGACTTGATTATGTGATTGGGTATAACCTAGTAGACAGTAATGTCAAGGCTAAGGTCATCTCAGACCACCTAGTCAGTGATCATTATGTAATACTTACTGAGTCCACTGTTGCTGATGTCAAGTGTGAACCCCATCCTAAGCTCAGAATTAACATCCCAGATAATCTTAAACTGCACTTCAAGGCCTACATCCACAGATGGTATGTTGGATATACTGTACACCTGGTTCAGTGGATGAATTTTGCTGTGATCTTGTAAATGTCATTACCACATATTATACCATTTGGGTTAAATCAAGGAGGAAGGGGGGCAGCAATAAACCACCTCTGTGGACACATGACCCCATCCTCACCAAAGAAGGAGAGAATGTAAAACAGCTTGCCAACACTAGTGATAACCTCTTGGCATTCCTCAAAGCTAACAGAGAATTTCGTGAACTCAAAGGTCAGGTGAGAAACACCTATTGGGAACAATTCTTACAGGGGACTAATAGAACAACCACTCTAGCAGAAGTGTGGAACAAAATTAGAGCCATTACCAAGTCACCCACCCCATTCCAGCTTCATCACAGCCCTGCAGAATATGCTGACATGATATTAGACCAATGGTCTAGTCACTCTAGTGTGTCACAAATCACTTCCCTGCCTCCTGACATACAACAATATCTTAACACCATACACATTAATAGGGGTTTCAATATTGAAATAGCTTGTTCCTCACCAGACCTTACCGACCAGTTTCCTATAACCCACCACGAACTAACAACAGCACTAATGAAAGGTGAGTCATCCTCCCCTGGTGAGGATGGCATGACCTATAACACCCTGAGATTGTTGAATGAGATCCCTAACCATCCACTGCTTGACCTGTATCAAATAAGCCTCACACAGGGTATTCTACCTAAGACATGGACTCATGGAAACATAGTTCCAATCCCTGAAGCTAATTCTCCAAACTTCAGGCCAATTTCACTCACATCCTGTATGTGTAAATTCCTTGAAAGAGTTGTTCTAAACCGTCTCATGTTTCAAGTCAAAGACAAACTCGCCCCTAATCTGTACGGGTCCATGCCCGGGCGAAGCACATAGACATGCTTTGCAGAATATCTTTTTCACTCAAAAGATAACACACAAACAGCCTTCATAGACCTTAAATCAGCCTTTGATGTTGCTAATAGAGACATTATAGTTGAGCAACTAGCTAATTTTGGCATCCAAGGTAACCTCCTGACATGGATAAAGGGTTATCTGTCCAACAGGTATGCCAGTGTTCTGTTTAGGGGAGTTAAAAGTACCAGAATGAGATCATTTGAGCTTGGCACGCCTCAGGGAGGAGTGTTAACTCCTATGCTCTTTAATATACTGATGCACAAGCTTTTTTTTTTTTTTTTTTTTTTTTTACGGGAATTAGCCAACACTGGCACAGGTCAAACGACCCACAACGGAGCCTGGGGGGGCGAAAAAAAAGAACGGAAAGAAATTGGAAATATAGAAAAAAAGGTTATACTGTATTAATCTACACCACGAAGATGCCGGAAAAGAAGCTTTTTAAAGTGAGACAGATTGTAAGAACATGGAAACACAGAAGAAGTCAAAGCATTCCACAGTTTGGCTGTGTGAGGAAAGAAGGAGGTACTATAACGGGTTATTCTCGTGTGACCGATATCCACAGAGAAATGGTGGACACCGCGGGCAAGACGTGTGTTACGAACCCACGGCCTTACCGGCGGTACACAGGATGCCAAATCCCCTGAACATTGCCCGTTAAAGTACCTGTAAAAGAGAGAGAGTGAAGCAACATTGCGGCGAAGAGAAAGGGGAGAGAGATTGTCGACTAAAGGAGGAGAGTTAATAAGACGAAATGCCTTTGATTCCACCCTATCTAATAGTTGGACAGAAGAAGAGCCACCCCAGATATGAGAGCAGTACTCCAAGTTAGGACGAATGAATCCCTTATATACTTGGAGCAACTGCTCAGGAGTGAAGTAGCTGCGGCATCTGTACAGCATTCCCAACTTTCGGGAGGCTGCTTTAGTTATACTAAGGATGTGTGATTTCCAGGACATATTGGAGGAAATGGTGAGGCCTAACATATTTATTTCAGAATTTGGGGAGATGATAGCGTCCTGAAATGTAATTGGTGGGAGATCGTCTACTTTACAGAGTGTAATTGGTAAATATTGAGTTTTATTACTATTGAACTTAACCAAGTTTGTATCTTCCCATTCAGAGATGCTGCACAGATCCGCGTTGATAGAAGTAATGATATCAGTTCTAGAAACAGATCTAGTTTGAGAGTTAGGAGGAAGGGGAAAATGTGAGGAAGAGTGAAGAGTAGAATCATCGGCGTAAGAATGGATAGAATTAGTTGTAGTGTGAAGTAAATCATTCATAAAAAGAAGAAAGAGAGTTGGTGAAAGAACAGAACCCTGTGGGACGCCACTATTGGTAGAGAAAGAGCGAGAAATCGATCCCTCGACAACAACTGCCATGGATCGATTCTCAAGGAAGCTAGAGATGAGAGAACAAAGTGGGGGAGAGAAACCAAAAGAGGGAAGTTTAGATAGCAAAGACTTGTGCCATACCCTGTCAAATGCTTTGGAGATGTCGAGGGCCACGACAAAAGTTTCCCCATAATCCCTAAGAGAGGATGACCAAAGATGGGTGCAATAGGAGAGCAGATCACCAGTAGATCTTGCCTGGCGAAAGCCATACTGGTGATCCGACAAAAGAGAAAGGCGTTCAAGGTGACGGAGAAAATGGGAGTTCAAGATAGTTTCGAAAATCTTAGAGAGGGATGAAGATAGGGCAATGGGGCGATAGTTAGAAGGATTAGAATGGTCACCCTTCTTCGGGATGGGCTGAACCAAGGCATGCTTCCAAGAAGAAGGAAAAGTTTTGGTTTTGAGGCAAAGGCGAAAGAGGCGAGCAAGCACTGGGGCCAGGGCTTCAGCACACTTCCTCAGAACACGAGTGGGTATTCCGTCCGGTCCATGCGCCTTACTCACACGCAACCTGGATAACACACCGGCAACCCTGCGAGTGGAGATTATAGGAAAGTGCATAGGTTCAGTAGGAGGTGCAGGGGTAGGAGGGGTAGAGTGGGAATCGTCTAAGGTGGAATTAGAGGAGAATATTGTGCCAAAGAGGTTGGCTTTCTCAGGGGGAGAGTTGGCTATAGAGTTATTGGGACGGAAGAGGGGAGGAAAAGAAGGCGTGCAGAAGTTGTTACCGATGCTTTTAGCTAAGGACCAGAAGGATTTTCTAGAGGAAGAATTAGTCAGGACAGCAGTCTTTCTTTTAATAAAATTCCGCTTAGCCCTACGAAGAATAGCCTTACAACGATTCCTAGAAGTAATGAAAGAGGTGTGGGTAATAGGAGAAGGAGATAGTTTCATAGCTCTATATGCCCTATCTCTCACCCTACAAGCAAGAGAGCAGGAGCGATCAAACCATGATTGTAATGTGAAAGTTTTGGTAGAAGATGGGACAAATGCACTCATACCGCCCTGTATAACCCCAGCAATGCTGTCAGCACATACTGAGGCATCCCGAGTGGAAAAGCAGCATTCATCCCAAGGAAAGTCGGTGAAGAATTCTCGCAAGGATTGCCAGCTTGCCCTCCGATAGTGCCATAGTTGACGTTTAGAGGGAGGTGGGGGAGGTGGTCGTGCCCAGTTTGATTTAATAGAAATAAGGTTGTGATCAGAAGACCCTAAGGGGGCAAAAATTTAGTATGAATAGTGTGAGGGGTTAGAGGTAAAACAAAGATCAAGAATGTTAACAAGTTGATCGTGTCGATCAGGAATGCGTGTAGGGTGTTTGATTATTTGTTCCAAATCATTAAGTAAGGAAAAAGAGAGTGCCTCAGCTCCACCTGGGTCATCCCTTGCAGAGCCAAGCCACTCTCTGTGATGTACATTGAAATCCCCTAGGTAGAGGATCTCGGTCTTGGGGTGTGTGGATAGCAGTGACTCATGGCAAGAAGTGAGATAGTCAAAGAGTTCGAAATAGTTGGTAGAGTTGGGAGAACAGTATAGGAAACAAAGAAAAATAGTCACAGTAGGTAGAGATATTGCTGACATTCCAGGTCAGCCAAACGAAGCCATAATATGCTATACTGATGATATCTGCATTATGACACAAACTCAGGCTCCAAGCCTTGCTGGATGTATTTGCTCGGAGAACTGTTGAATGTGGTCTCATAATATCTGTTGACAAGACGAGGGTCCTCAATCTTCGTCCTGCTCACCCTCTGCCTCTTGACTATAATATTATCAGCATGCCCTTGGAAATATGTAGCTCCTATAAATATCTTGGAATTTGTATGAATGATGCAAACTTTGTCAGCAACCTTCGTGACAAACTAATGCAGCACATTAAACCCCTCAGAACCCTTGTTGGCAGGGGCTATGGAATTAACATCACCTATGCTAGTACTTTCTATCTTCACTTCATTCGTTCTGTAGTTGACTATCATGCTCTCCATCTTGTGACTATTCCGCCTAAACAACTCAACAGCCTTGAGGTAGTGCAAAATGAAGCCATGCGCATCATCCTAGGTTGCCCAAAAACAACCAGAATTGTAATCATGAGGAAAGACCTCGGACTGCCCTCCCTATCTGAGAGGATAGCTCTACTTAATACCATGTTTTGTGTCAAAGTTTTGAAGAACAATGGTTCTCAAACTACAGGTCAAACTGAGTTGATGTTCTTGTATGATATGGACACAAAGTAGTACCTTCAGCTGTGTATTATTATATTACTCTTATATTACTCCATTAATTATGTATAGTAAAGTATTATAGAACATGTATTAATTCTATGTAATATTCCCATTTATTGTGCACCATATTATGTATATAAATTATCATATTTATACTTTATGTATTCAGCTTGTGAATGCTGGCATCTGTACAGGCCAGCGCGCAGTAATACATAGATAGACAGACAGTGAAGACAGAGTCTTTGTGGTGTGGAAGCGAGCTCCTGGGTCCCTCGGTATATATCTCCCGTACGAGAATAGAACCTACTTTTAAGAGAACAAGTGTTTGTGTATACCCTCAGTAGTATAGAACATTTTGTGGGTATTCAAGACGAACGTCAGAGTTCTCTCTAAGTAATCCCGACCATCTCGCCAACCTTCCACAAAAGACTCTCTTTGGGGCGTGGCTTCAAAAAAGTGTTGCAGATCTCTTGAAACTGAATGTCCCAATCACCCCAGACGAACCTATTAATGCCATTCCTCCTTGGCTGGATATGTCAGTTCCTATTAATTACACTCCTGTTGGTAGTAAGCAAATGTTAAACACCGATGTGGTGAGATGTGTCACACTAGAAACTATTAACAGACACATAGAGAGTATTAAATCAAGTGAATGTTATGCTTTTACTGATGGTTCTGTGCAGACAAACACAGGTAGAACAGGCTGTGCAATTGTAATATATAAAGAAAAAGAGATGACAGTGTCAAACAAACAAAGGCTGAACAACTGGGCCAGCACAAAACAAACTGAACTAACTGGAATCTACTTAGCCACAGACTACCTCAAAGAAAATGGAGGTGGGGTGATATTCTGTGACTCTCAAAGTTCTTTGAAATCAATGAACAGCCCGTCAGGCTCTATGTCTAAAGTTGTATGTGATATTAAAAGGAATGTGATAACTGCCAATGAGAACAACTTTCGTATCGAATTTGTGTGGATTCCGTCCCATGTTGGAATCAGGTATCATGACCGTGCTGATAGACTGGCCAATGAGGCATGTAAGAAAGAAAATGTTGACCGTGACCTTGGCCTGTCCAATGCTGTAATTAAAAACATTCAAGTCAGAATCATGAACTCTGATCTAGAAGAAGTGAGAAATGCAGAGAGACCTGACAGTTGTAGCATTAGTAAATATGACAAGTTTTGTGACAAGAGGTACCAGTATGGCCAGCTTCGGGACAGAACCAGATAATGTGATGTAGTCGTGGCCAAAATTAGGCTAGGATACAAACACATCTGGCAAGTTAGTAGCGCTGTACCCATACCGGAACACTCAGCATGTAAACTTTGTGATAAACCTTTAAAGTATACACTTGAACACTATATTATTGAATGTGACACTGTCAAAGACTTCCGGCCACCTGACTTATTGTATCTTGAACTATGTAATTACTTCATTGAATCAGGTGTGCTTGAGGACATTCTTGCTGTTTATCCCAAATTTGCTAGCCCACACTCATAAGTCTTCAATTAGAATATGACTCCAATGTATGTGATCCACTGACCTATATATACTGCTAATGAATATGATGTATTTCCCTCTTTGTGTACGAACCTCTGTCCTGCATGGCAGTGAACAGTGGCATTACCCACATGAATCTGACCTATCTATAGTGTCAATGAATATGATGCAGTCTTTGTGTACGAACCACTGTCCTGTATGGTAGTGAAGAGTGACATTACCCACATGAATCTGACCGATGTATGTGTGTATATGTGTATGTATGTGCGTATGTGTGCATATGTGTATATATATGTACATATATATGTGTATGTACATGTGTATATGTATGTATATGTGTATGTGTGTGTGTACATGTACTGTCAATGAATATGATGCATCTCTTTGTGTACGAACCTCTTTCCTGCATAGCAGTGAACAGTGACATTGCCCATATGAATCTGACCTCTATACATTTATAGCTATTAATGAATATGATGTATTTCTTTGTGTATGAACCTCTGTCCTGCGTGGCAGTGAGAAGTGATACCACCCTCAGTGTCAAGACCTGACTGAATTATTCAGAATGGGCAAACTTTACTACAAGCTCTGCCAATAAATTTGTTAAACTAAAAAGAAAATCATACACTTAAGACCACCTTAAGGATTTTTTGTGAGGAATTGGGAAGAGATTGGGATGAGGTTGTCTCATTACCTTTGTTTACCTTAAGAGATGCTGTGCATGAGTCAGTAGGTTTCAGCCTCTTAGTACCCTCAAGGAGAAATGGCTTGGGAATAAAAACCCTCCATGTCTATTGATATATGTTTCAGAATTTAAAGATAGGTTGTTAAGAGTACGTGAACTGGCCGCGTAAAATTTGAAAGAATCACAGGGTGAGATGAAATTGTGGTATGACAAAGATGGAAGGTCAAGGGAATTTAGACCTTGTGAAAAAGTATTGGTGTTGCTACCACTGCAAGGAAATCCATTAAAAGCAAGATTCAGTGGCCCATGGGTAGTTGAAAAGAAATTGAGCGATGTGAATTATGTAGTAAACACTCAATTATGCCATATTAATTTGATGAAGCCATATTATGAAAGAAATACAGTGAGTGAAAACCAGAGTGAGGTGAACAATGAAGTGAACTGTGGATGTGTAGAGTTAGGAGATGAGGCGTTTCATGAACCTGACGATGTAAAGTTTAGTAGATGTGAGGATAAAATTCTGAAGAACTCTGTTGTGTTAAGTATGTTAGAGACTAAGCTTGATCACTAGACCATGATAAAAAAATGTGAAATTATAGATATTGTTAATGAATATAGATCTGTATTTTCTGATGCTCTCAGGAGAACTAATGTTATAACTCACAATATACGGGTAGAGAGTGTATCCCTTATTAAGCAACATCCGTATAGAGTAAATCCGAGAAAGACAGAAAATATGAAGAAAGAAATTGAATATATGCTTGAGAATGACTTGATTGAACCCAGTAACAGTCCATGGAGTTCGCCTTGTGTTCTAGTTCTTAGGCCTGATGGTGTTTCCTATAAATTTTGCAGATTATAGAAAGATAAATAATATAACTAAAACTGATTCTTATTCTATTCCTAGGATTGATGACTGTATTGACCTGGTTAGAGAGGCTAGATTTGTGAGTAAATTTGATCTGCTTAAAGGGTTTTGGCAGGTGGGTTTGACTGAGAGAGCGAAGGTAATCTCGGCTTCTGTTACAACGGATGGACTGTATCAATATAAAGTGTTACCATTTGGATTAAAGAACAGTGGAAGTTGTTTTCAGAGATTAGTTATTGAAGTATTGCGTGATGTTAATGGTTGTTCTGTTACATTGATGATATTATATTATATTCTGAATAATGAAAAGGTCATGTTTGTCTAATTAGAGAAATGTTTGATTGAGTAAATAAAGCAAATATCACTGTAAATTTGATGAAAAGTGATTATGTAAAAGCTACTGTAGAATACTTGGGATATGTTGTGGGTCAAGGTCAGGTACAACCAACTGATGCAAAAGTTAAGAGTATTGTAATGTTTCCAGCTCCTTCAGATAAGAAAGAGTTGTTAAGATTTTTAGTTATGAATGGTTACTACAGAAGGTTTTGTAAAAATTTATCTGCCACTGCATTACTTTTAACAACATTGTCGACAAAGAAAATGAAGTTTATTTGGGATGATCATTGTCATGATGCTTTTAATAAGATTAAGAACATGTTAATAAATGCTCCAATTTTCTCAACCCCAAATTATGAGAAACCATTCAATTTATATGTAGATGCTAGTGATGTTGGTGTTGGTGGAGTCTTGATGCAGGAGAAGCACGATATTGACCATCCAATATGTTATTTTTCTAAAAAAGTTTTTTTCTTATCAAAGGAATTATAGCACCATAGAGAAGGAAACTATAGCTTTGATTTCTAGTTTGAATAATTTGATGTTTATTTGAGGGGTTCGGGGAAACCGGCTTTTGTATTTACAAATAATATTCCCTTAGTGTTTTTGCATAAAATGAAAAATGCTAACCAACGTCTTATCTGTTGGAGTCTTATGTTACAAGATTATGATTTAGTTATTAGTCATATGAACGGTAAGTTTAATATTGTGGCCGATGCATTATCAAAAATTTCCTTCAGCCATGAGTCGACCTGAGGGATGACTCATGCTTTTTTGGGGAAAGGGGGTGTTATGTACTTATGTTTTCCTCAGTCATCCCATTAAGTGTCCCGTTTTCTCGTGACACCCTATCATCAGTGTGAATCTTAAAGTCTTCTTAAGATTATGATAAATGTTTTGTTATTCTGATTTGTGATATGTTTCAGTAACAGATATGATTAAAGAACATTAATATACGATTTTTTTAAACTTTTCAAAGTGAGAATATTGCAGTGGTTTAAATAAAGAGTGTAAACATAATGTGGATAAGTTAGTGAAATCGTATTGGAACAAGGGATGAAGCTCTCTCTTTCTCTGGATATTATTGGTGAAGGACATGGTATTTTGTATAGTGAAAAAACCCACAGGTTGTAAGGGTATTCCAGTGTTTTCTGGTTGTCATAAGGTACTATAGTTTATTTGTGAAGCATACACTGTTAGAAAATTCAATATTTTTTACATGTTTCTTCTGTATTTCCTGCCAGGAAAATGTAGAAATTTGAATTACTTTTTTTGTTCTGTAAAATATTTCAGACACTCTCTTTCTCTGTTTTAATTTGTTTAATTACACAGGACAACAAATTTTTTATAATTCCCAGTTGCATGAGATTTCTTTACTGTTTCTTACCATTTTTGATCTGCTGATTTCATATTTGAAACCAGTTTTGTTCTGCATGCTCCAGTTTTCATGAAATTTGAGGTTTTACATTCTAGCCGTTTGCGGTCAAATTAATTAATTACACGATTATGGTATCAATAGGGAGATATAATTTTGTCTGTTTTTTCTTTCAGATTTGGTCATGGCTACAAAGAGAAATCAATGTGTGAACAAACCTGATGCCTTCTGTTATATTTGTGGATACTTCACGCTTATTCGTCAGAGGCGCAATATAACATCGTTTGTGAGGCGCGGCTATAAAGCGTACTTCGGACTTACTCTTGGCGACCAAGACAAAAAATGGGCTCCACATGCTGTGTGTCATAACTGCGAAGAAATGCTGCGTGACTGGACAAAAGGAAAACGTAAGGGCTTACCGTTCGGAATTCCCATGACCTGGCGAGAACCGAAGGACCACACAACTGACTGCTATTTTTGTCTGATCAATACGAAGGGTGTTGGCAAGAAAAACAGACATAAAATATCGTATCCTAGTATCCCTTCAGCAATTCGACCTACTTTGCACTCTGATGAGCTACCAGTTCCAGTTTTTAATGAGTTGTCTCCAGCTGAAGAGGAGGGAAGCGACAAAGACCAAGAGAGTGAACATGAAACTCAAGAAATACTTGCAGATTCCGACGATTCTTCTGATGGTACACCAGAGTCATCAACCCCTCAGAAGTTTAGTCAGCCAGAGCTGAATGACCTTGTGCGTGATTTGGGTCTCTCCAAAAATGCAGCAGAAGTTCTAGCTTCTAGGTTGCAAGAAAAGGCTCTACTGAACCAGACCACAAAAGTTTCAGACTTCAGAAAGCGGGAACAGGATTTTGTGCCATTCTTTACAGAGGAGAATAAGTTTGTTTACTGTCATAATATCCCGGGTCTTCTCCAGGAATTAGGGATTCCATTGTATAGTCCAAATGACTGGCGATTATTTCTAGATAGTTGTAAGCGTAGCCTGAAGTGTGTGCTACTACATAATGGTAATGTCTATGCAGCTGTTCCAGTGGGTCATTCTGTGTGCTTACGAGAGGAGTATAATGACATTAAAACTGTGATTCACCTGCTAAAATACCATGAGCACAACTGGACAATTTGTGTTGACCTCAAAATGGTGAACTTCCTTCTTGGCCAACAAAGAGGATTTACAAAGTATCCCTGCTTTCTTTGCATGTGGGACAGCCGAGCTAGAGACAGGCATTGGAACCTGAAGGAGTGGCCCTTACGTGAGACTCTGGAAGCTGGTATGCCAAACATTGTCAATGATCCAATCGTCAGTCGAGAAAAGATCATATTTCCTCCTCTCCATATCAAGCTGGGCCTGATGAAACAGTTTGTCAGAGCATTAAATACTGATGGTGAATGCTTCCAACACATAGTCTCTGCTCACCCTGCTTTGTCATTTGAGAAGATAAAGGCAGGTGTGTTTGATGGACCACAAATTCGTGCACTTGTACGTGATCAAGACTTTTTCAGAAAGATGGACGACAAGGAAAGGGGTGCATGGCTTTCATTTGTGGCGGTAATGGAAAACTTTCTTGGTAATAAAAAGGCTGACAACTATGAAACCCTTGTAGCAACCATGTTGTCAGCCTTTCATGACCTTGGATGCAATATGAGTGTCAAACTCCATTTCCTATATAGTCATCTTGATAGATTCCCTGAGAACCTAGGGGCAGTAAGTGACGAGCAAGGCGAGCGGTTTCATCAGGATCTCAAGACCATGGAAGACCGCTACCAAGGGAGATGGGACAAACATATGATGGCAGACTACTGCTGGAGCATTAAACGAGAGTGCCCTGAGACATTTCACAAACGCAAGAGCTTCAAGCGCAAATTCCTACCTGGCTAAAATGTGATTGGGCTTTGTCTCCTCATAGTAACAAATTTCTTACCTAACAATGAGTTTTATACAAATTTCAACCTTTGTTTTAGATGGAACATGTTTCAAATTGTGTTGTTGAATAAATTTAGAATATGTAATATTTTATTGTTTATTACCCAGCTAATTTAATGACAGTTTAATGACATATTTTTCAAGATAGACGACGAGGTCAATAAGACGAAGACGAAATTTTGAAATTTCAAAATACCTTGATTGCAAAAAAACTAGAGCTTACAGAAAGAAACTAACTTCAGATATGAGATCAGCACACCCAAATTAGGTAGAATCAAGTGTTTATAGCAATGCAACAAAAACTTTGTTGACCAGTGTTATCAATATAAACTGACATTTTATCATACTATATACACTTCATGGTGCAAAGAACATTTAAAATTCCATGTTAATGCTGTTATTTCTAAATGTAATTACTGAATTTGCGGTTGGTGGTTGTTTGTGCTTCATGTTCGTCGTATGTCCGTGTCTGTTTACATTATTTCAAAGAGAACCAAATCATCATATAGGGGAGGGGGGGGGGGCGCTGGTGGAGTGGTATCGCTCTTGCCTCGCAAGCAAGATGTCACGGGTTCGATTCCCGGGCCGGCGGAAGTTGTTTGGACACTCTTCCTAGTCCCCTGGGTCCTTATTCACCTAGCAGTAATGTAGGTACCTGCTGCAAATCGAAAGTTGCAAATTCGTATTCAGGGACAAGTTGTTGGAGCATCCAATAAATTCCAACAATCTGTTAATTCAACAAATATTTTATATAAAAATATATACAGAATCTCTGTAAATTATACAGAAAATGTTTGGCATCTAGGAACACGACCCGAGTATGACTAGTCTTAGTCACCACGCCGGGTTTCCTTTCTCCATATCCTGGTTGTTGCGTCACCTCTTCCAACTCTTCCTCATCAGCTCCAGATCGAGGAGAGTTCAGTTCACTCTGGGAAGTGACCACACTTGGATTACCTATCCTGGAAACCTACGGCACAGTGACTACTTACCATCTTCTTCAATACTCAGCCCTACTCGTCAGACACTTCAGCACCGCACTTGAGTATTGTAATCCTATATTGCCTCCCACCTCCACTTGCTTCAGATTGTTGTATGTTGCAAAAATATGTATATACTGTTAAGCCAATGTTGTGTATGTTTAAGTTAAGTATGGTTAAGGGTAAATTATAGAAAGCTAGATATTTTGTTAAGGAATTTATTTTACTTTATTATACACAACAAAAACTCGCATCCTTTGTCTAACCTTTTATAGTCCGATTGTCTTTGTTTGTCTAGTTTTTTATTGTTGTTGCCTGTTGGGATCTGGGTAGACTTTTAACTATATTCTAAACCATTTTCTAAATCCCCAATTCGTAACAAATGGCGACCGTGACAGGACACGACCTTAAGTGCCATATTTCTTCCCCCCTTGTTACTCCTTGCTAATTATTCCTCCCAGTCACTTCTGTTCACAATTGCTTTACAGTGGTTTAAAGTTCCCTTCATATGTGTGTGCATATATTGGTATTATCGTACAGTAAGAGTGAAAGACGTAGGATATTGGGTTCCTAGTGTCATAAGGCTTACCTGTTATTACACGTAGGCAGTCGTGTAGTAATTCTTATCGAGTGTAGGGAAGAATCCGGATCCGTTTAATGCCGTACCCTCGCTCCAGAGTAGGCTGTTCCATAGTCACTAGTTTAGGGTGAAGTGATATCTTGGGACGCCCCGCTCTACCAGGACCCCATAATTATATAGCCTCAATTATTGTTCTTCTCATTATCTCATTTGGGGTCAATAATAAAGTAACTCAAGAGTTGTTTATCCGGATCTTTATATTAATGCCGTAATACGCCCTTCCTGTTTCAAGTATCTTTCCAAGTCTCTTATCCTTATCTAAGGATCTTATCAGAAGAACAATATTCAAAAGTGTAATTTCCCTAGGTATAACTTGGGTAGTTTCCGGGACTTTCTGGTTATCCACTGCCGTGATATTTTCTAGGGTAATCCACTTATCTTATCTTTTGGCCATTAGTTAATTTATCTAGTTTTTCTTAACAATGACCACCTCAGGTTTTGATCTCCAAGATTTTATTGAAAATCCTTCCGTATCTAAATTACATGTTAATATCCTGAAGAAAGAATGGAAAGGAATAGCCACCTATTACAATATCCCATATTCACAGCAAATGACTAAGGAAGTGTTAAAAAATCAGGTAATTGAAATGTTGGTTCAACAAGAAGTTTTAGAAGAATCCGCTGTTGACCAATTAACGCCCATGTCCAATACACTTCAACCACTATCTACCACCCCTCCTCACTCAGAAGTTGCCTCAGGTCTGGCTAGCCCTCAAGAAAAGACACAAAAAGTAGACGCCTTAGAAATAGAACGAGCTAGGTTCGAGTTCCAAATCAAAATGAAAGAACTCCAGTTGGAGCATGTGTTGGAACAGGCCAAGTTGGAGCAGGAGGTTAGACTGAAAGAACTACAGGTGAAAGAGACAGAAGTCACCTTAACATCAGAGTTTAAATCAAAAGAAGTGGCATTAAAAGAGAGATTAGCTGCTTTTAACCCTGCTAATGCTTCTTCCCTTGTTCCCGAGTTTGATGAATCCGATATGGACGGGTCATTTAGAACTTTTGAGAAAATAGCCGGGAAGAATGAGTGACCTAAGGACCAGTGGGTTTCGGTGTTAGTTCCTAAATTATGTGGTAAGGCTCGTAGAGTTTATAACTGTTAAGACCAGACTGATGACTATGATAACGTAAAAAAGAATATCCTCACCTCTTATGCTATCACGCCAGATAGATATCGGCAGAAGTTTCGTAAACTAACCAAAACATTTTCACATACCTTTATTGAGTTTGCACAAGAAAAGCTTAGGTTTTTCAAGAAGTGGTTAGAGGCTACAGAGACCTCCACATTTCAGGATTTGTTAAACTTGGTAGTCCTGGAGGAGTGGAAGAGCAAGATGCCATATCACATCTTGAAGCATGTGGAAGAGCGTGGAGAGGTTAATTTAGGGCGTGCGGCTGAGGTGGCTGATGCGTACGCCTTGCTGGTGGAGTCACTGGGCAGTAGGGAACGTGGTACTTTCCAGCATGTTAGGTCCTCCTCTGATGATAACCTTGGGGACGTGAGTGGTAGGTCGAAAGGTCCCACACCTACCCCCCCCCCTGATGCAACCAAGTTATATTGTTCTTACTGTAAAAAACCAGGCCATACGATCCAGTCATGTAAACACCCAAAGTGTCGAACTTCTAAAAGAAGTTCCCTGGATCCCAAATTCAAACCAATAGCAACCACCAATGTGGAAAGGCCCCATCAGGATCTCCTCTCTTCATTCACCTATGAGGGAAAATTTTCAATCATAGAGGGGTCTCGTTCTTTCCCTATTCGTATACTACGTGATATGGGCGCAGCACAATCTATCCTCCTGTTTAGCGTCATTCCTGATAAATCTACAGCATTTACTAATGAGAGTGTTCTAATTTCAGATCTCTCATCCCATTCTTCCTAACCCTTAGCTAAAGTGCACTTCCAATGTTCCTTGATTACTGGGGAAGTGCAAGTAGCCATTAGGAAAGATCCAATGCCTGTGAGCGGCATTCATTTATTATTCGGTAATGACTTGGTAGGAGATCTAGTGGTTCCCAACATAAAGACAGTCGACTCTCCCTTACCTGTCAACTCCACCACTGACCTTGAAGAAACTATTCCTCACCTTTTCCCATCTTGTGCTGTCACCCGGTCACAGAGTGTGCGAAATGGGCCCTCTTCATCTAAAACCACCTCCAATATCTTCCTACCCACAGAAGATCTGTACAATAAGACCATTAGTAAGGATGAGCTCATTAAAGCCCAACAATCTGATCCATCTTTGAATAAACTTCAACATGCGGCAGTTGAGGGTAAAGATTTTAACATCCTTCCTTGTTTTTATTATCAGGAAGGGGTTTTGATAAGGGCCTATAGACCCCCTGAGCTTACCCATCTAGACACGTGGTCTGAAATACATCAAGTGGTAATTCCCTCCTCAGTCAGACCAGCATTAATTGCCCTTGCCCATGATGGTATTTCAGGACATTTGGGAATCCTGAAAACATATAAAAAGATCCTCCAACACTATTACTGGCCTGGACTTAGGAAGGATGTCAAAGTACCTAAGATCTTGTCATATTTGTCAAATGGTAGGAAAACCAAATGAAAGTATACCAGCAGCTCCCATTAAGCCCATCCCAGTATTTTCTACACCATTTGAAAAGATTGTTGTGGATTGTGTGGGCCCATTACCAACGACTAAGAAAGGAAATCATTTCCTGCGCACAGTTATGGATACCAGTACACGTTATCCTGAGGCTTTTCCCCTTAAAAGCATCACTTCAAAAAATGTAATCAAACCTCTTTTGCACCTTTTCACTTCAGTGGGCATTCCTAAAGAGATCCAATCCGATCAGGGCACCAATTTTACAAGCAATCTTTTCAAACAGGTGATAAAAGACCTCAGTGTGGACCATAGTACATCTTCGACTTACCACCCACAATCCCAAGGTTGCTTCGAAAGGTTCCATCAAACTTTCAAATCAATGCTAAAAAAATACTGTATAGAACACCAAAAGGAATGGGATGAAAGCATAGACTTGTTACTCTTTGCCATCAGGGAATGTCCCCAGGAGTCATTGGGTTTCTCCCCGTTCAAGTTGCTATATGGGAGACAAATTAGGGGGACAACCTTAAAATAGTAAAAGAGCAGTGGTTTGACACTCCATCTATTAAGCCCGCAACAGTTTCCCAATACATTGACGCTTTACGGGACAAATTAACTGAAATCCAAACCATTGCTCAGTCAAACTTAAAAAAAGTCCAAGACAAAATGGTGAAGTCCCAACCTAAATTAGTTGAAAGATCATTTTCTCCAGGTGACAAAGTGTTACTCATTCTACCCATTCCAGCCTTTCCCCTTAAAAACAAGTTTACTGGTCCCTATACAGTTGCTAATCAACTATCTCCCCTCAACTATATAGTCCATGCTCCCGATCGCAGAAAAGATTCACAACTTGTTCACATTAATCTCATGAAACTTTACCATTCCAGGCAGTCAGAGGAAGACATCCCAGAGCCTACCTGTATTGTATACGGCTTTGTCAGGGCCGGAGCCGGAGACAGATGACATGGACCTATTGGAGAATTTAGACTTCCCTCTACCTAAAGAAAACCCTGCTAATAGTCACATACTCAACAACTTGGATGAGTATTTTTCTGTTCTGAATCCATCTCAAGCAAAAGATCTCACTAAGTTATTATCAACATTTCCTAAAGTCACGTCAGACCTCCCAGGGTTTTGCAATAAACTTAAACATGATATTGAGCTATTCTCAGATGATGTACAACCCATTAGGCAATCAGCATATCGGCTAAATCCACAAAAAAGAGAGATTATGAAAAAGGAGGTAGATTTTTTGTTAAAACATAACTTAGCTGAGCCTAGAACCTCCCCCTGGGCTTCACCTTGCCTTCTCATTCCAAAACCCGATAGCAGTTTTCGCTTCTGTACCGATTATCGTAAGGTGAACCAGGT